>JARHVA010007659.1:372500-410000 GCA_037957365.1 Torreya grandis | reverse complement strand
GGTTATTCTTTTCAGAATTTAAAGATCATCCACCTAAAAATGGATAGGTCCTTGCATGTTTAATTATGCTTTATGAGCTAACCCTAATAATGATTACCCTTAGATGGCTAAGTGCAAGTTTCATGGATAAAGGCAGGGTTCCTAAGAAAAAACCCTAAGGGTTCAAATTCAAATTTTTGTAAAATAAAATTTAGCAGGAATTAGTCCTTATAAAAAAAGACCCTAAGTTTAATTTTACATTAAGGCTCGGTTATGTCTGCAAACATGCCCAAAATGTGACATAAAATTATACATATCTCCCCTCTTATGTTCCTTCCCCCTTTTAAAGCCCTCATAACCTTGTTAAATGTTACATCCATAAGACCCTTTTCATCTAAGACTAAGACTTATCAATTTTTAAACTAAGTTTTAATCCTAAAATGTCTTGGTGTTTTTTCAACATGGACAATGCCTTGAGAATCCTAAAATTTATTCTAAATCACTACACCTATCATTCTTTAATTTCATGTCTTAACTTGGATACATATCTAATGGTCCTCGCTTCCCTAGAGACCCAATCAAATGGTACAAGACCATCCTAGAATGGACTATGCACTAAACCCTACTCACTATAAAATTTTATACAACATTTATTTTAATGACCTTGATCCCATAATTTAATGTTTGTGAGGATGTCTTTGACATTAGTGAGGCCTTCAAAATAAACCCCATCCAAACTTTTATCCTTAGTCCAAAATGGGACCTTCTAAATGTTTAAACATTAGGCTTATCACATTGAAACTTAGACCATAATGTGTTTTAATACTATTAATCTAAGGTTAACCCCTTAGCTTAAGCCTATGTGCATCATGGACTAATTTAATTTTTTTTGCATCTTATAGGATCTAACTAGCTACATTCGCCTAGTGACCTCGATCCAAAAATGTGAGATCAAAGAGCCCCCAAAGCTGACCCAATCAGAGAAGACCTCTTAGATCATGAGCAATAGTTCACATTCAATTGCCTAGCTTGATCCAATGGACCATGTTGACCCTAAAGTCTTGAGAGCACTAAGAACATGATGTATGGTATGTTATCATTCAGCTAAAGGAGCCTCATGAGCTTAAATTTGATAGTCACATTGCCATAATTTGACATTCATGAGGATGCATTTGACCTTAGTGAGACCATCAAATTTAACCATAAATGACCTCTCAACCAATTAACTTTAACCTCATGGATCATGATAGATGGTTCTTAGTCCATCACTGATCTTAATCCAATAGCATGAATTAAAGGTGGAATTTTCAACCAAAGATCCCAGATCCATATAGCTTGACACATTGATGAACCACATCTAGTCATTTCCTAAGGAAACCAAAATTCACCACTTAGCATAATAGGGTCATCTAGGATCTAAATGACCAATTAAAAAGGACCTCTTAGATCTTAATCAAAGGCTCACATTAATCCTAGAATCCTAATACAATGGAGCAACATAAAAGGCTTTTTCTAAAAGCTAATGGATAATTTTCAAATGGATTCCCATGAAATTTCCATGGGAACAAGCTTAAAGATGTCCATGTAAGTGTTATGTAAGCACTAAAGGACTATACATAATATTTACATAAGTGGTGCCATCTATAATATATTAGACATGAATACATTTATGAAATCCATCACCTTCACCATTAAATCCTTAAAAACCCTACCAAATAAGCTCAAAGCCCTTAACCTTGACTTAAAGCCTCAAAACTTGATTGTTAAAGACATAACTGCATTAGGTAAGATTCAAGAGTCATCTTGAACATCAAGACCAATCATATTAAGAGGAAATTTAGATCATAGCAATAGAAAGGAAATAATGGAAATAAAAAATAGACACATATCTATCTATAGATCATGAAGGGAGGCACCTTGGAGATGTTGAATTGGACATAGGAGCATTGGCCAAAGACATGAAAAATTGGTCAAAGATTTTATTTTAAATTGAGGAGATGCAACCTCTATTATCTAGTAAGCAAAGGGTGGTAGTCACCAAGAGAAAATATGAGGACCTAGTTACAATTCAAATGATAGGTCTTTATCAATTTGCTACTAAACCTGAGGTATTAAATTATAGTGACATCCTTGCACCCCTATTTATTGATTGTCAAATAGATAAGGACTGGATCATCAAATAGGGTTAATTATAATTGCCTATATTTACCTAGTAGATTTTGAAGGCTACTAAAATCTCCATAGATCTCACATAGACCTCCCCTCCATCAAAGAATGGACTACCAAGCATAATCTAGATGCTATCCTAAGAGCTTGGTTAATCTAAGGAACTCATGTAGCTAGGAACCATGATGGTAAAATCCTCATCATTAAATTTAGAAAAGGGATTAGGATTATTATGAACCTATTGTGTGGAGATTTAGGGGAAGCCACCAAAACCTATGTCAACCCTAGATGTGTCTCCTACATATATCTCATGGTGGAAGAGAAGCTAACTCTACCTATTAGAGAGCTGATTACCATCCACTTGGGGAGATAATTTTATTGCATGAAAGAAAACAATAATCCAACAATTCACTATAATATCCTATCTATTGGAATCATTAATGGCATCCACTCATATTTTTGGTGTTAATAATTGGTCTACCCATATCAAAATTACCATTTCCTATCACTATGCAAAGTTGCACATCTTCATGTATAGAGTTCATATGCAGTTTATTTGTGATTGCATATACCCTACTTTGGTCAAGAATATCACAGGGAACTCCATGCCTAGGATATACCCTCTTGTCAAGAGGTATGTTGAACTCATGGGAGATATTACATACTATCTAGACTATACCATTACTAGAATAAAAGGGATCATGGCCCAACCATTCAAGTTGCCTATCTATGTCCCCCTCAAGTTGATTGACTAAGAAATTGATTACCAAATATTCCAAGAAATTGATAATGTTTGTAGGGAGAAGAGGAATGGTATTCTGCATCCCTTCCCATTCTTGATTTGGATAACTTTGATCCAAGATTGGAAATATTTGGACATCATGTCTAGACATAAGGATACCTTCAAATTTTAGAAGGATGACCTAAAAGAATGAGACCTTAATAACAAGGCTCTTCTTCATTTGTAGTCAAAGAAACTAACCAAAGTAACCTATGAGCACATAGTTGGTCTATATGACCATTTTTACACCAAAGCTATAGACTTTGATGAAGTCCTTCCTAGGTGTAAGGAACATAGTTTCAAGCTTGAACACAAACTACAAAGAGAGGAGAAACCAACTAGGGAGAGATGGAAAAAGAACCCATCACAGTATCATCTATTACCTTTTGCTTCTAGTACACCTCTAAGTCATCCATAATAACAAGCACTCCAAATTCAAGGACCTGGTGAGAAAAAACTAGAAGAAAGGCTAGGAGAAGGCCTTTCATCATCATCCTAGCCTCTAAAACCATCTTCTCTCGTGGAACACTTTGATATGGTTGCCCTAGAATGATATGAGATGGTGGAAGAATTCTTCAATGAACTTGTAGAGACCTATGGGTCTAAACAAGAAGATGAGGGAGATACAACTAAGGTGACACAAATTGAAGGACCTCAAAGAGGTGAGGAAGAGAAGGGAAAATAAGTGGCATTGGAATTAGTCCCTGTCACACAAAATACGAGGAAAGTTGAGTTGGCCCTTGTCCCTTTGTCCTCCAAAAAACCAAAGGTGACATGGACCCATCCCAATAGTGAAGTAAATTTTTTCAGTGATTAGTTTGCCATACATAGACCTACCATTACTCATTGGTTCATATGTGTTAAAATCTAAATGGTTCCTTCCCAGTCACACTCATTGGCAATTACTAGCTCTGTAGGTGGAGATCTCCTTGACAATATCAAACCCTTGATTAAGGAACTCATGAAGGAGAAAGAGGAAAGAAGAAGTGTTCAAGTAGCCAAAGAAAGTGGCAATAAAATAAAAGATCTAAGATGTCATGTCCCCTTCTAGTTGACATATTTCGAGCGGATGATTAGCCTATTATGCGACCCTCGTACGCTGATAGGATGGATAGAGGGTCTTGATAGAGATGGGTCAGAATTCGTTCGGGCACTTTCGGGCATGAATTAAGGGAGATATTAATATTTGATTGATTTAATCAAATATTAATTATTCGAACTAATTTTAATTAATTATTAATTAATTATTAATTATTAATTAATTATTAATTATTAATGATTTGGTCTAATTTGAGGATGCAAATTCTAAATTAAGACTTGGTCTAATTTTAAGACCCTAGTTCTAATTTAAGGAAGTCTAATTTAAGGGAGTCTAATTTTAGCAAGCACACCTTTGGAGGTGTATAAGAATCTCTCATGAGAGAGAGTTTGTATCCATGCTTATTATTGATATTGATTCTTGTTAAGAAATTCTTCTGTGAAGACTGAGCCAAGGGTTCCAGGATTCCAATTGCAGTGAAGAACGTCAACTCTTCATTGTGTGCGATTCAGAGGTTGTGAAAGATCAGCCGATCTATTGCCGAATTGAGAGATAACTTCACCCAGAAGTTATCATAGTATTACAGGTATTTGAGAGATAAATTCACTCAGAAGCTATCACAAGGGTTTACAGGTATTTTCTTTATTTTGGGTTTTTGATTCAAGAATTATCCAGATATAGATCTTTTGTGTCAGCCCATAATTCTATAGATCAGGATCAGGCATACAGGGTGTGTTATATCAGCAGCCGTACAAATTCCGTACAGATCCGTGAAAATCCGTACGCATCTACAAGAAGTTCAGGTACCGACATCGGCGAACAGGGACTTACAGAGACCGACATCGGTCGACACATCACCGACGTCGGCAAGGGGACCACTACAGGTCGACCGACGATGGCAGTATAACCGACGTCGGCGACTGTGTTTTTTACACAACAGGCCGAGACGTGCCAGATTCAACCCAGTTCACGGAATATTCAGGCTATAAGGCCGAACTTTCGATATTCTTTGTATACCTGACAGAGGATCTCTAATTGTAAGCTTATGAGCAAATAAATAAGAAATTATACTGTGATTTATTCATCTATTTGAAGATATTTTGCAGAAATTCAGATAAGCAATTTGGAGCTTTGTTTTGATATTCGAAGGGATATTACAGTGGTATCAGAGCTTTGGTCTTTGGTATCAGAGTTTTTGTGCAGATAAGAGAGCCCCTAAGTAAGGGACATTACAGTGGTATCAGAGCTAAATCCTGCCATCCTGAGGGTTTAGAAATTTTATGCAGCCACAAGAGTTGCGACCACACGGGTATTACACACGCAGTAAAGCTTTACTTGAAGGCACTCAAGTTCTAGAACAACCGCCGAAAGACATGGGTGACGATATTGGTAGGGCCCGTATTCCTCATCATCTGAGAGACCAAGATGATCCAGAGGTTTTACTTACTCTTAGAGAACTACGAGAAGGGCAAAGGCAGAATAACCAGGTATTACAGTAGTTGGCAGCAGCACTGCCAAGATTGGGTTCTCTGAGGAGACATTCCCCACACCGTGAAGATGTCAGGAGTGTTGCAGGATCACAGTGAGGCCATGGGACTATTTCTCGTCCAGCGAATACGCCTACTAGGCCTATCTTTGTGAGACAGGAAGCAGAGGAGGTGATAGCAGGTGAGGAGCATGAGGAGACATTTACGGACACACTTAGGGCAGCGACTGAAGAGTGGGAGTCATTACCACATGTGGTCAGGGAGATGATTAATTTTAACCGATTCCTCACACAAAGGAAAGAACATTACCGAGGTCGACAGAATGGGAGACCAAGACCCCAGAACAATGATCTGAAGCAGGCTACGAGTAGGCTCACACTAGCAACATTTGACGGTAGTGGTAAGGTGACAGCACAGGCCTGGGTTAGTAAGCTGGATACATTTCTCACATTGCGACCGATGGGTGAGGAAGATGCTATCAGACATGCGACACTACATCTTGAGGGAGTAGCTCACGATTGGTGGCACCATGGGATGGTGACACTCCATCATGATCGGATCACTTCTTATCAGGAGTTTGTGGACAGGCTGGTGGAGCGCTTTGACAGGAGGGATCCAGAGTCCTATTTCTGAGAGTTGGCACAGTTGCGCCAAAGTGGCAGTCTAGAGTCATACATTGGTGACTTCCAGAAGTTATCAGTCATGGTTCCTGACATTTCAGAGAGGCGACTAGTAGTACTCTTCATGGAGGGATTCACAGAACCATTGAGAGGTTGGATCAAAGGCTTTGATCCTCCTTCATTACAGGAAGCTATGAAGAAGGCGCACAGTATGGAGATGGCAGCCCCATCAAGTAGATCTAACTCCAGAGGTACTTCTTCATCTAGAGACCATAAGCACTCCAACGGGGATACAGAGAGACCGGATTTTAACATAGATAAATCCGGGGTTAAAAATGATTCAAAGGCCAATCCAGTAGCACCACCTTTCGATCGTGAGGCACTTAATGATCTACGCAGGAAGAAGCTTTGCTTCTACTGCAAAGGTCCATATGATATCCATCACGATTGCCCTTTGAGACCTAAGGGCAAAGCAAATCGTGTGATGTGGGCGTATTATGAGGATGCGGAATCAGAAGATTCCGAACAACAGGGTAGTTCTGAGGAGGCAGAGGCTTTAGAGCCTAAGGCAGAGGCAGATTTAGAGCTTCATATACAGGAGGCATGCCTATCCAGCATTCAGTCGGATGAGTCATTCAGACTCCATGGAGTTTTGGCAGGGCAGAAGGTTACCACCCTTCTTGATACAGGAGCTACACATAATTTCATAGATGCTAGATTGGTGGAGGAGCGTGGACTCACTACCGAAGATTTTGAGGGGATTAGAGTTAAGGTAGCCGATGGTCACACTCTTAGGTGTGAGCGCATGATTAGAGATCTCCCATTGCGCTTGAACAACTATGAGTTCAAGGCTAATTATTTTGTAGTGAACATGGGGGACATAGAATTAGTCTTGGGTATGAAGTGGCTTCATTCATTTGAGGAAGTTACTCTTCATCTCAAAGATATGGAGGTTCGTTTCTAGGTTGATGGGAAAACACATATTCTTAAGGCAATACGGGGCAGCAGCTTCAAGCATATGTTTTTTCATCGGATGGAGATGCCTATACTACATGACATGATAGAGTGCGATGATGAGGGCACATTGGCACCAACACAGGAGAGATATGAGGATGAGCTTTGTCTTGAGGTGAGTTCAGTTCAAGAGTCAGCACATGTGGTAGAGGCTCAGCTTTCTTTTACAAGGGGGTCACATGTTGATGATGATATGCGTACAGGAGATAGAGGTGACGTGACGCCATTGGATGAGAGTGGTGATGGACAGGGCCTGGAGTTTGTGTTGGTTGACAGCACTGTAGATTGAGACTTCATTTGGGATCTGGGTATTCAACGATTGCTTGAGGGCAAGCAATTTCAGGAGGGGTGGACTGTCATGTCCCCTTCTAGTTGACATATTTCGAGCGGATGATTAGCCTATTATGCGACCCTCGTAGGCTGATAGGATGGATAGAGGGTCTTGATAGAGATGGGTCGGAATTCGTTCGGGCACTTTCGAGCATGAATTAAGGGAGATATTAATATTTGATTGATTTAATCAAATATTAATTATTCGAACTAATTTTAATTAATTATTAATTAATTATTAATTATTAATTAATTATTAATTATTAATGATTTGGTCTAATTTGAGGATGCAAATTCTAAATTAAGACTTGGTCTAATTTTAAGACCCTAGTTCTAATTTAAGGAAGTCTAATTTAAGGGAGTCTAATTTTAGCAAGCACACCTTTGGAGGTGTATAAGAATCTCTCATGAGAGAGAGTTTGTATCCATGCTTATTATTGATATTGATTCTTGTTAAGAAATTCTTCTGTGAAGACTGAGCCAAGGGTTCCAGGATTCCAATTGCAGTGAAGAATGTCAACTCTTCATTGTGTGCGATTCAGAGGTTGTGAAAGATCAGCCGATCTATTGCCAAATTGAGAGATAAATTCACCCAGAAGTTATCATAGTATTACAGGTATTTGAGAGATAACTTCACTCAGAAGCTATCACAAGGGTTTACAGGTATTTTCTTTATTTTGGGTTTTTGATTCAAGAATTATCCAGATATAGATCTTTTGTGTCAGCCCATAATTCTACAGATCAGGATCAGGCATACAGGGTGTGTTATATCAGCAGCCGTACAAATTCTGTACAGATCCGTGAAAATCCGTATGCATCTACAGGAAGTTCAGGTACCGACATCGGTGAACAGGGACTTACAGAGACCGACATCAGTCGACACATCACCGACGTCGGCAAGGGGACCACTATAGGTCGACTGACGATGGCAGTATAACCGACGTCGGCGACTGTGTTTTTTACACAGCAGGCCGAGACGTGCCAGATTCAACCCAGTTTGTGGAATATTCAGGCTATAAGGCCGAACTTTCGATATTCTTTATATACCTGACAGAGGATCTCTAATTGTAAGCTTATGAGCAAATAAATAAGAAATTATACTGTGATTTATTCATCTATTTGAAGATATTTTGCAGAAATTCAGATAAGCAATTTGGAGCTTTGTTTTGATATTCGAAGGGATATTACAGTGGTATCAGAGCTTTGGTCTTTGGTATCAGAGTTTTTGTGCAGATAAGAGAGCCCCTAAGTAAGGGACATTACATAAGAGCATAAAGTGGAACTACGATTGAAACTCTAGAGACACCCAAACTCTTTGAACTAGTGGCCACTATCATGTATAATCTAGATACAGTAGGGTTTGAAAGGGTGACAACCAAGAAAGATAACATTAACATTGTGGTGTTCACATTTCAAAAGCTAGAACCATTTTTAGTTTTTTAGTTCTAACCCCTATTCAAGGATAGGAAAGAGGGGGAAATCCCATCCATTAAGAGGATTTAGCAAGTTTTTTGGTGGCCCAATCAATAATGGCCTTTCCTTGAATCTAAGTGATCTAGAGCTTAGTTTATAAAAAAGTCTCAAGTCATGATGAAACCTCCTATATGTGGAAGAGCTCATCGAGAGCTTTCTGGCACTTCTTTTAGATCACAAAATAAAGTCTAGATGCCCAAGTTATAGGCTACTAAAGTTATTTTACAATAGCCAAAATAAGGAGGTGTCACAATTTGTATGTGAAAAGTGGACCATTAACCCATTGAGACATGGTAGTATGTTTTTGTAAGTTCATGCAAAAATTTGTTTTGGTTTGGTTTCATCCTCTGGTCTTTGACAGACGGTCATATGGAGAACTATGGGCCCCATTATTGGCTCACTGGGGTCCCTCAGTGAGGGTCAACACACTTGATTAATGAGAGGTACCTTGGCCTCCATCTCACATTCTATTACATTTGATTTTTCTTTTAAACCTATCTTTTGTACCCACTAGATGCGTTGGGTTAATATTTTGTCAATCACCTAACTAGTGAGCAAAATAGGTCTCTTCAACCATAGCATAAGGAGATTGGTCAGCCAGATGTGTAGGTTTACTACATCAACAGGGGACAAATCTCTCCTCTCATCAAGGGGAGGTTCCCTATAAGTATGAGGTGCTCTATACTATATATATGCATAAAATAACACTCAGGGGTAGGATACACCAATCATCTCTCTTCTTTCCGAGACAATGTTCACAAACAGAGGAGAAAATCTTGGTGAAAGCACTAAAGGCACTTCTCTTTTTTTAGAAGTGGTCTTTCATGAAATAGCAAGATTTCTTTTAGGTAGTGAGAAGTAACTAGTAATAGGGCATAGTAACCAGAAGACTAAGATGTAGCCCAAAGTCTCCACCTTGACTGTCCAAAGAGTGAAATACGAAGGATAATGAGGGCACAAAGTCATCCCAAGATCCTTTACATAGGAATATAATACGAAGGATAATGAGGGCACAAAGTTATCCCAAGATCCTTTACACAAGAATAGAAAGAAAAAACACTAAAGGCAATTGTGGGGGCACAAAGTCTCTCCAAAGTTGGCTTCAGGACACCTTCTTGATTACTTCCACTAGTTCTTCTTGTTAGATCAAATAAACAAGAATGCTCGTAGGAAACAGATATAAGAACAATTTCCTAAAATAGAACAAGCTATAATAGCACAAAGTATGCAAGTAACTTACTTTCTTATTTAGATAAAATAATATGAACAACAATCTGAGCTCAAAGTCTTAGTATTCACCTTTCAATTTGAGTAGAGTTTTACTTCTGGTAAGTGGAAGATCTCTTTAAAACAATAAAAGAGATTACAATATATAGCAGCCAAGAGAGACTTAGTGCTTTTTTTCATGTAATGTCCTATGTTGTGCATTTAATGCCTTGAATGTATTTTCAGTTCTATCAGGGGGCCATGGTAGAACAGGGCAATTGTCTTAACTTTGGTGTGTTGATTCATCTCAAATGTCTTCTCTTGGGTATAGATCATCTAGTGTCTGTACAGTTGTCTATTTTGTCTTTACTCCAAGGGAGATAAATAGGCTATGTCTTCAATGTCTTCCAATCAAAATATCGACTTTACAAACTGTTCCACCTACTGGAATAACTACTATGTAGATATTTCAGCCTCTCCCTCTTTCTACTGTGATTTAAGCCCTCAGGCTATCTTTTCTCCTTTCTGATTCCTTTGCTTCCGCCTCTCAGTGGTTCTTCCTTTTGTCTTGAAGCTCTTTGAATGCATTTAGGTCCATACTTAAGTCTGCAAAGATCAACAGCAATTTTATTGCCATAATTTTGACATCTCCAAGTCTGTCATCATTTAAAAGCCAATGGCTAGTTAGTTACCTTAAATTTGATGACCATGGGCCCATCATCCTCCTTATTAATTCCTTCATGTCATTCCTACTTGCTTTGACCTCTTTTCACTGATCTCAACAAGTGACACATGGTGTGTTTCACTATGAAATAGGTGAGGACACGTGGCAGCATCCGCTTAACTTATAGAAGCTTTAGATACCTTTTGAGAGTCCTGCAAAAGATGACACATGGTAGCTTCCACTGAGCTTTAGAAAAAATATAGAAACATTCAAGACTCATTTGGATTCACATAGATGATGACACTTGGCATGGTCTACTTACTTTAGCAATTCACCTAGGGCCCACCACAGTCCTTGCTCAATAACAGAACATAAAGAAGAAACTGTGAATATTGACACCTATCGGCTTCCACCAAGCTTTACAAGGGAGACATGGCACGTTCTGCTACTTTTAGAGACAAATTATAATGTGTCTTGGTAGAAGACACTTGGTAGCTTCTACTCTTGGGCTTTTTCATTTTAGGCATTCCTTTGAATCATTTGATTGAACCAACCGATTGAACCAACTAGCCCCTTCACTGAAAAAGCTCAAAAAATGAGGAAATTGAATGCTTAGAACAAATTTTGAAAAGAGAAGAGACAATTTTTGGTCTTGTAGGACCAAAATAGTTCATATGTTATTCTAAAGAATGAGTGACATTTTTTGGGGATGACAACTGGTTCTAGTTGGGGAACTTCTTTCAGTTGAAAACTTGGAATAGCTGAGGGGAGTAGAAACTAGAATCTCCAGTGCCTTGAAGTATGCCATTTGGATATGGAGTCATGCTACCCAAAAAGGAAAGGTGCCAAAAATGAAAATGAAAATGAAAATGAAAAGCACAAAATAAAACTAAAGACTATATAAATATACATATATATAGGTAATCTTATCTGATGCCTCAAAATTTGAAGCACTTTAGATGTTGTCCACTGTAAGATAGTGAAAATGGCATTCCATCCTGATAAACTAGTAATAAACCATTTTCTCCCTAGAATCAGTGATGAGTGAATGGAACTCTCCACCAGGAATCACATTTTCTATGCACTCATTTTGGTTCTCTCTTCTTGCCCCATGGCAAGGTGCGGTCTCTAATCCAAAAGTCATAAATCTTTGCTCTCTTAGTGGAGAGTTCCTTTTGTTGACTTTAGAGCAAAACAGTATGGTCCACTACCATAGCTTGATATTCTACTGGTTCAGTCCAACACATGTTTTGATTGTCCCCCTCCAACACCTGATAAACCATCAATTCAGCATCTCCTTTGGCATGAAGGAGTTTGACATCTTCATCCTGAGCAGCCTTCAATCCAGGCGGTAGTGATTGATACTCAGTAGTGTTGTTGGTGTTTCTGAATTACAACTTGCATGAAGGAGGAAAAACATCTCCTTGAGGAAGTATCAACACCATCCCAGCTTCAACATTGGTAGACGAATTATTGCCATCAAATTCTAGGATCCAAACATCATCAAAAACTCATCTTCTATCAGATTTATCTTCATTAGAGATGGAAGATCCTTTTTCATTTATATTACACCCTACCAATTCTTTTGATGTCTTATTTGAATCAATTTTAGGATCACCACCTATAGGAATTTCATCTACAGGAACATGAACACCCTTTTTGGTCAAGAAGTAATTACCCCTGCCTAAAGACTCAAGCAAGATTTGAGCTATAGGGGATGACATTTGGGTGATAACATATTTTGCATCATTTTCAAGAAGTAGCCTTTGCATGATGACTTTGATAGGGATCCTTACCTTAGATAGGTCCATGCTTATATCTCCTCCCACATCCTTGAAAAAATTTCATCCAAGTAGAATGTCAAAGGATGTTGGGATGTCGGCCACTAGAACTGTCATCTTGATTCTCTTGTCTGGGAATGTCTCAAATGCAAATTAGGTATCCTCGATTTTTCCCAATAGTGGCACTTGTTTTTTCTCCATGGATAAGCATCTACCAAATGTTTTAGTCAGTGTGAGACCAAGAGATTATACCACTTTGGTAGGCATGACATTGTCTGAAGCACCTGAGTCTATTATGCAGTTGTTCAGCTAATGTTCATTTATCAGCAGGGAGACATAGAATGGTTTAGTCCTTCTAGGAGAAGCAAGAGGAGTGATGACAAGGTTATTCTGGGTGGATGTGGGAGTCACATTTGGAAAAACTAGTCTTGTAGGGATGGTTTTATTCTTCACACACTCTACCAACCTGTCTAACTTCTTAGGGTTGGCTTATAGGAATTCAAATTCAGACATTTGAATTTTGGTTTTCTTTATATGATCAATAATGGAAAATGTCTAGAAAGAGCTAGGAGTAGAGGGTGGGAGTTCATCCTTTTGGTTTTTAGAAGGGGAAGGACTGGACTGCAAATTTAAAGTAGAAGGTGAAGGGATATTTGGTGTACTTACCTTTCTTACAATCACTAGGTCCTTTAGCTAGAAAGGTAGAGTGGTTCCCCACTTAGAAATTGAAAGTACTAGTTGTGGGTGCTCCTCTATCTTTTATTTATTAGATTGTTGGGATGACTGGTTCTTGGACCATGTGAAAAAAATGTATGATCCTTCAGCTACTTTACCTTCACTTCTGGGTTCATCCTGATAATTTAGGAAACCAATGTTGGAGTCACCAACTAATTATTCTTCTTCCTCAGTGAAGATATTAACATCATCTTTAGGATTCAATTCAGGCTGGAAGGAAAAATATGATTTAGCTTCAAGATATTCAACTGCTAAATTGGTTGGAAGAGCTTCAAGGGCAAGGTTCCTCTATGGGGGAGGAAGATGATTTGGATGCCCTTGATTATTGATAGCATTGCCTTGGTATGCCTAATTTGGGAATGTCCTCCTTGGTACATCTCTGTACGAAGGAGCAAAAGACATACCTTTTGCCATTTGCTTTTTCAATGCTAGTAGTTCATTTGCCAGCTTTTGCACCATTTGATCAGTGGCGCTTGTAAATGGATACTCAGAACATGAAGAGGATTTAACTCTGTTAGGGTCTCTCCTTATCTTTCCTACTAAGATAAGGTCATACTCTACTCAGTATCTATGTCCTGAGCAGTAGTAAGGTCTACGTGACTAGCATGTCTTAGTAGAAAACTCACTTTAGGCAGTTGTGAGTTGATGAAGAAGCATTTGAGGTTTTTAGGTGTTGGTTGAGCAATTACAAGAATTCAATTCCTCAGCTTGTCAAACTTTGCTATGAAATCCCTCATAGGTTCATGAGGTTCCTTCTTCATCTATGTGAGTTGGGCTAGCAAGGCATGTGTATCTTTTGCAGGCTTAAACCTTGCTTTGAATTTGGCTTTGAGTGTGTCCCATTCAGTCACTGACTGAGCCTGTAGATGGTAGAACCAGTCTGCAGTAGTGCCTTGTAGTGTTTCCATAAATATCCTGACTGCCACATCTTCAAATTCCACTCCTATTACACCATAGGCTATGTTGAAGGCTGCAATGTGTTCATCAGGGTGAACTCTCCCATCCCCAATTTTTTTTGGGAAATTCTTTCTTGAGCTGCATGGAAGTTCATGCAAGGATGGAGTCAAATTGAGTGGGCCAAATGAGTTACCCTAGGGGCCTTAAGCCATGATTTTATTATGTAAAAGTGGGATAACAAATCTGAGTGGAGTATGTATGGGCAAAGCTCTGCTAACAATAGAAAAGGAAGCTCTGCCTTATGTTGGTGTCTTGGTATGGGTAGGAGGAAGATGGTAAGGCTATAATGATAATGGGTAAGACACAGAATAGAGTTGCTAGAGTCTATAATGGATAAGGGTAGGGACTACTTCAATCTAAAACTTGATGCTTCAAACTGCATGTTCATCCCCAACAGAGCTGCCAAAAACTATTGTGTGAAGGTGGGAGGAAAACTAATGGGAAAGAACTGGAACTGCTCATTCTTTCCCAGTGGAAAAAATGGATAATTTTATAATGATAATGGGTAAGACACAGGTGATGTTTCAATGTAAATCTTGAGGCTTCAAATTGCACAAAATTATTGTGTCCCCAGTGGAGTTGCCAAAAATTGTTGTGTGAAAATGGGGGGAAAATTAACAATGGGAAAGAATTGGAACTACTCATTCTTTCTAGTGGATCTGATTTGTAGACTAGATTATATAATAGAAATGGATAATGGAAATGGATAAGGATAGGAACTGCTTGTTTGAATCCATAGTGGAGTCACCAAAAATTGTTGGGTGAATATTTTGTCAACCAGCTAACTGGTAAAAAAAATAGGTCTCTTCAACCATAGCATAGGGAGATTAGTCGGCCAGATGTGTAAGTTTATTAAATCAATAGGGGAAAAATCTCTCCTCTCATCAAGGGGAGGTTCCCTATAAGTATGGGTCACTATATACTATATATATATGCAGAATATAACACTCAGGGGTAGGATACACCATCCATCTCTCTTCTTTCAGAGATGATGTTCACAAACAAAGGAGAAAATCTTGGTGAAAACATTGAAGGCACTTCTATTTTTTTAGAAGTGGTCTCGCAAGAAATAGCATGAGTTCTTTTAAGTAGTGACAAGTAACTGGTAATAGGGTGTAGTAACCAGCAGATTGAGTTATAGTGCAAAGTCTCCACCTTGACTGCTCAAAGAGTGAAATACGAAGGATAATGAGGGCACAAAGTAGTCCCAATATCCTTTACACAAGAATAGATTACGAAGGATAATGAGGGCATAAATTCATTCCAAGATCCTTTACACAAAAATAGAAAGAAAACACACTAAAGGCAATTGTGGGGGCACAAGGTCTCTCCACAGTTGGCTTCAGGCCACCTTCCTGATTACTTCCACTAGTTCTTCTTGTTAGATCAAATAAACAAGAATACCCCTAGGAAATAGATATAAGAACAATTTCCTAAAATATCATAAGCTATAACAACACAAAGTCTGCAAGTAACTTACTTTCTTATTTAGATAAAATAATATGAACAACAATCTGATCTCAAAGTCTCAATATTCACCTTTCAATTTGGGTAGAGCTTTGCTTCTGGTAACTAGAAGATCTCTTTAAAAAAATAAAAGAGATTACAATATATATCAGCCAAGAGATACTTGGCACTTTGTTTCATGGAATGGCCCATGCTGTGCATTCAATGCCTTGAATGCTTTTTTAGTTCTGTTAGGTGGCCATGCTAGAACAAGGCGGCTGTCTTAGCTTTGGCATGTCAATTCATCTCAAATGTCTTGTCTTGGGTCTGGATCATCTGGTGTCTACATAGCTATCCTTTTTTTCTTTACTCCAAGGGAGATAAATAGGTCATGTCTTCAATGTTTTCTAGTCAAAATATCTACTTTCTAGACTGTTCCACCTACTGGAATAACTACTGTGTAGATATTTTGGCCTATACCCCTTTCCACTAGGATTTGAGCCCTCGGGATATCTTTTCTCCTCTCTGATTCCTTTGGTTCCTCCTCTTGGTGGTTCTTCCTTTAGGCCTAACGGTCTTTGAATGAATTTGGGTTGATGCTTAAGTCTACAAATATCAACAGCTATTTTATTGCTGCAATTTGAATGTCTCCAGGTCCATCATCATTTGAAATCCAACGGCTAGTTGGTTGCCCTAAATTTGACGATTGCAGGCCCATCATCCTCCTTAGAAATTCCTTCATGTCTTTCCCTCTTTCTTTGGCCACTTTCTATTGATTGCAACAAGTGACATGTGGCATGTTTTGCTATGAAATAGGTGAGGACATGTGGCAGCATCTACTTAACTTATAAAAGCTTTAGATACCTTTTAAGAGTCTTATGGAAGATGACACATGTCAGCTTCCACTGAGCTTTAGAAATAATATAGAAACATTCAGGACTCATTCAAATTCACATAGAGGATGACACTTGGCACGCTCTGCTTTAGCAATTTGCTCAGGGCCCACCACAATCCTTACTCAATAATGAAACAAAAGAAAGAAACTATGGATGTTGACACTTGGTGGCTTCCACCAAGATTTACAAGGGACACGTGGCACATTTTTCTACTTTTAGAGGCAAATTATAATGTGTCTCGGTAGATGACACTTGGCAGCTTTTGCTCTTAGGCTTTTTCCTTTTGGGTATTCCTTTGAATTGTTTGATTGAACCAACCGATTGAACCAACTAGCCCCTTTAATGAAAAAGCTTAGAAAATGAGGAAATTGAATGCTAAGAACAAATTTTGAAAAGGGAAGAGACAATTTTTGGTCTTGCAGGACAAAAATAGTTCATATGTTGTCCCAAAAAATGAGTGACTTTTTTTTGGGACAATAGGATGCATGTGGGACAATTGAATTATATGTTTTTTAAAAAAAATTAATATTTCCTTTGTAATACTTGGAAATTGACTATTACCATTCCCTATTACACTACATGGGAGAACCCACAACTTGCCACACCTTCCAACTACTTTGCCAAGTCAAGCTTGAGATATATGCCCAAATTGGAGATTGTGAGAAATAAATGCCAGCACATCTACCAAGTCAAATATTAAGCCATAGACCTGAAGATTGAATGCCACACTTGGAAACCATGAGAAATGCATGCCACATCCATCTAGCTCATGGAACGCGGATATGCCGATTAGTGTATATGCTAAGATTGGCACATCAACCACCTAACCATGTTAAGTTTGGTGCCTCGAGCCCAACAAAAGGGGTGTCAGCATTGTTTAAGTTGGTTGGCAACCTTTTTAAAGTCATCAAGCTATTTTATATTTGTAAATGTGGGATAAAGGATAAGTCTAAAGTGCCCAAAAAGGAGGTTGAAGACTTGAACTCATGACCTACCATGAAAAAGGGATAAGCCTTGACCGACGATGTTACAAACTTCCAAGTGTTATAAAAGGCAGGAACTTTTATTTGAATGTAAGTGTTCAGCTGATTGTGTATTTATTTTTAAGAGGTAGAGAGCTAAATGGAAGCTTGGAGAAAGATATCAAATGGATTTTAGTCCATTATCCAACCTGGTACATAGTAAGTAAGCCTTTTTAATTATGTTTTGTAATTAAAAATATAAGTTAAAGTTATTATTTTAGATAGACCAATAGTTAAGTATAGGGACTTAAGCACCTTTGGAAAGGGTTTGAAGACTGAGGAAGGATTATGTATTTCCAAGATTGAGTGTATCAGCATAGGGGGAATTCTTGGATAGAGATCAAAACTGAGGGAAGTTGTGCAATGTTTCAAAGATTTTGTAAACTATTTTTTGCACAAATTTAATAGAAATGGTCCTCACTACTGGGCAGACCCAGAGACATAGGCAAGAGATGCTGAACTCCATTATCAATGTCATGTGGTAATTTGTATTTTATTTGCATGATTTTAATTTTGTCTTTTTATTTTTAATATATGCAAAGTATAAAAATCAATAATTTATGACATTTCTAAAAATAAAACTAGTTTAATTAGTGAATGGAAGTAAAGTCTTTCGATAGTTTCAATCCAATTTGATAACTAAGAACATTTAATTGCCAAACAATAACAAGTTATTTTGAGTATTTCAAGAACTTGTTAATTTTGATAAATTTAGAATTCATATTGTAAACTTCACTTTGAGTTTATTAGTGTAGTTTAAGGATCAAAATTGGTATCAGAGTAGTTAGAAAACAGGGATAGCTTCTGATTGTGATTTGATAGTTGCTTTCAATTTATTAGTTTTCAGCATTTCATAGTTTTGGAAATAGTGTGTTTGTAAGAAACCAAGGGCAAGTTACAAACACCTTGAATCCATCAACACCTATATTAAGGATGAGATTGCATTCCTGAGATGCAAGCTCTTAGCTCTTGAAGAGCGAGTTGTAAGTTTGAAATCAGAGCTTGAATCTAAGGATGAGCTCTTGATCAAATTATAGTGTGGTGAACCAAAGAAGGCCATACCTTCTACTTCAGATGTAGAGACTATCACTAGGTGCACTGTAAGTTATTCACCAAGTAATTCATCTTCTTCATTCCATTCAGATTTGGATTCAAGTAATGATGCTTTTGGTAGTTTTGAAAAACACACTAAAGGTATAAGATCCAAATTATTGAAGAAAATGGCTTTAATGGAAGGGGTCTTAGTCAAGATGGCCAAGGAATTACTAACCCAATACAGGTAGAGCATAGATCTCCTCATGCAAGTTTGGGTTACACTAGTGAGCAGGTGGATATTGGAGAAAATTCATCCATGGCTAAAGGAAGATAAGCTTTTAATAGCAAAGGTTTGAGGCCACTAGTAGAGCATGTGCAGTGTAAGAGACCACGTAGAATGGGTATTGAGATTCCACCTCCTAGTTCCTACACTAGAGTTAGCACCAAATATTTTGATCCACTTTTTATGTTTAAGAAATTTGGATTTAACATTCAAAAGATGATGCAATCATTTCCTTGCACTTTTAGTGGGATGTATAACCACAATGTTGCATTTTGTTGGAAGAGACATGCTTTGATTAAGCAGATTTTAGGTGTTAAAGATCATTCTTGTCATGGCAAAGCAAGAAGAGGTAAAAGGGAGACCTCACCTAAGAAGGTTTTATGCACTCATTGCCATATGAGTGGACATCGGATTGATCATTGTCTTAAACTTCAATCATCTTCTCATGGTAAAACTAAGAATATTTATCACCCTGTTAATAAGGTCAATGAAGTTACATCAAACCATAATGATGTTAAAGAATCCACTGAGAAAATTAGTTAACTAGGTAGAAATTTGATTAAGTGGAGTTATAATGCATTTATTTTCAAAGCATTATTAAGAATTTTGTTAAGGGATAGAACAAGCTTTGATGATGCATTAGTAGAGATTATGAGAACACTTCGAGATGGGTTCATCATTCGAAGTATTTCAATTCTCACAATATGTTGAATAGCTTTATGTTTTGAAATCTCTTATTTATGCTAAGTGAGTTGTCTAATTGATAGGACTTGAACTCATATGATCAATTGGAGATAATAACAGAATGCATGTTGTAGGTTGAGTTAATTTAATTACAACACTTGTCTCATATTTGACTGCTATTTTGAGAATGTATCTATTTTTGGCACATGAATGTATAGATACATTATAAGACCCTATGGGCATGTTTGGATGTTAGGCAATATACACTTTGTGTTGTTTGAATTTGCTTAGCATTGTAAGTCCCATACTAGGGCATTTTATTGTAACATGTCTAAAACATTTATTATATGTTTTTGGAATTAATAAACTTGTTTTTCAGTTACATTTGGAATTGTTTCAGTTGTTTATAGTTCACCACTTTATAAGGTGTGACATGGGCAGATGGTTTTGTAGACTAGTTATCAATTTTCTAGAGATAGTAGACTTTTAGAGACCAAAAGCCTCTTTTTAAGGACGTCTAATCTGGATCTCAATTTGGAAAAAGGTCTAAAGTCATGACAAAACCTCTTACACATAAAAAAGCTCATCGAGAGCTTTTTGGCACTTCTTTCAGATCGTAAAAAATAGTTTGGATGCCCAAGTTATAGGTTGTTGAAGTTATTTTGTGATAGGAAAAATAAGGAGGTGTCATTATTTTTATGAGACAAGTGGACCAATCACCCATTGACATGTGGTAGTATGTTTTTGTAATTTTGTGCAAAAAATTGTTTTGTTTTAGTTTCGGCCTCTAGTCTTTGATAAACGGTCATATGGAGAAATGTGGGCCCTATTATTGGCTTGCTAAGGGCCCTTATTGAGGGTCGACACACTTGATTAACGAGGGGTGCCTTGGCCTCCATCTCACTGTCCATTACATTTTATTTTGATTTTAAACCTATCTTTTATGCCCACCAGATGCATGTGGGACAATTGAATTATATGCTTTTAAAGATTTGTAATATTTCCTTGGTAATACTTGGCAATTGACTATTACCATTCCCCATTACGTCACATGGGGGAACCCATAAATTGCCATACCTTCCATCCACTTTGTTGAGTCAAGCTCAAAATATATGCCTAGATTGGAGACTGTGAGAAATAAATGCTAGCACATCTGCCAAGTCAAATGTTGAGCCATAAACCTCAAGATTGAATGCCATGCTTGGAAACTGTGAGAAATACATTGCACATCCATCTAGCTCATGAAACGAGGACATGCCAATTAGCATATATACTAAGATTTGGACACCAACCAAATAACCATGTTAATTTTGGTGCCTTGAGCCTGCTAAAAGGGATGTTGACATTGTTTAAGCTGGCTACCAACTTTTTTAAAGTCATCAAGCCATTTTATATTTGCAAATGTGGGATAAAAGATAAGTCTAAAGCACCCAAAAAGGAGGCCGAAGACTTGAACTCATGACCTACCATGCAAAAGGGATAAACCTTGACTGACTATGCTATGGACTTCGAAGTGTTATAAAAGTTAAGAACTTCTATTTGAATGTAAGTGTTCACCGATTGTATATTTATTTTTAAGAGGTCGAGAGCTAGATGGAAGCTTGGAAAAAGCTAAAAAATGGATTTTAATCCATTATCCAACCTGGTACATAGTAAGTAATCCTTTTTTATTATGTTTCATAATTAAAAAGAGAATTTAAAGATATTATTTTGGATAGACCAATAGTTAAGTACAGGGACTTGAATTACCTTTGGAAAGGGATTGAAGATTGAGGAAGGATTTCTTGTTGCCGAGCTTGAGTATATAAGTGTAGGTGGAATTATTGGACATAGATCAGACCTAAGGGAAGTTGTGCAGTGTTTCAAAGAATTTGTAAGCCATTTTTTGTGCAAATTTAATATAAATGTTCCTCACTATTGGGTGGACACAAAGACATAGGCAAGAGATGTTGAACTCTGTTATCAATGTTGTGTGGTAATTTGTCTTTTATTTACATGATTTGAATTCAATTTTTTGATTTTCAATATATGCAAAGTATAAAAATTGAAAATTATGACATTGTTAAAAATAAAATTGGTTTAATTAGTGAATGGAAGTAACAAGTTTTTCGATAGTTCCAATCAAATTTGATAACTGAGAACATTTAATTATCAAACAATTACAAGTTATTTTAAGTATTTCAAGAATTTGTTAATTTTGAAAAACTCATAATTCATATTTTAAAATTCACTTTGAGTTTATTAGTTTAGTTTATGGATCAACAAGGGATGAAACAAAATATCACTAATCTATAAAATGAGAAGAAAGACTTGGAATCTCAAGTTACATTTCTAGTCTGTAAGGATATAATGAAACTACTAAATAGGTCATTATTTGATACATTTGAAGGGTTGAAGGCCTTAAAGCTCAAATTGAATAGCTTGACCCATAAAATTGGGAAAGTACATGCTTTAATCACTTAGTGGCAAAACTCTAGAGATTAGGCAATTGAATTGATTAATGTCCATAACACCAAGGAGGTCCAAGGCATCCAGATCATCAATTTGAATCATTTGCATGACCTCTTAGGAGTAATTGAAAATAATATATTGGACCTAAGTAATTAGTGTGATAGTGTCAACAGATTCATAGAGGAGGACAAAGGCTTGATAGCAAGGATGGAGAAGCTATTGAAGGCACTATTGTTAAACCCTTCTATGACCAATGCCAAAAGCCTAATGGATGATGAAGCATTAAAGCAAAGGGTCAATACCTTCATCTTTAACGTCAAGGATAACCAAGACTAGACTTTCAAGGATAATCAAAAGGTCCTTGATATTATTATCATTACATCAGGGAAGTAGATTTCAAAAATGTAATGCATTCAAGAACTTAAAGCCAAGAGTGACAAATAATTTAACACATTGGTTAAGAAGTGGATAGTTTGATGAAGCCTATAGTAGATTTTGAGATAACTAGATAAAAATATACTAAGGTGAAGAACATCCTCAATAAATAACCCAAGGGATCCACCAATGTAACATAAAATTATTTTCTTTTATAATATATGCTAGTCTGTTAACATATATTAGTCTTTTTGTCAAAATTAGCCTAGAAAGACTTTTACATTGTGATATTTGTATTAAAGACAATTGTCCTCATCATACACATAGATATTTTTTTAAAAAAAAACTGGTATACCACCTATGTTTCCTATAAATAGGCAAAAGTTGCCATTTTTTAAAGGGAGAGACTTTGAGCAATTTGTATGCAATAGAGCATTCAATACAACTAAGGAATTTTGAAAAGATTATTTGAATAATTTATTGAAAGTCAATGTTGTCTCTCAATTGCATGTTATTGTCTTAAATTTGAATGGTTCTCTATATTTTGATCTACATTTTCTATCATAGGTCTATTAATTTATATTAATGCTAGATTAATTGAAAATATTTTAGGTATATTTCATTTTATTTTGCTTTGCATTTGGATGTGCATATGTTATTCAGGTTACAATAGTGAACATTTATTGTAAACTTGGTTCTTACTTGTGATTTATATATCCCCTTTGAAGCTTGTTTGGTTTGTGATGCATTCTGAGTTTATACTATTTTACACCACAAATTGGTTCATGTATTCTCAAAGTAATTAGAACTTTGTCATAATATTTGAGAGGGGAACTTGCAATCACATTCTCTTTTCTACCTTACCCTTCCTTTTTCTATTTTCTTTATCAAGGATCACCTAGTTTAAAGATAATTATTAATATCTATTTAGATTAACTTGTTGGCTAGAAACATCATAAATATCTAGACCCTAGTGGGTCCCAACCACCAAATTAAATAAATATTATGGATAATTCCCATACTCTAATTTTATTCCACCATAGACATCATAAAATTATCACAAACTATAACTCATGCCTTAGATTATTTGAATCCTAAAATGAGAAGTGTTCATTAACACTAAAGCTCACCTATGAGGCAATTAGAAGCATCAATAGGAAGCTGTCGATGGTGCTAGAAAGAGGGATTGAAGGTCAATTATGATATTCCCCACATTAAATTTAAAGGATTCTTAACCCTTATGAGTAATTCTTCACTCTAAGTGTAAAGATCTTTGATCTAGGTTGTTTCTCACCTATCTTTGCACTTTGTTAGGCAAATATCTTAGTTCTTTGCAAGGAAATAGTTAAATGTTGGTAAAGATAACTTCAAGATTTAAGAATTCATAGTATTTGAAATTAGAAAAGTTTATTTTGGTTGAATATTGGAAATTTCTAGTGAAATGTATGTTTATTTGAGTCATAGGTTACAAAAAGTGGTCATCTTTGCATAATTTAACACACCTTTGAGCTTACTTAGTCAAATATAAGTGTTCTTTGTCCTTTTATGAGAAAATATTAAAAAAACAAGCTTAGTGTCTTGGTTGATTGTAGTTTTTTGTGAATTATATCTTGTTATAGCATATTTCAAATAGGATCTTTAATCTTCAAGCTGGAATTGCCAAGGATTAGGACCAGATCACATTCAGAGACAAGAGAACCTTTGCTCAAGCTAGACACCCACATAAGAACCATGAAAGATAGAGGAAGATGTATGTATTCCAAGTCTCTACCATTTTCACCCTTACAAGGTCTTATTGTGTTCAATTTTCATTCATATATTACAAGCCTTGGAAGTTCCCCCATCAATGTACCAGGTGTAATTCATGAATTACCTCATAATCCTAAAAAGTACTTGCTGATATTTAGTCCAACTGGTTTACGACTGTAGAATAACATGTTAAATCTTTCAAGGCTGCTTTAAGGTTAATAAATGTCATCCATTAAGATGTAACTTGTAGATTATTTCCTTTTACATTCAAAGATGATGAATATGAATAGTTCCTTAATTTACCTTAAAATTATATTACCTCATGGAATAATTTTGACACTATCTTCATTGATCAATTTTGGAAGATCATAAGCCCATGTGTCATTTATCACCAATATACAACCATTAAGAGAGATGTAAATGAACCCATTAGATCCTTCAAGCCCATGTTCTAAGAAATGTTCAGTTGAACCATGGATCCATAAAAACCTAATGAGGCCTTATCTTTGTAAGTTTATAAAGATGTAGTATACCCCATGACTTCTATGTTTATAAAAAGAGCTTTCCCAACTATCAACACATTGGCCCAAGCTTTTTTTGAAGTAGTGGTTATTAGTGACCAAATGCAGCCTCAAGGAAGGATGGCTTATTCTATCCCAAATGTTAATTCTTAGATGCCTACATTAAACATTTTCCCAAATAATAAACAAAATTCTCTAGTATTAAACTAGATCCCTAATCTAAATATATTACCCACTAGCCATGCTACTCCTAATCAAAACCTAAGTTTATTGACTCATCAAGTTACTAATGGATTTCACACCAAAGACCAAAAGGATTTATTACCAGTCAATGGTACTAAAATAACCAAGTCCAAAATTTTGAGACCCCAAAGAATGAGAATGAATCTATACTAAAGATGGTCCAAAAGCTTAGCATATATTTATTGTAATTGTAAAAGTAATTTGGTAATGCTAACAACAACTTTAGAAGTAACTTCACCTTCCAAAATTTCAACAAGCCAAGAAATAGTTTTTAGAATGATAGTTTCTACAATAATAAAGCCAATGATCCTTCCTTTAGTAAGAAGACCATGGATATTAATCACACTGATATTGCCTTACCAGACTATTTTAGGGTGTATGCTACCTCTAAACATGGTGAGATTTATTTAATTGATTCCTAAAAAGCCTTTGAATCTTTCTAAGAAGATCTTGACACATTTGAAGTAGTCCCAAACAAAGATACTACTACAAGTGCTTTTAGATCCAAGCCATCTGACCAAGTACACATGGTAGAGACATTTCAATTCCCTCTCCAAGAGGATAATTAGCTTGATAATATACATGAATAGATTCAAGCATTCCAAAAATTCTTGAAAAAACACCCTCTAATAAATAGAGAACAAAATCAACCATTAACTACTTCAACCCCCCTAACAATTATAGGACTCCTCCAAACACTACACCAAGGAATGATCCTAAACCATGTAAGGGTAGTTCTTCTAAACCTACTACTGAACCTTCACGCAAAACTAATTAAAACATTGTGGAAGATGTGAAAAATATTGAAGCCAGTATTAATCTACATGAGCTAACTCAGATTATAGAATAAATATATTTACTCTTGGAATCCTTGTCCAATAAACCTATAAATCCTCCTAAGCGTGATAGTGCAAATGTGAATATGAAAGTGACCAAAGTAGATTCCTCACCCTTCTTAATTATAGTTAGGATATTTGGGAAGAATATAATTTCATTTAGTTTCTAGAGGCTCAACTAAAATCATGCTTATTAGGATATGCGAACAACTTGGGTTGACCCCAATCAAGTCTAATAGGGTGGTCACATAATTGGACAAGTCAAGAGTCAAAGTCATTAGGTACTTATTTAATGTACATATGTATTTGGATAACGAACCAAAGGTTCATCAATTCACTAACATACAAGTTGTGGATATTCCCAGTGCTTATGAATTGCTCTTGAGTGGAGAATGGACTAAGGCCTTGAATGGATACATGTATATTGACTTCTCCCACTTATGGTTTCCTTGGAAAGGTGTGCCAAATGAAATAAAGGTAGAAAGAGAAGCAAGGATGAGACACATGATAATAGAATATAATTTTGTCAAAGAAAAGGTAAACTTCTTTGACTATGATCTATGAATTTTCACTTTGGATACTACAAAAAAGCATAGTTCCAAAGACCCTCCTCATGTACTTGGCCTTTAGAATTTTTATGTTGATGTTTCTATGTACAAAATTAGGATCAAGGGCTATTATTGTATTGATAGACCCTATAGAAAAGTAATATCATGCATCCTATAGGTTACAATTCTAATGTACCAACAATTTGGCTAAATATAAAACTCTCATTCTAGGATTGTAACTTGCTATTAAACAAAAAGTTAAAGAACTCCTTATTTGTGGAGATTTTCAACTGGTGGTCAATCAAGTAAGGAGAAAGTAACAATACAAGCATCTTACCTTAAGAGGTACAAGTTCATATTTTGGGACTTGATGGAATATTTTTATGCTTTCAACATCATGTCTATTCCCGAGGAAGAAAATAAAGTTGTTGATGAGATGGCCTCTACTGTAGCTAACCTTATGCCCAATCACTATTCCCTTAACTTTAGTATTAATATAATGCTATGACCCTTAGTCTTGGATAATTTGAATCATTTTCAAGTATTTAATGATGATCAATAAATTCTAGATTTATTGACCAATTCTTGGGTCTTTGAAGCTCACATCATTGATGAAGTTGATGAAAGTTATTCTAAAAGGGAGGTAATGGTAAAATCATCCAACTAAATGATAGTATGATACCTAAAGGGATGATCTCATTGGAAAGGTTGTTTGATCATGCCATTATTCCTGAAATACCTAAGGTATAAAAGGTAAATGGTAAGGACTATCATGTAGTGGATCTTGGCTCACATGATCAACCCTAGCAAGTAAACATAGGAAAGGCTTGAAATGGAATGGAAAATAGAAAGGTTAGGGAGATTCTTACAAAATATAAAGATGTAATTTCTTGGTCCTATGAAGATATGAAAATATTTGATCCAAGGGTTATTAAGCATACTATACCTCTCAAGGAGAGTTTCAAACCCTTCAAATATAAATAAAGGCAAGTCAACCCTATCTTAGAACCCATCATCTTTAAAGAGGTCAAGAAGCTACTAGATGCAAGGATTGTGTTTCTTATTAGTAACTCCACTTGGGTTGCCAACCTCATCCTAGTCAAAAAGAAGAATGGGCAAATAAGATTGTGCATAAACTTTACAAATCTAAATAGATCATTTGAAAAGGAAAATTACCCTCTGAATTCTCTTGACCAAGTAATCAAAGTTGTTTTAGGATCTACCATGATGTCCTTTTTGGATAAATTTTATAGATATAGCCAAGTGCTTGTTACTCAGGAAGATAACATAGGGACATATTTCACTACCAAGTAGGGAACATATGCTTATAAAAGAATGTCATTTGGATTGATTAATGCAAGATCCACATTTAAAATGGCCATGGACCATGATTTCTAAGGTCTAGTGGGAAAATACATCATCATATACATGGATGATCTTACAGTGTTCTCTAGGAATAGAGAGGACCATTTTATGCACCTAAATCAAGTGTTTGAAAGATGTAGGAAGTATGGCATATCTCTCAACCCCAAGAAAAACATATTCTATGTCATTTAAGGAAAATTATTAGGGCTTGTCATCACCAAATAATGGATTTCCATAGATATTGAGAGAGTGGGAGCCATTTCCAAGATTGAGCTACCCAATAGTCAGAAGGAACTAAAGTCATTCTTTGGTAAAATTAACTTCATGAGGAAGTTCATCTTAGGATTTGATGATATTATCAAACCTATGAATGATGTGCTTAAGAAAGATTCTAAAATTTCTTGGGATGAAGAATATAAGAAAGCTTTTACTGGCATAAAAAAGGCAATCAGTCAAGCCTGAATCTTGATAAGTCCTAACTTCTCAAAGGACTTTTACTTGTATTCATTTGCTTCTGACCACACCATGGCTATAGTCTTGACTCAAAAGGTGGATGGAAATGACCACCCTATAGCCTTTTTGAGCACCAATTTCAAAAATAAAAAGGTGAACTATTCCTTAATTGATAAGTAGGCCTATGCATTGGTGAAGGCATTGAAAACATTTAGGCATTACATCCTTAGAAATAAGGTGCATGCCATCTTGCTAGACCCAACCATAAAGCTTATGTTAAGTTATAATGAGCTTTGGGACATAAGAGGCAAGTGGATGAAAATCCTAAAAGAGTATTATATAGAGATGAATATTGCCAATGCCTAGTCTTGTCAGAATGTCAGGGTCTAGTCTAGATGATTGCCAATGCTAAATCCCAAAATTCATGTCATGCAAGTGGATCAACAATAATTTCATCCAAATGAATGGTATGACTCTATAATACATCTTCTCATCATAGGTAATTGTCCCCTAGGACTCACCAGAGAACAAAGGAGAGCCTTAAGGGTCAAATCATCCCATTACCTCATCAAAGATGGAGTCCTTTATAGGAATAACTTTGAAGGGATCTATGTAAGGTGTGTGTCCAAAGAAGAGGCTTCTCAAATCATGTCTACTTTTCATGAAAATTTATGAAGTAGACATCCTTCAGGGAGAACCACAGCCCAAAATATTCTCAGGGCTAGGTACTATTGGCCCACCATTTTTAAGGATACTCATAATGTGAAAGAGTACCACTCATGCCATATTTTTAGCACAAAAGAGCCAAAGGAATCCATGTCTTTATAACCTATGATGGTAGACAAACCTTTTATATAGTGGGGATTAGACTTTTTAGGAGTTACTAGTGCCAATTCTTCTAAAGTCCATAAGTATGTCCTAACTACTATAGATTATTTCACAAGGTGGACTAAAGCAATATCCACCAAATAATGTAGGATAGAGGAAGTGATCAACTTCCTAGAAGAAAATATTTGCACCAGATTTGGAACCCCAATTTCCTTAGTTTGTGATAATGGATCTAAATTCATGTCCATTGAAATGATTGAATGGGATTATGATAATGGCATCTATTTGAAGTTTGACTCTAATAATTATCTTCAATGAAATGGAATTTTTTAATCTACCAACAAGAATATTATGAAGGCAATCAAAAAGTTTGTTATAGACAAGCCTAGAACATGGCATAAAATCCTTAAGTATGCATTGTGGGATGACAAAATAAGGATCAAGTAGGCACTCAATTCTTCACCATTTTTATTGGTGTATGGTCAGGAAGCTATCTTCCCCATCATCCTTAAACTATCTACATTCACATTCATGAAATAATACATGGAAGAAGACTAAGATCTTGCTAATTTTAGACTATTGGACATCATTCAAATGGAGGATGATAGGGAAAAGGAATTTACTAAATTTAGTAGGCATCAAGTAACTGTGAAAAGATGGTTTGACAAAAGGTTCAAGGTGAAGGTATTCAGATAGGTAGATTTAGTCCTCCTTTGGGATAAGGAATCATAAACTAAGGGAAAGCATGGTAAGTTTACACCATTGTGGATTAGCCCATACCAAATTGCAGAGACCTTGGGCAATAACACTTTCAAGATGAAAGACCATCAAGGAGTAGAATTCACATGAGCCACTAATGGGCAATACCATCATCATTACTTTCTTGCTTTTCCACCAGGGGTCTTCATAGAATAACATCTGTAAGATTGCTTAGAGTTAGAGTAGGTAGGCTAGTTAGTTTCCTCTATTGTTTTGTTTTCTTTCTTAGATTGTATATATTTGTTTACTTATGTTTGTTTATTTCTTTTTTTGGTTTATTTTTCATTTTTTCCTTTCTACTTGGTTTTGCTTCTTTGTTTTAATAAAGTCTCATAGACTATCCTTGCTCAGAATTGCTCAAAATTCAAATATTTCAAGTGAGGGCATGAATCCTACATAAGAGGACCTAAGGCTATAATATAGTATTATGTTATAGTAGAAAGACTTTCAAAAGACTCACATGGAAGTTAGTTACCATCCCCCCACTAATAATCCAAAACATTACCTTAGACCAAAGCTTTGTTGTAAGAAGAATCACATATGTGGAAGGAGAGTTCAAAATTTAGGACATATACATGTTTGTACTTAAAACAAATCCTTGTCTAAGATTAAGGTTTCAACTAAAGATGATCATCCTAAGGCCAAAACATTTGAATAAATTCTTAAACATGGATATCCTATCTCCCAACCTTTAAAAAAAAAGGACAAAAAGGGGACTTAATGTTAAATCAAAAGATGCAAAGTCAAAGGTAATTCATGCAACCTCCACCAGGGCTATGGATGTCAGTTGGTAGTGGAGTAAGGACATGAGTGAATCCAAAGGTATCTCTATCAGGGCTATGGATACTTGGCTAGTAGCAAAGCAATGCCCAAGCCTCCCTTGAACTAAGAGCAATTGCTCCTAAAATAATATCTGAATATGTTGAAATTCAGATGCAATGGTCAAAAGTATATGAACCTGGATGTTTTTCCTTGAAGTCTCATGACAAATAGTAATTGAAATCAAAGCACACACATAACATGTTTAGAATTTGACATGAGGATTTGAATTCCACACATTTGAATCTTGTTTCAAAATTGAATTGACCTAAGTAATGATATGTGGATCAAAGGAGATAAAGGACTTATGTGTTGGTTTAAACCAGAGTTTCTAGGTTCTAACATATTGTTATGTTTCCCCTGTGACTCACCATTATTGTTGGGACCAACATATCCCATTTTTTTCTTTGAAAAATGGGGACCCTTGTAAATATTTCAAAACATTTAATCTTGGTTTAGCTTTCATGAGGTTATTATTTTTAGAATTTGAAGATCATCCACTTGAAAAGGGACAGGTCCTTACATGCTTAATTATGCTTTATGAGCTAACCCTATTGATGATTACCCTTGGATGCCTAAGCACAATTTTCATGGATAAAGGTAGGGTTCTTGAGAAAAAACCCTAAGGGTTCAAATTTAAAATTTCATAGAAGAAAATTTAGCGAAAATTGGTCCTTTTAAAAAAAGACCCTAAGTTCAATTTTACATTAAGGCACGATTATGTTGGAAAACATGCTTGAACCTTTACATAAAATTATACTTAAGTCTCATTTTATGTTCCTTCTCCCTTTTAAATTCCTCCTAACCTCATTAAACGTTATGTCCACAAGTCCCTTTTTATCCTAGACTAAGACCTTATAAACATTTAGCCTAAGTTTTAATCCTAAAACATCTAGTTGTTTGATAAACATAGGCAATGCCTCAATGATCCTAGACTTCAGTCTAAATCACTAACGGTCCTCGCTTCTCTAGAGCCTCGATCCAATAGTGTGAGATTATCCTAGGATAGACTATGAACTAAACCCTACTCACTATAGAAGTTTTTATGGTATTTATTTTGACAACCTCACTCTTGTCATTTGACATTCACAAGGATATCTTTCACATTATTGAGGAGTTTAAAATAAACTCCATCCAAAATTTTATCCTTAGTCCAAAATGGGACCTTATAAACATTTAAACCTTAGGCTTATCACATTAAAACTTAGACCATAGTGTGTTTTAATATTATTAATCTAATGTTAACCACTCAGCTTAAGCCTATGTGCATAATAGACTAACTTAATGTTCATGCATCTTATAAGATCTGACTATCTACATTGACCTAGCAACCTTGATACAATGGTGTGAGATCAAAGATCCCCTAAAGCTAAGCCAATCAGAGAAGACCTCTCAAATCATGATCAAAGGTTCATGTTCAATCACTGAGCTTGATCCAATAGACCTTGTCAACCTTAAAATCTTAAGAGAACTGAGAATGTGATGTGTGGCATGCTGTTATTTGAATAAAAGAACCTCATGAGCTTAAATTTTATAGTCACACTCCCATTATTTTAGATTCATGAGGATGTATTTTATGTTAGCGAGACCATCAAATTTAACCACAACTAGCCTCTCAAGTAATGAACTTTGACCTTGTGGATCATGATCAATGGTTCCTACTCTATCATTGATATTGATCTAATGACATAAAGTGAAGGTGTATTTTTTAACCAAAGACCCTAAAGCCTGATAGCTTGACATGTAGATGAACCACATCCAATCATTTCCTAAGGAAGCTAGAATGTGCCATTTGGCAAAATCAGGTCATCCAAGATCTGAGTGACCAATCAGAAATGATCTCCAATATCTTAATCAAAGGCTCACATTCATCCTAGAATCCTTATCCAATTGAGCAACATAAAAATAATTATTTAAAATCTAATAGCTAATTTTCAAATGTATTCTCATAGGAGTGCCATGGGAATAAGCTTAAAGAGGTCCACGTAAGCACCATGTAAGCACTAAATGATAATCCTAAAATTTGGTGTGCCCAAAAAGATCATATTTATATAAGTGGTTTCATCCATAAGATCTAAGACATGAATACATTTATGAAATCCATCACCTTCACCAATAAAGCCTCATAAACCCTATTAGACTAACTTAAAGCCCTAAACCTTGACTTAAAGCCTTAAAACTTGATTATTAAGGACACAACTACATTAGGCAAGCTCAAAGTGTCATCTTGAGAATCAAGATTAGTCATATTCCAAGGAAATTGAGATAATGGTAGTGGAAAAGCAATAATGGAAAGAAGAGATAAACATGTATCTATCTATAGACCATAAAGGAAGGGGTTTGTTGATATTCAATTGGACACAAGAGCATTGGCCAATTACATGAAGAATTGGTCTGAGATTTTCTTCATAATTGAGGAGATACAACCTCTATCATCTAGTGAGTTAAGGACAGAAGTCACTTAGAGAAAATTCAAGGACTTGGTTGTAATTGAAATGATAGGTCTTCATCAAGCTACAACTAAACTTGATGTACTACATTGCATTAACATCCTTGTACCCCTATTTATTGATTGTAGAATAGATAATGACTGGATCATCAAAGAAAGAGGGTCATGTAGAATTTCTTATATTTCCTCAATAGCTTTTGAAGGCTACTACAAGCTACCTAGAGCTTACATAGACCTCCACTCCATCAAAGAATGGTTTATCTAGCATAATCTAGATGCTATATTGAGACCTTGGTTATTCCAAGGAACTCATGTAGCTAGGAACCATGATGGTAAAATACATATCCTCTAATTTAGAGAAGGGACTTGGATCATTATAACCCTATTGTACAGAGCTTTAGGGGTAGCCACAATAACCTATGTTGACCCTAGATGGCTCTCTTACTTATATTTTATGGTGGAAGAGAAGCTAACTCCACCTATTAAAAATTTGATTAGCATCCACTTGGGGAGAAAATTTTATGGCATTAAGAAAAGGAAAATCCAACAATTTACCATGATGTCTTATCTGCTAGACTCATTAATGGCATCCACTCATATTCTTGGTGTCAATAATTGGTCCTCCCATACTAAAATTACCATTTCCCATCACTATGCAATGTTTCACAACCTTAAGTATAGAGTTCATGTGTAATTCATTTTTGATTTCATAAACCCTACTTTGGTCAAGAATATCACAGGGAACCCCATGCCTAGGATACAAACTCTTTTTAAGAGGTTAGGTTTACTCATGAGAGATATTTGGTACTATCTAGATTACACCATTATTAGAATAAAAGGGATCATGACCTAACCATTTAGATTTCCTATCTATGTCCCCCTCAAGTTGGATAACCAAGAAATTTCTCACCAAATCTTCCAAGGAATTGATATTTTTTGTAGGGAGAAGAGGAAGGGCATTTTACATCCCTTTCCATTCTTGATTGGTAGAACTTTAATCTGAGACTGGAAATAATTAGACATCATGTCTAGACATAAGGATGCCTTTGGCTTTCATAAGGATGACCTAAAGGAATGGAACCCAAATAATAAGGTTGTCCCTCAGTTTTAGTCAAAGTAACTAACCAAAGTAACCTATGAGCATAGGGTTGGTCCATATGACCATTTTTAGACCAAAGCTGTAGAATTTGAGGAAGTCCTTGCTAAGTGTAGGTAGCATGGTTTGAAGCTTGAAAATAGACTATAAAGAGAGGAGAAACCAACTGGGGAGAGATGGAAAATAAACCCATCATAGTATCATCTATTACCTTTCACTTCTAGTGCACCTCCAAGTCAGCAACAACAACAAGCACTCCAAATTCAAGGACCTAGTGAGAAGAAACTAGAAGAAAGGCTAGGAGGAGGTACTTCATCATCATCATACCCTACATAACCATCTTCTATAGTGAAACACTTTGATATGGTTTCCCTATAACCATATGAGATAGTGAAAGAATTCTTCAAAGAACTTGTAGAGGCCTATGGGTTTGATTAATAAGATTAGGGAGCTAGAGCTGAGATGGCACAAATTGAAGGACCTCAAATAGGTGAGGAAGAGAAGGGAAAATAAGTGGTATTAAAATTGGTCCCTGTCACACAAAAGAAGTGGGAAGTTGAGTTGGCCCTTGTCCTTAGGTCCTTTAAAAGACAAAAGGTGACATGGACCCATCCCACCAGTGAAGTAAATTTATTCAGTGATGAGTTCCCCATATATGGACCTATCATTCTTGACTAGTTCATATATGGGAAACTCTAAAAGATTCCTCCCTAATCACACTCACTGGTAATTACCATCTCTATAGGTGGAGATCACTTTCACAATGTCAAACCCTAGATCAAGGAGCTCATGAAGGAGTAAGAGGAAAGAAGAATTGTTCAAGAAGTCAAATAAAGTGGAAAGAAAATAAAATATCTAGGAACATCAAGTGGAACTAGGATTAAAACCCTAGAGACACCCATAATCTCTAAACCAATGGCCACTATCATGTATAATTTAAATATAATAGGGTTTGAAAGGGTGACAACAAATAAAGCCAACATTGACACTGAGGAGTTCACCTTTCAAAAGGTGGAACCATTTGTATGTCTAACTCTTATACAAGGGTAGGCAATAGGGGAGAATCCCATCCATTGAGAGGGTGTGGCAAGTTTGGTGGTGGCCCAATCAACAATGACCTTGGCTAGAATATAGGGGATGCAATAGAAGATCACCAACCTAGAAAAGGAAAAGAAAGACTTGGAATCACATGTTACATTTGTAGTCCCTGAGGATATAATGAAACTATTTAATAGGTCCTTATTTTACACATTTGAAGGGTTGAAGGACCTAAATCTCAAATCAAATAACTTGACCGATAAAATTGGGAAAGAACATGCATTAATCACTCATTAGCATAACTCTAGAGATTAGGCAATTGAATTGATTAATGTCCATAACACCAATCAGGTCCAAGGCATCAAGATCATCAAGTTGAAACATTTTCATGCACTCTTAGGAGTTATTGAAGATAAGATATTAGACCTAAGAAAATGGTGTGATAGTATCAATAGCTTCATAAAGGAAGACAAAGGCTTGATAACAAGGATGGATAAGCTCTTAAATGCACTATTGGTAAACCCTTTTAAGACCAATGTCACAGGCCTGATGGATGATGAAGAGTTCATGAAAAGGGTCAATACCTTCATCTACAACATCAAGGACAACCAAGACCAACCTATCAAGGACAATCAGAAGGTCCTTGATATTATCATTATATCAAGAAAGTAGATTACATAAACCTAATGCATTTATGAACTTAAAGCTAAGAGTGACAAATAATTTAACACATTGGCAAGTCAAGAAGAGGATTGTTTGATAAACCCTATAGTAGATTTCAAGATAATTAGAGAATGATATACTAAGGTGAAGAACATCCTCAAGGAGTAAGCCAAGGGACTGACCAATGTAACATAAAATATTATTCTTTTATAATATATGCTAGTCTATTAGTATATATTAGTCCTTTTATCAAAATTGGTGTATAAAACCTTTTGAATTATGATATTTGTATTAAGGACAATTGTAGTTATCATACACATGGATATTTTTAAAAGATAACTGGTATACCACCTATGTTTCCTATAAATAGGCAAAGATTACCATTTTGTAAAGGGAGAGACTCTAAGCAATTTGTATACAAGAGAGAATTCGATATAACTAAGGAATTCTAAAAAGATTGTCTAAATAGTTTGATGAAAGCCAATGTTGTCTTTCAATTTCATGTCATTGTCTTAAATTTGAATGGTTCTCTACATTTTAAGCTACATTTTATGTCATAGGGCTATTAGTTTGTGGTAATTCTACATTAATTGAAAAGATCTTAGGTATAATTTATTTTATTTTGCTCTACATTTGGATGTGAATATGTTATTCAGGTTATAGTATCAAACTTTTAAAGTAAACTTGGTTCTTACTTGTGATTTATATATCTCCTTTGAAGCTTGCTAGGTTTGTGATGAAATCTAAATTTGTACTATTTTACACCACAAATTGGTTCATGTATCCTCAAATTAATTAGAATTTTGTCATAATATTTGAGAGGGGAACTTGCCATCACATTATATTTTCTACCTTATCCTACCTTTTTCTATTTGTTTATCCAAGCTCACTTAGTTTAAGGATCATTATTAATATCCATTTAGATTAACTTGTTGGCTAGAAATATCACAAAGATCCAAACCATGGTGGCTCTCAACCACCTTATTAGAAAAATATTTTGGATAGTTACCATACTTTACTTCTATTCCACCATAGACATCATAGATTATCACAAACTACATCTCATGCCTTGGATTCTTTGAATCCTTAAAATAGAAATGTTCATCAACACTGAAGATAACTTGTGAGGAAATTAGAAGAATCAACACCTTCAGAGTTTAAATTTATAGTAGAACTTCAATGATACCTTTGCATCTGAATTAATCATAGAGGGCTATACCCTCTTATGAATTGCTCATTATTTATTATTCTTCAATAAATTTTGAGCCTAGGTACCATGAGGTATATCATGGACCATATAGAAAAGCCATGTAAAATTTTTAGATTAAGACTTTTTGTTGTAAATGAATTATAGTGTGAAGTAAATTAATCTCTCAGAATATTTCATGATATACCACTTGAATTGAAGGATAGATGAAATAAATTTATCACCTCTTCAAGTAAGGAGTTATGGGGACTATAGTTCAGTTGAACATGCATTCTTCCACTAAAGATGGGGATTATTCTCAATTCATGTTATTTATTATTTGTGCTCTTGTCCTAAATTTTTTGACACATATTTCATATCAAACAATTCATAAATACCCTAAGTCCAAAATATTATCATTTAAAACTCATCCGATAAGGCATTACCCTACCTGATTTTTAGTCCATAATTAATTTAAGTATTATGTTGCCCATTTGGTATTGTAATTTTCCCCCATTATACC
>JARHVA010007659.1:210000-367500 GCA_037957365.1 Torreya grandis | reverse complement strand
AAAGACTGCACAGTTGATTTAACTTGCCTATGTAGGGCATTCTACTCTTATATAAGGTTAGCAAGGGTCAGACCAACCTCCTACACTCTATTATGAAGTTCTCTAGTTACTCCTTGTTATTTTTTAGCTCCTTAGACATAATAAGTTTTCCCTTCTTGACAACCCCGTGAAAGTTCCTTCATCTAGGAAGATCAACCTGGGTCTAGGGATAAAGATCTTAAGGGGAAGGTCATCATCAGAGGTTTTAGATAGACTAGTTTGGGGAGTGCTCTCAGATGGGATGTAGGACCTTGAGGTGGGGTCTTCCTCTGAGGATTCCTCCTAAGAGTCCTCCTCAGTGGAGGATCCCCCCTAGGGATCTCCCTCCCTTGCAAAGTTTGACCATGCTTGACAAGAAATAGAATAATCCCCTGGTGCAAAATAGGGTTAGACTCATTGACTTGGTGAGCCAAGATAGTACATTCCAATGACTTTAGCAGGTATAATGACATGATGATCTTATAGCCTAAAAAGTGTTTTAATAACAAAAAATAATGTGAAAAGATCATGGTATATTTACCTTCTAAGGTCATGTATCTCATTACCTGAAGACATATTTTTGACCAATGTCATGGAAGGTCCACCTAGGTGAAACTCTTATTGTCAGTGTTCATGAGCTCATTCACTCAAAAAACTTGCTGAAGGAGCTCTTAATTCTTGATCTAATCCTTGAAGGCCTTTTTAACCTCACAAGACATGTTAGTAGCCTCCCTAATAAATTCCTTCATGATTGTGATATTTATGCCTTGAATTACCACCATGTACTTGTTCCATGCAGAGATAAAATCATGATCCACATCGACATCATGCTTAGTAATTATCACCATTAGCTCTATGAGACCCTCATTCCTAAGCTTGTTCGAAACCTTCTACTCCCACAGCTCTGCATATGAGATAAGCTCTAGTTGTTCCCTATCTCCTCCCATTGGCATAGTGACCACAAAGTCGAGGCAAATAGATGGATGGTTCTATGAAACCCCCATGCCTAATCTTTTTCCAAACCTTCTTCTACTCCTGCACTCCAAACATGAGATAGGCTCTATCTATTCTCTATCTCCTCCCATAAATTAGTTATATTATGAATATATTATTTATTTATTTAATATTATGTGATGATATTTTTTATGATAGAATAGTTATTTTATGATAATTTATTTTTACAATTCATTTTTATAATAGGATTATTTATAAATATGATGTGATAAACTCTATATATTATCTATAAATTAATTATGATTATTTAATTATTTATAAATATAATGTAGTAATTTTTTTGTATTATAAATTAATTATAATTATTTATAAATATGATGTGATAAAATCTATACATTATTTATAAATTAGTTATGATAATTTAATTATTTATAAAAATAATGCAGTAAACTATTTATATTAATCAGAAATTAATTAATATTATTTGTATTTAGTGGAAATTAATTGTACGCAAAAAGTAATTAGGGAAGTTGTACATGAAAAATAATGAAAATAAATAATCTTTAAAGATTAAATGTAAAAAATATGTTTACCTTATTTCTTACTTTTGTTTAATTTTTATTTCTCTAGGTTTACTCTACATTTTTGTTTTATTTGGTTTGAATTTATTTGTATTTATGTATTTTTTATTTTTTTAAACCATTATGTTTGTTGTTTTCTTTTTTTATTTAATTATGTCAGTTTTGAAATAATTAAATTGTTTTATTTTTTATTAAATTATTTAATTTCGATATAAATAAAATTAATATAACAATAAGTATAATTCAACCACCATATATTCCATGGTAAATATATAATTAAATTATTTTATTTTCAAGTAAATAAAATTACTACAACAACATTACAATTCACTATCATTGTTATTAAATAATTATGATAAAAATAAATAAATTAATTAAAAGTGGGTATTGATTTTTTATTTATTGTAGGATCTAAAATAATTAAATGTTAATACATTCATGCCATTACACAAAATTATCCCATGGATAGGAATATTTATCGATGTAATGACATCTATCTACTATGCTTATTTTTTTGTAGTTTGAGAGGGAAAGCTTTAGAATGGCATCTATACTCACCAAAGGGATCCATCATCGGCTTTAATGACTTGTCATAAAAAAATTTAAAATTAATTATCCTTCCACATCGAGCATAAGTTGACCATGGTTGACTTATGCTTAACAACATGGGGGTAAAAATTTGCTTACCTATAATGCTTAAAAAGTTTGGATAGCCACTTTCTACAAAACCTTCAAGATAGACAACTAGTGAATATATTAATTTTCAATCTCAATTCATAGGTGGCTCATAACTTCAGACTCCATTGTGCTAATACATTTAAGGAGATTATAAATATATGAGTGCAAATTGAAAAGACACTTATAGATAAAGGTCTAGTTAATATATATTGTTATAATTAGGCATAATATCAAACTCCACCACAAGCACAAGTAAGTATATTTTATAAGCCCACTATCTTTAACATAAACAAAAATGTAGTGGATAATGGAGTAACTTAATCATAACATGTGAAAATGGTGTAACCACCACCTGTCCAAAATATTTCACTTGCTCCACTTATTAAATAAAAAATACCACCTCCAAGAACAAATCAATATCAAAACAATTTATTCAATGGCCTTCATGAGCCTATTGAGTTAATGTTACAAAAATTAGTTGTGGCTAACATGGTCATTTGGACAAATGCAAATTCATTTCCATAAGATCAACCAAAACCTCAAGTGTATACAAATAATGATTGTTGTGATTACCATCATGTTAAAGCTATGGAATTTATAGGTGCATTCAATTAAGATAAATCATTCAAGATCTACTAGAGCATGGTGACATTACGTTGGATAACATTGATTCTATTTCTATTCTAAATATGAGAATTTAAAAAGAACCATTTTCCAAGCATAACTCCAATAATCAGAGCCAAACTTATAATTAGAATCAATGTCTAAATTAGAATCCAAATCAGAATCATGGAAATCATAATCAAGGTCAAGATTGACAAACTAATCAAAGCAGCTACCATGATGGCCCATATAACTATAATATGTTTTTAGGTCTTATTAATAATAACCATATGGATACCATTAAAATTAATCTCCATAAACCTTCTAACACACCTCAGAGTGTTACCCCATGAATTATAGGGCCTCTCGCTTCATATCCCAATGGCCCTTTTCCAAAAAGTAATCGCATTATTGTGCCTCAATACCAATGGGTCATTATTCTAAGTCACAAGCCTCATTATAATTCATGTAATCCTCTGCTAACACAAAATTTCACTGTCACAACTTGACATTTAAAGGTTAGGGTTCAAGGATCTTCAACTTGTTCAATAAATAATCTCATTCCAAACACCTTTCCTTAAAATAAAAGTTACCTCACTCCATTAAAAATCCATATGATCTTTAGGAACAATTAAATAAGACACCAACACAAATTTCTATTCTAGATCCCCTAGGTATGTCTAAAAACCACAAAAAAAATTATTATATGAATTTTTACAATAGTCCAATGTTTTTAATGACAATGGGCCAATCACATTCTAAGATCTTATGGGGCATTTATCCCTAGGTCAAAAACTTATGTTTGACCAAAGTGACATGTCATCCCTTGGTCCATTGCACAACAACGCTCTTCACATTGAATCCATAATTTCCTACCACAAGATTAAGCATGTTATCATAGAAAATGGTTTGGGCCTAAATATAGCCTCAATGAAATTGATAAAACAATTAGGTTATACTTTAATGGATTTGTAGCCAAACACCATTAATATCAAGGTGTATGACAATGTTGAATGAGACTCATAGGGAACTATTTGATTGCTTATCATTATTTGGATTATCACCCATGATACCATTTACAATGTCACAAACACTTATCTACCTTATAAATTACCCCATTAATGCCCTTGGATCCATGAAGTATGTGAAATCCCTTCCAAACTATGCCATGCTTAAAACTTTCCCATTTTGGAAAGGAGGTTAATATTTTCATCAACATGCAACAACACCAATATTGTAAACATTTGGAAGTTGAGAACTATCAATACAATTATTATCTTAATATAGAGCATGTATATAAAAGGGAAAATATTAAAACTTAATAAATCCCCTAATTTTAATTACATTGACAAAATTGACTTTCTGTCCACTTCTACTACTCCACCTTCCAAAATTTCTTTCCACTTTACTATTGAAGATAAAGTCTAGGTACATACACCATTAAATATTATTTAATATTTCAAAATTTACAAAATAATCAAAATACCATGGTAGGTTCAATATGGAATGTCATAAAATACTAATTCTCATCCTAAGGGACCTCCTCATTTTGTTAAAAATATTTCAATGACTCTTGAAAAAACCAGTATTTTAGATAATTCCTAATTGTATAATGATGATGATGATGATTTTTCCTCTTGCTATTAGAGAACCAAATATACTTTTACTAACATGATCATTGAAAATCACAACTACATATGAAATGTCTTGGAAAAATACAAGGTATTCTTGAGTCAGTCTTGGTATTCAAACACAAAGGTACTCAAGGCATTGGATACAAATTATTTAGTGTGACCCTTCAGATCTCAATATTGACTCAAATTTAATTTATAATGAATACAATACCAATATTGATGTATAATCATACTATAGTATTTATGATGTGATCGCCAATACAAACCTCTTCAATAATAATGTCTTTCTTATTATCACTTCTTCTTATAATTTGCCCCTTTCTCATCATTACCTTTAACTAAACTATTGGTATGAGAAATATAATATTATAACATTAGATGAATTTTAAAATTAAGAATAACTTTAATATCAAACATTGAGGTCCGTTATTGGAAACCTCTCTGAGGTACTTTTAAACCAATGAAAAAATTAATAAAAATGATGAGTCCTTTAGTCAAAACTTGTTTTAGGCACTAATGGATGGAAATGTTAACTTTCCTCCTTAGGAATCCCATATTCCTATAATTAAACGCCTCATGTTTGGATCATATATTAGTGTAGAATAATAATGGGTGTTTTCTTAGTTGGTTCAAGACACCCCATAAACATTTACTAAATGGCCATTACCTGACATTGGTGTTTCAAAGTCTTCTTACATGGGTGGGTCTAATGGCACAATATAAGATGGATAAGATAAATTTACCTTGGTACCAAATGTCTTACAATATTTTTTTACATTGTTAGTGGAATACACCACTAATGTCAACATTGATGCAACAAATGAACCCATAATTTTTAAGCTTGGTTTGTCCTTCATTATAGAGTAACTTAAATTAATCGTTATCATCTGAAAGTGTTTGTTGAAATATTCATGTGGTATTATGCTAATATGCTTTGGCTAGATCCATCTATTATTATACACTACCTTGTTGTACACCTTGTTATCGATCCCATTAAACAAAAATAATGGAAGATGCATCTATGCATTGATATTTTAGTCAATAAATAATTAGAGAAGTTATTAGGGACCAAGTTCATCCAACCAATTTATTATTTAGAATGGATATCTAACAGTTTTCTAGTAATTAAGAAAAAAAATTTATTTATCTATGAAAATAGTTTAGGATATTAAAAAACCATGCCCTAAGGATAACTTTCAATTTCCAAACATATATAAGATTATGGATTATAAATTAGGATACAATATGACATCCCTTTTGGATGGTTTTTCACCATATAATCAAATAATAATTATGCTAGAGGACCAACATAAAATAATGTTTACTAGTCCATGGGGAACATTTTGTTATCAAGTGATGGCATTTGGATTGAAGAATGTTGGCACTAATTATATTTTTACAATGACTATTATATTCCATGACATGATCCAAGATATTGTTGAGTAATTTTTTGATGACATTCTAATAAATTCAAAAACACATGAAACACATCCATAAGTACTACAAAGAATATTTGAGAGACTTTATGAATATAAAGTGTGCCTTAACCCAAAGAAAAGTGTCTTTGGAGTCATATTAGGAAAATTAATCATATTTATTATTTGATTTATAGATATTGAAGTAGATATATCAAAGGTTAACGAAATTAGATAAATTCATCCTCCATCTAATTTGAAATAGCTTCACATTTTGCAAGGCAAAATCCAATCTCTTTGTCTATTAACTTCGTATCTTGATGATCACTTCTATCATTTCACTAATATTTTAATGAGTGGCACCACGTTTTAGTGAAATTCCAACTATCAATAATTATTTTAATAGTTTAAAACATATTTAGAAAATACACAAGTGTTGGTTTACCAATGTAGAGAAATCCTCTCTTGATTTATATCTCAACAACTAAACATGCTTTGGGGGCACTTTTGGCTTAGCATGATGATTGTAGAAAAGAACATGAAATATATTTTATGAGTAGGATACTGGTTGATTATGAGCACAATTATATACCTATCGAAAATACATGTTCAACATTAGACTTTATATCACATAAGTTATGTCACTATATATTGAACAAAAAATTCCTCATAATTGCAAAAATTTATGCTCTTAAGTGTATTCATTTAAACAAATCAATGATAGGTTGTATGGTGATATGGTTTATATTCTTAAGTGAGTTTGACATTGAATACACTAATAAAAATTCCATCAAAGGGAAAATACATCAAATCAACTTGTTAAGGCACCTTTATTAGATACCCATCCTTTGAATATTCATTTCCTTGATGATTCTATGTTCACTCTTGAGGAGTCAAGTTAATGGAAGATATACTTTGGTGGTTCCTTCATAACCTATGGATTAGGATAAGGTATAATATTCATTTCACTAAAATCGGATCTCATTCCCAATACATTTTAAATTGATTTTCCATGCACCAATAATATTTCAGGCTATGAGACACTCATTATTGGGATCCATCTCATAATACAATAGAACACTCAAAATTTGGTTATTTAGGGAGATTCATAATTTATTAATAACTAGGGTACAAACCAATATCAAATAAATGATGTAAGCTCATTCCCTACAAAGGCATGGTAGATAGTTTGAAATAAGTCTTTGAATATATCTAGTTTAATAAAATACCAAGATCTAACAATAGAACAGTTGATGTCATGTCAACCATTAGATTACTGATATAAATATCTTCTAATGTCCATGAATATCTATTTTGTATTTAAAATATTCTCATGCTAGCTTATAATCATCCAAACATATAAATGGTGTGTGATATTTCTAGTATATATTCCCATTGCCACCAAGATATATATACCTACCTCCAATACCAGATTCTTCTCACCAACCTATCACATAAACAATATAAATAATTTATTCATAATGTATATTTTTAAACTTTACTCGATGGCATGATGAATTGTAAAGGATATGATGGGATTCTCATTCATTGTTTAAACCTGAGTGAATCCAAATTAGCACTTAAATACATGCATGAAGGGATTTATGGGACCTGTATAAGAGGAATGGTCCTTACCAAGAAATTCTATAGGAAAATGATTTATTTCATGATCCTTCATGAGCGCTTTACCCTATTGCTTCTCCTTGTCCATTTTCCACATGGGATATTGATATAATAGGTAAGATAAACCCCACTTATTTTGATGGACACAAACATATCTTAACTACCACTGAGTATTTCACTAAGTGGGTTAAGGAAATCCCTCTCACTTACAAGACCAATAAGTAGATCTCCAAATTTATTCTAAATCAACTCATATATTGTTATAGCATTTATACTTCCATTATATATAATAGTGTCAAGTAATTTAAGAACAAGGACATGAAAACCCTTTGTACACACTTCCATATCAAACACAGATGGTCAAACCCATATTAGTCTCAATATAATGGCCAAGTATATGTGTCCAATTAGACTATTACCAAAATACTTAAGAATATAATCAATGTTTTTTATTGTGATTAGAATTTGAAATGATTCCATGTTTTATGGGTTCACTATACTGATATTCACACAGCTATAAATGAAAAAGCTTATTCTTTAGTTTTTGTCTTTGAGGCCATTCTTCCAATTGAGACCAATTTTCCCTCTTTCCATATTTCATTGTAGTGTGTCATTGATTATGAGGAGTATATAATATACATGATACAAGAGGTGGAACTCTAATATGAGAAACAAATGGCCAAAATTAGTAATCTCAAAGCATATTAGAATTGGCTATGTTGTAGTTATAAAAAACACATCATTCATAGAGAATTTGAGTGGGAAATATTGTGTTCAAGGATAATCAGAAAATGACCAATGCAAAGCATGAGATGAAAACCAAATTTGATCCCAATTTATTAGGTATTTTCATTATCATAGTAAAATATGGTTATGGAGCATACAGGTTGGCTACACCAGAGGAGTATGAGATGGATGATCCTATTAATATTATACATCTCAATCATTTTTATGCTTGACCTATTTGAACATTATCTATGATAACCCCTATTTGGGGTTATTCCCTTCACATTATCTTCACCTTACTTTAATTTTCTATTATTTGGAAAATCCTTATTTTAATCTATATATTATTACCATATTTATCTTGATTATAAGCTACATGTACTTCAAGGGGATTCATAAGATAATTGAGCAAGAAGTTCAGATTTGGTCATGATCATCAATCATTGTAGGAACATTTTTAGAACATCATAATGCTTCAACATGATTTCCTTGCTTGGATGTATATGATGCAACTTAATTTATATCTTTTATGATCTTTATGCCCATTCTATATCACTTTCATTGCATCCTAATTTGTTGTGGAGTGGTAGTCTTTTATATTCTTGATTTTTTGTTTGCACAATATCGTTACATCTAATTTAACTATTGTTTGGACCCCTACCCAAGGTTATTTTCTTTGCTACATTTTATAGACAATTCCTTGTCCATTTGTTTATATTCCCTTATAAATTTAACTGTAAAATATCATTATATATATTATTTATAAAAAAACCCAAAACATTCATAAATGACCTCACATCTCCAAAAGAGATATAAAGCCACATAATATTTATGTATCTTGGCACTTGTTCACTAGTGGAATTTCATTTGGTTCCTATTCTATATGGCACTATTTAATTACAATGTTGATAAGCCTCATGTACATTCAAAAATATCATGGTTTGGAACCTCTTATCGATTCATAATCATTTCCAAATTGACATTTTCACTTCTTCATTATAATCCCATTTTTTGGAGAACTATATTGGCATGAGGTCCACACTGACTATGTAGATAAATCTTGTATACATGGGGTATCTTGGGTCATGTTAGACACCATAATTTAAATTTTCATTCACTCCCTTTTGAGTTCCATGATATCACCATTTTATGAGCCACTTAATACATGATTACACCATTTTGTGAGTCATTTTCATATCCTTCTTCTCTAATAGTTTTATACCACATTTTTGTCATCAATTTTCTTCACTCCCATATCTAGGAGAACTAAATCCACTTGAGGTCCACATGGAATATGTAGGTAGTGTCCATTTATTTTAAAAGGGGACTTGGGGTAAGATTGAACAATTTTTCCTTCTTCTCCCATTCTTCTAAAGTCTCATTTACAACATCATCATATCTAACATCCCCTTGACTTAGGGGAAAAATATAAGAGTATCCTCCTATTGTGACATTCACAGAATAATGGTTCCTTGTGTGATTATTCCTTTTTAATTTTGTTTTTATGTATAATTATATTGTTTGATTTCTTGTATGTTTATTTTGTTATATTATTTGTTTTTATTTAGTACACTATGTTTTACACTTAGGTCTTGATTATTCATATCTTGATCTTATGTTGTTAAAATTTGTAGCTGAGATACTTTTGTTATATATTTGTTTAGTACATTATGCTTAACAATTAGGTCTATATTTTTCATATCTTTATCTTGAGTTATCAACATTTATATATGAACTAGTCCTTACACAACTTGAAAAACAATATTATCATTATTAATTTTATAATTATTGATGCATACTATCATATGAAAAATAAAAAATCAAGTGTTTGATAAATTCATTATACAATATTACACAAAGAGAAAACATCCCATTACAATATGGCTAAAATCTTCTCATGTGAAAAAATTATAACATCATCACATTTTACATAATAAAAGACAACTCAACTAAAATCTATAGATACATATATACTAATCATGATACACATCTACTAATGAGTATATAAAACTAGTCATTAACTTTTTACATCATGATAAAATGTTAAAACATCATCAAAACCAATCATATGTTATATCTATATCAAATATCCCATTATGATTTAAATTAAACTACAATAGGGTAATGGAAAACAAGTATACATCCCCCATCCATATTACAAATCTAATCTATACCATGAGTCAACAATGGTAAATCAAAAGCTACATCACATATATATCAAAAGAATATCAAAGTCCATGTATACATCATATGATCAAGGTCAACATCTATGTACATATAAAAAAATGACTATACATTGAGATATATACATTGCATAATATAAAATTTATAACTATAATAAAAATATTAGCTCTAATTCCAATTATCTCTAGGAGGAATCCTCTATGAGATATCTTGATGAAATATCTATTCTATACAACCATGTAGTGGCTATTGTGGTTGACCCATCCCTATAGGATTTCGAGGAGGATAAGCCACTAATATATTTTATGTTGTGGTATGATGTGACCTAGATGTATATCTATAAGTATAGATATAAGTATGCACATGAAATATCTAAGCCTTGATACCTATCGGTACTATTGACTAATAAAATCTATTCTAATACTCAGCTTCATCTTTGGTTTGTATCACATCCTTCTTGGCATACACCACATTAGATAGTACTTTGGTCAACCCCTAATCTATAGTAATATGTTTGATTGTATCCCACTCCCCATGAATCCTTTGTACATCAACCTAGGCATTGTTCCATTCATAAATAGTTGTCACTAGATCTCCATCCCTCAAGGTAATCTATCCATGAATTGTTGGCATCTAGAAAACTTGCTTAATAAACTTGTAAATCTCCATGTCTCTTTATGATGAGACCCTATAATCTTGTGGCATCACCTCAGGCCCCTTACAACTATGTTTATAGTTTAATGATGTCTTCCTCTAGCCCTAAAATATCTATAATCTTGGAATTTATCTCCCTTTATAATATGTATGTCATGGCCTTGTTGTCCTATGACCTAATAGACTAAGATGGTCTTACCTAGCATGAAAAATGTCCCTCGGTCATTTTTTGACTCTCTTACAATAGTACGGGTCATGTAGGTGTTGAGCACACACCAAACTAAGAGTGGGGGGTGAACAAATTTGTAATATCAATTTAATTTATTAATAATTAACTTTCATAAACAAACCAATCACTTAATAATAAGTAAATACACAACACATAATTTATGTGGAAAACCCTTAGTGGGGAAAAACCACAATTGAAAATATGATTGCATATACTATCCAAATCTAGCCATAATATAAATAATTATTTTTACAAAAAAAAATTAGGTACCAACCTACTTGGAGATACCAATCCCCACTGCTAATCAATTTTTAAGAACCAACCTAGTGGACACACCAATCCCAACTACTAAGTACTTCATAGGCACCAATGTACTAGAGACACCAATACCCACTACTAAGCACCAAATTATTAAGAGACTCCAATCTCTTTGTATTGAAGCACCAGATTCATTGCTAAGCACTGTATTAGAAAAAGACACTAATCTTTCTATTCTGAGGCATCAACCTCACTTAAATAATTTATGCCTTCTCACTATTACTTTCTCAACAAATGATAGCACAATCAAGTTTCACTCTTCTCCCTCTTATCTCTCCCTCTATATTCTTCTTCTTCTCCTTGTATATGATAGAAAGAATTATTTCATTCTTCAAATATACATATGTTTGTATGATATATTCTTTTATTCACTACACACTTGCTTCCTTCTCTTCTTCACATATGTCACACTTTAACTTCCATACCAAACTTTCTCTCCAAATTCTCTATATATTTATACCTTCCTTATGCCTCTTCAAAAGGGTGTGATTTATCCCAAGGGATATGACCTCTCTAAATGTGGTCAACCCTTCATTTTATATTAGTATTCAATAGAATTGGGTGGTGATTTTTATTGATAAAACTTTAGATGATAACAAATGTGGCCAGCCAAAATTTAACACAAATGAATTTAACTTTATTTCAATGATACTCTTCAATTTTAAATCTCTACTATTCATTATTCAATTGATACTCTTTTTTCTTCAATCATTGCTCTTCACACTAGGTGAGTCTGAAGCTTTTGGGCATGTTCAAAGCTGTTGACTAGGTGAGTCCAAAGATACTGAGTGAGTCCAAAGTTTTAGGTAAGTCCAAATCAACTGAGTGATTTTGAATTTATAGGATATTCCAAAGATTTGGATGAGTTCAAAATTATGGAGTAATTTTGAATCTCTGAGTGAGTCTAAATCTATGGGTGAGTCTAAATCTCTAGGTGAGTCTAAACATTTGGGTGAGTCTAAAGCCCTGGGTGAGTCCAAAGATGCTAAGCTAGTTTGAAGCTTTGAGTGAGTCCATAGCTTTCCCTTCGCTTTTCCTTTGACATCAATGATAATACTCCAATAATCTCCTCCTTTTTCATTTATGACAATCTTGTATAAAAAATAGTACATGAACTCCCCCTTGTTGTATTTCTCCTCCTTTGGTTCCCCCTTTTTTAATTCTCCCCTTTTGAAATCAATGACAAAGGGATGTTATCAAATAGATCATGAGAAACATCCATGTCAACTTATTCAACATCACCACAACTGAATGATTGTATTTCTGCTCACCCTATCCTTTTGCATAAGGGCTTATTCTTCTGTCATTTGCTTTCCTCAAATTTAAATAAATTTGGGCTCTTTGACATCATTTACATCTATTTGGATTATCTCTAGCTACTCAAATGGTAACCCCTCTTTTAAAATTCCATTTATATCCACATAGCAAGCTCCTTTTGGTCATTCACATTTCCAACATATTCATTTGTTAGATTTGAGCTAACTTCTATAATATGTACTTGATGCATGCCTATGCCTATTGTAAGTATTTCTACACCCTGACTGATTTCATTCTATTATAGCTTCTACAATATCTATGATTCATTTCATAGTGGAAAATCTAATTCATAATAAATTCATTCTTTATGATCAATATACTAAAAACATCGAATTCTAAGATACAACATTTTATTTTCTACTATGTTCTTTCGTATCTGACTTATTTTTAATAACAATACCATCACTTGCATCATCACTCTCACAAAAAATGTTCATTAGCTAATATTTCTCTATATTATATAGAAGTATTTTGTATGTCCAAATTTTTTACAGTTATAACATAAAATGTCACTTTATTTGTAATTTGATAATGGTGTAAATGAGTTATAGTTTCTACTTGGAACTCCATAAGTAATTCAGCCATTATTCCATGCATAACTATTTCTTCCATGTGTCCTACACTCCATTTCTCTATGGCCAAAATCATTATAGGAATAACAATAACCATAGAAGAAAATGTATACTTGATCTCATTATACTGTCTAGGAGGGATTCTTCTAAAATTTTTAATAGGGATGTTCTTACCTTTGTTTTCTCTATGAGGAGAATTGACATGTTCTATCTTCTTTTCACTTTCTATTTTCATAAACTTCTTAAGTGTGTCCACATTTTTATTTATCTTCTATTTATTTATCCTCTTAGGTGAAACTCTAGTTTTTGCACTCTGACCTTCTTTAGTTCTCTTCTAGTTCTCTTCATAACCAAGACTAGTCTTGATGAATGAGAACTTTTGGTAATTGATAATATTATCCAGTAATTTGGTGCTTTGTAATTTATCACATGTCTTCTCCAATTACTTATTTAAGAAATCAACTTATAATTCTAGCTTGAAAGTGTGATCTTATTTTTACTTAAGTTGGACTCTTACTTCCTCCTCAGTCTTCTTGAATTTTTCAAGGCTTTTAGACATTTCTATTTTTAGGTCATGATTTTCTTCTTCATATTTTTGAATTTGTAATCTTTGTTTCAGATTATTTTTATTCAAATTTTTTATCTTCTAAGGCATAAATCATATCTTTTTCAATATCTACTTCTCCTTCATCCATGACATCTTCCTCCTCTTTCAAGGCATCTTCACTTTTAGAGGCATCATTCATTATAGCTGTAGACACCTAAATCTGGCCACTAATGACCTCTAACTAGCATTTTGACCAATTTCCACGTAAATTGTATAATTTGGCCTAAAAACAGTATAATTGATTAAATGATTTAAAATTGATATATTCAAGTGCCAATTTTAGATAGAATGTCACTAAATGAGACAATGTAATTTATGGGCCATCTAACATTGGTCAGATCATTTTGAGTCAAATTGCCAATTTAGCACCTACGTGCCTTGGATTGCTCTTTTCTATCAAATATCTTGCATGAGACATGTGCCTTTGTTATTTGGTTTAGGTAACATCCTAAATTTGATAACAAATCCAATTCATCTAGCATTGACTTCCAATTCTAATCCATTCAAATTTTAGACCAATAAGAAGACATTTTGAACAATTTGATTAATTTGTGCACCAAGAGCCAAATTTTGTACTAAAGTTGACTAATCATGTTTTAGGATAATTAAACCAAGTTAGGGACTTAAGTTAATTTTAAATAGAACTTATTGAACAAATCTTTATTGGAAATTGATTTCTATTAACTGCATCATCAATTGACATCATTATATGGGGTGGCATCCATAATCCATAAAAGCATAAAATATCAAGAATATGGGTCTCCCATGCCTCATTAATACCCTCCATGCCTATTAAATACCCATATATCCTAAATATTAATGGGTATATTTGTAGAATGAATTTCATATTTGGATGTATTCATTTCCACACATCTCAATCTTGAGATGGACGGTCATGGTTGATCCTCAAAACCATTCCAAAAATTTATAAATAGGAGGCCTTGCCTATGAAATTTTAAGCTCTTTTATGCCAAACATATAATTCCTAAATGCACTCAAAAATCATTACATCTTAGTGTTATAATTCCAAATTTTTGAGCCAAGCCAAGCCAAGCTAAATCAAAAGGTGCCAAGAGGAGATGAAGGTAGCCACACTCCATTGAAGAATATATCTTAAAGCACAAGCCGAGCAAGCCAAAGAAGGAGCCTTTTGGAGAAATCAAGGATTTCGAAAGAAATTGGTGTTTTGTGTTCATATTTCTTATTCCTTTCCGATTTTAGTTGTGTTCTCAAATGGATTTCCCTTACTAAGCTCTCCCTAGTAACTAGGCCAGAGATGTATGCTAGCTAGTGTGTTAGTTTTTCAATTTGATTTCATTTTGTCACTAACAAGATACTAAAACCTCTCTTGAGTCAAATTCCTAGTTCACAATATCCATGAATATATTTTCTTATTTTTCACTGGCTGAAATGCTTTCATCACTCTCCTTAGCTGAGCTGCTATCCTTTTTAGAATAGAGACTTTTCTTGTGCTTATCAAACTTTTTATTTATTTCCTAATTGTGATTTTCCTCATCATCACTATCATAATTATGTGGAAATTTAGCAACAAAGTGCTATATTTTATTATAATTTAAATACATGAAAGGTAGCTTACCTTTGTATTTGACATATCCCTTTTTAAGATTTCTAACAAATAGGGCCTCCTTGCCATCTTCTTGATCACTAGTGTTATTGCTTGATTCAGGGTCTTTATATTTCCCTTTGTTAAAATCTTTAAAGGTTGCTTCCTTTTTAGATGATTTCTCCTTTTTGGTTCTCATTTCATAATTCATGAGTATCCCATGTAGCTCATCCATTATTAATGAGTATAGATCCTTTATCTCTTCAATAGAAAAAACTTTTGCATCAAGTCTTAAGGATAAAGACCTTAGTAATTTTTGAACTATTATGGATTCTTCAACTTTTTCACCAAGCCCTCTTATGGTGTTAACAATCTCATCCATGTGAAGTAGTTAGACTGCAATGTTTTCTTTTTTCATTCATTTTATAAATTTCAAATTATCTTCTATGTGTTTGAAGATTATCTTTCTTGACCTTGTCGTCTCCCTTAAAGATGGTCTGAAGTTTATCCCAAATGTATTTTTCCAAATTGTAATGCATCACTTTTACAAATTCTAATTCTGATAAGCCATACGAAATTGTGTTAATGCATTTTGCATTATTTTCACTCACTTTATTTCATGTTGTATCTATTGGTGGATTTTGTGGCATTATATACCTAGTTACTATTGTTTTTCATTTATCAAAGCCAAGGGCTATTAGAAATTTTCACATCATTATGCTCTATAATTCATAGTTTTTTCCATTTAAAAATGGATCTTTATTGGTGGAGAAGCCTCCATGAACCTGATGACTGGCCATGTGCACTTCTAGGATCTACCTTCCAGTGGTTAAATTGATCTTGAAGGAACCTCACTCTAATACCAATTATTGAGCACACACCACTCTGAGAGGGGCAGGTGAATTAGTGTGTAATAATAATTTAATTTCTCAGTAATTAACTTTCATAAAGAAACCATTCACATAAGAACAAGTAAATGCACAACATAGACATGGAAAACCCTCAGTGGGGGAAAAATATACTTGACAGGATGCTTGGATATACTATCCAAATCTAGCCATAAGATAAATAATTCATTTTTGAAAAGTTATGTAGGAACTAACCTACATGGAGACACCAATCCCCACTACTAAGATATTTGTAGGCACCAAACTCCTAGAGACACCAATCCCCACTAATAAGCACTTTATAGGCACCAACCTAGTGGATAGACCAATCCCCACTACTAAGAACCAAGTTAGCAAGAGACACCAATATCTATATATTGAAGCACCAAATTCTTTTCCAAGAATTGACTTATTAAAAAACACCAATCTTTCTATTTTGAGGTATTAACCTCACTTAAATAGTTTCCACTTTTTCATTGTTGCTTTGTCAATAAATGATGGCACACTCAACTTTCAATCTTTTCCCTCTTCTCTCTCTTCTTCCTCTTCTTCTCGTTGTATATGATAGAAAAAATTATTTCTTTCTTAAAATCTCATGTGTTTATATGATATATCTTTTTATTATCCACACACTTACTTCATTCTCTTCTTCACATATCTCACACTTCAATTTCCATCCCATACATTCTCTCCAATGTCTATATAAATTTATACCTTCCTTATGCCTCTTCAAAAGGGTGTGATTTATCCCAAGGGATACGACCTATCCTAAGGTGGTCTACCCTTCACTTTAGACTATTATTCATTAGACATAGGTGGTGATTATTATTACCAAAACTTGGATGCTAAAAAATGTGGTTGAACATCATTTAATTCAAATTAATTTAACTCCATTTCAATTCTTCTATTCATTCTTCAATCGATGCTCTTCATTCTTGAATCCCTGCTCTTTATTATTCAATCTCTTCTATTCATACTGGGTGAGGCCAAAGCCATTAAGTGAGTCTGAAGCTCTAGGTGGGTCTAAAGCAATTGAGTGTAAAATAGTGTGGACCATCAGGTACATCTTATTTTTTCCCAAATTACCTTTGCACATAATCAAGACCATATCATTCTACTATGAATCCATGGTGATTTGTAATGTAATAATGAGTGGTCATCTACCATGTCATAGATCATCTTATCACCAGCCAAAATTAATATTCATGTATGGGTGATAGATAAAATATCCATTGACCATATTTTTGATTACTCATGAGTAAAAATACTCATCTCCTTTGTGACCCCATCATCCCCCTCATGTCATGTACCAAATTTAGGCCAATGGATAATTTGGATGCTATAGTTGTCTCTCCCCCACTGGATGATCAGTCATAATGTGATCTTAGCCATAGAACTAATGTAGTGTGCATGGCCTAATGCTCCTACCATGACAGTAGAAAATCATGTCTAATAGATATACCTAGGCCAATATTATTAGGCCCTAGATAAATCATGTGGTCATATTAATCATATCTTGAATCATTCCTATGAGGCCTCTGTTAAATAATTGACCACTAATATTTAGAAATAATATATCATTAACAACAACCATAAATATCACAACCTCCTTGTCATTCAATGTTTGTGATCCATCATCCAAGAAGGCTAGTCATCTAGTGCATCTATATCAACAACTGCACCCTTAGTAATGATGTTAGTGAAACTAATCAGGGCTTCCAACATTTTCAAACATCCTTGTTGCATCTAATGGATAATTAGTCCTTAGATTGGAATGTAGATTATCCGCCATACATAATCTAATGTGACTATTACCTCTCCAATAGGCAAGTGGAAATTAATCATCTATGAATTCCAACACTTATATAGTGCTAAAATATAATCTCTATTTTTTCATATTGTAGGCATATATGTAATGTGTCATAATCCCACTATTTTCAAGAACACAAGATTCTCCTCCATCCATGATCCTGGCCATCATAAGACACATGGGAGCCGCTCATGAGAGATCAAGACTTAGACTTTATCTTTATAATCATAAATATGTTAGCACACTATGTTAAACAAACATACCTAAACCTGAAAATACCTCATAATCACAATAATCATTATGCTTATCTAAATAGACAAGATTAAATATTTAGATTGGAAAAAAACATTCCTCTAAATTTAATCCATTTGACACTTGGGTGATTCCACTAATTTTGGTGATATCACCATTTAGCAAGGCATTATCCCTATTTATTTGGGTAATCTCATCATTTCACTTGGTGTTATCATTGTTTCCCAACTCTTTGTCCATTTTCAAATTATTTCCATTTGTCATGGCAATCTCATAATTTCTCAGGGTGATCTTATTGTTTCACATGGCATTATCATTGTTTCCTGACTCTTTGGTTATTTTCACGTTATCACAATTTCACATAGCAATCTAATCAGTTCTCAGGATGATATAATCATTTCACATGGAATTATCACCATTTACTAGCTATATGGTTATTTTTCATTATCTATGTTTACTAATGTAATATTACCATTTGATAGGGTGTTATCTATGTTTTTATCACTTTCTCACCATTTGGATGAATTCCACCAAAATATGCATTCCTACTATTTTAGTGTTTCCCACCCATTTTGGTGATATCATTGATTTTATCATGATATAACCCGATTTGGTGTTGATATCATAGTTTTATTTGTGATATCATTGTTTGTGTGCATGATATTATCATCATCACGAGTTTTTAAAATCAAGAATTCACCAAAATTTATACTTATATCTAGAATTAAATGTCTTAAATGTGAATATTTTCAAAAACAAAAGGTACTTACTGAGTGTTTTCTCTAGACTAGTCATTTGTATTTATTATCCCTGAGGTGCTTTTGTCATGGAATGCACACCATTTCACTCAAAGATCTCATGTCCAAATAATGAGCATAAAATAGGCATTGGAGAAAATGAACCATTTTCACCCCAGGGGTATGTTTATAGCTCCAAATTTGAATTTTTACCCCTCCCAACCTCCCATTGCATTGTTCTTATTCCCTGGAGGCCTATTTATGGCTTTGTGGTCTATTTTTCCTCCAGTTTTCTTCTAGTTTCTCTATTTCATGTCTTCTTCTACCATAACACATGTTGTTTTCTTCATTTCAAGGGCTTGTCCATCAAAATTATTTCTACACCACTCTTTCGAGGGGGCATCTTGGCCATTTAAACACCATTTGAGCCATTATTGTGAGCATAAGTTTTAGAAAATTGAACAAGAATGAATAAAACATGAACACATCATTCTTCAATCATTATAAAACCATTTTAACAACTTTTTTATTATTTTAAAGTCATTGTTTCCTTTATATATTTCAACCCAATTTTAAAAATGGAAAAATGTAGATGCTACACTATCATCACATTTGTGTCGAATTTACAATTGAAATGAGTTTCTACAACAATATGTGTATCATATCAAAAATTATTAAAATGCCTATTTTTTTTTCATACTTGACGTGCATAATTTGAAATGCATTAGAGCATTCATGATTGGGGTATTGTTTTGTATCCAATCGGTAAGCAAACTTATTTAATGTCAAGTCATATTACTACTTTGAAAGTGATGTTTTGAATTAATTAGGTTGAAAAACTACTCAAATTTTAATATTGCATAAATCATACAATAGCTAAAAAGAATTATTTAGCTAATCAAATAAAATCAAATGACTAAACAAGGAATTCATAGGAATTACATAAACTCCTAATCATATAAATTCAAAAATTCAACAAATATTCTTATCATGACATCATAGGCCAAGTTGCCAATATTTGGAACTATGAACATAAATTCAAGTAAATTTCATAAATATAAGGCATGTTCCATTAATGTAAACTCTATCCCAAATATTAATTATATATAGCAATGTGGACTACCCTTACATTTGAAACAACTTGAAATTTTATTGATAACATGAAATGCAATCTTTGGTTTTTAGCATTCATCTAACATTTTTGTTTTTAGTTTTCATTGGTATTTGTGTTTAGGTTTCATTTTTGTTTTTTTGCTTCATTTTTTTTTATATAGATTTGCATTTCGTTAACTAGTTTTAGTCCATCAAAACACCTCAAATTTGATAGAAGTCATGTTTTAACAAGTGTTTTTTTTTTTCTGAAAATAATGTTTGAAATTTTATGTCTCTAGTTTATGATGATGAGGTGGGTCTTGAATTTCCCCTAGACTGGTATGTGTGCTCTTAACAACAAAGCCAAGTAAAATGCCTCAAATTTGAGCGCCCATGTTTTTTTTAAGAATGATCTCCTCCTTAAGTAAGGGAAAAATATGTAATCATTAATGCGTAAAATGATTATCATTAAAGGGTATGTGAGAAAGATTTAAAACTATATCTTGGGTTTGATTTTTGATCTTTTTTCTTCCTTTCTTGGTATATAAATTTTCATTTCAGTAGTTAGTATTAGGCCACTAAAACACCTCAAATTTGTCATCATTTGTGTTCTGGCAAGTGTTTTATGCCCACTGAAATGCTTGAAATTTTGTATTTGTAATCAATGATGACGAAGTGGGCCTCAAGTTTTCCCTTGACTAATATGTGTGTTCTTAAGGACAATGATGAATAAAATGCCTCAAAATTCAGCACCCACATTTTTGGTGAGAATGCTCTCCTCCTTAGGTGTGGTAAAAATATGCAATTATTAATGTTTATAATGAGTATCAAGGGTATGGGAGAAATCTTTAAAAGTATATTCATATTTTTTCATTCCTAGTAAATTATTCTAGGTTTTATTTTTGACTAAATTTTTGGGCTTTTATTATAGTTTTTATTTTAAAACCAATTTATGGGATTTTATTTAGTGTTTTAATTTCAAACAATTGTAATTTAATTTAGCTTTATTATTATTTTGTTTTCATGGTTATGTAAATTTATGTTTGGCATATATACAAATTTTAGGCCCAAAACTCCCTGAGTAAAACCCATAGTTGACACGCCTTATTTTATTAAAAAATTCTCCTCAAAACACCTCATCTTACAAAAAGATTGAGAGTATATTTGAATATATTCTACCTCAAAATAACCCTAAAGTTATGAGCATAGCTTGGAATGCTAAGGCGATGTGCCATTATGAAACAATTTAAATGATAAAATCATATAATTGATTATTTTCTACTTTTTCAAAGCTATAATTTCATTTTAACTATGAAAATATAAAAATTCATTTATGTTTAACAATGCTGATTCATCTTCATAATTTTATGCTAATGACAAGGTGATTCTTATCTCTTCAACTCTTATGCAGATCCAAGCTTAGGATAAGAAGGTGGTGCTCGAGTTTCATGTATTTTAAGAGTTTCTCAACCACTAGGTGAGTGCTTCCTGCACTATAAGCGGCATCCCCCTAGACCAACCATGTCATGGCTCCCCACTTCTAATGTCCAAGGACTAGTGGAGCTACTCTCACAATTTCAACTACTTCTCTATTCCTCCTCCTTAGAGAGACATGAAAGAGACAGGGTGGGTTATTAAGTTCATCGTTTTAATGCGGGAAGTTTATTATTAGACCATCATGATGGAGCTTGCCTATGTAAAGGGTGGTCCAATTGGTAGTTATGCTTGACCGCCTTCTAGTTGGTGCATTACTTGTCCTTTGGCCCTTCTGAATCCACTCTAGATGGTTGGACTGTGTTGCTTGATACTCCTTTAATTCAACCTTCTACTAGGAGCACCCAGCCTCCTAGGACCACAACAACTTCTTCTTCTTCTTCTTCTTCTTCTTATTATTATTATTATTAGTATATGTGGCATATGTGAAGTCATACCAATTCTTTCAATGTTCTTCCTTTTGATTCCTTCATTTTTTGGATGGGGATTTGCAAGAGGGGTATTTAATTGGAGGGGATTTTGTAAGGAGGGGTTTCTTATAAGTGAATCAAATCAATAAATTTAATTGTTACCCACCAAAAAAAAACAAAAATTATTGACATTAAGATCTGACAAGATCGTTTTTATACATTCCTCCTCTTACATAATAGATTGACGTGATGATAAAACTTTTATTTCAATTACTGATAAAACAAATAAAAATAACCTTCCAAATCCCTTGAAAGTAAGCCATAAGGAATACACGTACATATAAAATCCAGACTACCTATAACCACACACAGAAACAACACCTACATACATTGTGATTAAAGTCTGCTGGATCTGGAAGAGCTCTGCCTGGGCAAGACCTCTGCTTTTATTCCCAACGACTTGTAAATCTCCACAATCACCTTTTCATTGAAATCTTCAATATCAGTCTTTTTTTCTCCATCTTGCTCTCCCATCTTTTTGTATTTTCGTCTCTGCAAAAAAAATTTCAGCATGGAAAATCCAGTGCTATCAGAAATGCCAGCCATCAAAAACTATTTTCTATGCTAAAGTTTTCAACAGGTCTTGTATTTGTAATTCGAAGGGTTATCTTGGGTAGGTATTTGCAATTATTTATTCTTGTTTTGATAATCCGGTCAAAGTCCATTATTGATAACACCTAAATAAAGAACAGCTAAATAATAACACATAAATTTGAGCCAGTTGGCAACAACCTCATAATAGACTATGATTGATAAGCATAGAATGCACTGATCGCGTGTTAAATATCAATGCCATCTTATTCACTATGAATAAGATATGCTCGTGCTTCACAAAGTTCGATTTAAAATGCTATATTTATTAAATATTTTAATAACTATCATTGACTTTTTAAATAGTTTCAAGTTTTTAATTTCTTCCTTTTTAAAATTTATTGATAATGGCCTTGTGAGTGTGGTCTATGGCTAAGTTCTTTGTCTCTATTCAAATTTTATATGTATTTTTAAAATTCAATAGTCTCTTTCGAGTGAGATTTGTGATTGTAATTTTTAATAGTGTTCAATTTGTGTTTATAATAATATTTTATTATGACAATTATCTTAGCACTTTTGATGTAAAGGAGTACATAATTTTGTAGTAGTATTATTTTTTTCTTCTTTTTGTTTTATCAGAAATGTTATTTAAATAATAATTTCTATTTCATCTCTAAGTAGAGGTTTGTAGCATGTTCATTGACCCTAATTCGAATAGATATATTTATTTCCATTATATAATGGACCCCACACAAGTGTTCAATTTTAAAAACACTAATTTTGAAACTCACTTCTTTAAAGATTTTTAAATTCAGTTCTATAAGACCCTTTCATTACCTTCCAATCTTTAAACTCAAACCCCTTATTTTACAATTTTTAACTCAAATGTTTATCATATACATTAAAATTATATTTCAATTTCATTATAAAAAATTTAAAAAAATCTAAACATCTATTGACCATTCATTACTCTTAAATTTTAAATACAATTATTAATAATGTGACATTTACCTAAAAATTTTAGTCAAATTAAAATGTTAAAATTAAACTAAATAAATAATTATTAAAAAATTACTCATATTTTAAAATTCAAATAATTAAACATGCAATTAAACAATTACCAATTTTATTTATTATGTAATTGTATCCAACTTTAAAATCACAATTTAGTTTATATAATATTTTTCTTATCGAATAATTGATTTTTTTTAATTAAATAATATATCATCAATATTAGCATGCCTACTACCTAACACCCCATTGAATTTATGTATATTCCATCCCCACTAACAACCACTATCTTAGTAAAAATTTCACATCACCTAGCTTGTATTAACATTTCAATATTGTCAAAATTCATTATCTAAATTGGCCAAGTGATGTGCAAACTTAAGTTAATAGAGATGTGGCATGCCCCTGTATTTGAAATAATTTGAAATTTTAGTATAATCATAAAATACAATGTTTGGTTTTGGTATTCATTTCATGCTTTCATTTTTATTTTTACCTTTATTTCCATTGCTATTTACATATAGAGTTTTATTTTTTGATAATTTCTCACATTTTTAATTTATACATTTACATCTCAACAATTGGTTTTGTGTCACTAAAATGTCTCAAATTTTTCATAAATCACATTCTAGTAAGTGGTTTTGGTCCACTAAAATACCTCAAATTTCTCATGTCTCTAGATGAAAATGATAAAGTGGGCATCAACATTTCCCTCAACTTATATGGCTAGTATGTGTGATCTTGCGGATGAAGCTGAGTAAAACACCTTAACTTTAACCTCAGCACATTTTTGATGAGAATGCTCTATTCCTTAAATATGGATTTTTTATTTATTTTTTCATGTTTAAAATGATTATCATTCAAGGATATGGGAGAAAGATACCAAAGTATATTCAGATTGTTTCATTTCAAAAAAATTATTCTCTAACAAATTTTATGTATTTTATTTTAGTTTTTATCATTGAACAAATTTGTGTGTTTTTATTTTAGGTTTTATTTTTAATAAACTATGATTGAATTTAGTTATTTTTTTTTTTTTGTTGTTTTCACAATTATGTAATTTTATATTTGAATAATATTTAAATTTTAGGGTCATTAACATTCAACAATAAAACCCATAATTAACATGTCATGTCTTGGAAAAATATTTATCCTCGAAATGCCCTCTCTTGTGAAAATATTGAAAGCATAATTGAATATATTGAACCTCAAAATAACCCTAAAATCATGTAAATAACTTAGAATGGCAAGGCGATGTGCTATTTGAAATAAAATATAACTGTAAAATTGTTGTATAAAATAACCTTTTTGTTTAATAAATTTATGATTTCATAACCCTGGATAAAACATATAAATTGTGTCCCATATTTTAGAGTAAAACCCACAATAAATCACTAAATACAAGCCCTAAAAAGTATCTTAGAATAAAATCCCTAATTTTTTTTAAGAATAAAATCCAAAATAAAATTCTTAAATCTTAATGCCCAACATGTTCACTATGTACAATCCACATCAATGTGCTTATCATGTCAAATCCCCACTACATTTACAAAAATTTTAAAAGTTGTTAAAAAATAAAACCAAAACCTAATATGTTTCACATAAAGTCTAAAATATAAAATCCTAAAAAAAATTCAATAATAAAACCCAAAATAAAGCCCTAAAAATTGTCACTATTATTTTTAATATTATTTTAACTTTTTAGGGTTTTTATTAATGTAAATCTTATGTTTGTTTTAAGGGTTGGGTAGTCTAAATTAATGAAATAATATACATAAAATAACCACTAATTTGTTACATATTTTTACTAGATTTAATGTTGTAAAAATAGTAATAAATATGAGCAAATAAAGATTTATCTAGAAAACACTTGATACATAAAATTTGAGTGATGAAAACTGAGATATGAATAGGTTTCAATGTCATCAAATCAATTCCTATATTATAACCACTCCTGGATAGTAGTATCATGTGGCTCTAGTATTTTTAAAATGATGCTACTATCATCTTTGTAATACTATGAACTTCTAGGGGTACTTGCACCTATATTTATGGGTTTCTTTCTTGTGTGCACAAAGTCAAAAATTGTATTATGCTTGTAATAGCTATTTTATGATCAAAACCATAATATTCCTTACAAATAAGGCATGCGCTTAAAAATGTGTTTGTTACTAGAATAGGTAGGAGATCCTCAACACCCTACTGTGAAGAGAGTTGCCTACATACTAATATTTTGAGGAGGGATCAAGTCTAATGTAGTTCTCACCACCTAAGTGATGATACAAGTGCAAGTGATGCTAGAATGATAGTGGTCTTAAATGCCTTGAGTGTCCTTGAGATTTAAAATATTGAAAATTTGAGCTTAGGGCAACTGTAGGTGGTAGTATGCAGAAGTAGGGAAGCATACAGATTAATAACCTTGATTTTGCTTAACTTGTTTTGTGTGTGAATAGATATTTTGCATCTCATTTACATATAGTAGATAGATGTCTAAGAATAATGTATTTATAGTTTTTTGTAGCTTGTGTGAATAATAAAAGAAGCTTAGGCCAACCTTATGAGGGTGTTATTTTTGAAAATATATCCATTTATGAAAGATGGGCTAAAGGACATTAAAACCATTTTGGGGACACTAGTGCCATGTGGCCCTAGTGTCCTTAATGTGGCATTGATGTCAAGTTGGTAGACTACTGGGTATGAAGGGTCAAGATCAAAAAAAGAGGGTTTGAGACTAGATTTAAGATAATTAGGGGCACTTATGATCCATAAAAAGGATGGAAAAGCATGATAATAGGATCTAGGAATATTTTATCTCAAGTAGCACTCTTGTCACTCAAATACCACTTTTAGGTGATTACATTTGTCCCACCTACATTTTATGCTATAAATTTAACAAAGTACAATTACTAGTATAAAGGAAAAAGGAGCGTACTTAGACTTACCTAGGAAGTGAAGCTAAGTCTAAGTATGTGAAGATGGGTCTATGTATGTGAAACATGATCCAAGGCATGACTTGTAAGTGAAACATGCATAAATCAATCCTTACAAGATATCAAAAGTGAAAGACTATTTTGAGTAAAGAAGTATCTATGTAAAATTGAGTAAAGATATGAGAAAGAGGAAAGGAATGAATACACCTCATTGGGTATGTAAACCAATGCATGAACTTGGTGATAACATGTGTGTGTGTGTGTGTGAATGTATATAGTGATAAAATAATTGAATAGCTTAGACTAAGTGGTATCCTTCTCATTCCTCATTTGTGTGTGGATCAAAAACTTAGTTAGTCTATAAATTCATCATTGTTCACTCCTTCTTGGTGTATCATGACCTGTGAATAGCTTAGATTGGACTAATAGTGTGTCTAACCTTCTTATGTGGGTGGCTCAAGAACCCAAGTAGGATATCACTCCATAATTGCCAACCCATGTGTAGTAGATGCATATGAAATTGAACCATGCAAAGTTATATAAATATCTAATTGAGTATATCTAACTATGTATGTCAGCTCTGTAGACACTTAAGTACATTAGGTAGCTTTGGGCCGCTCAAGAATGTCAACCACAAAAGATAAAGTAAGGCATGAAACTGGTGACAAGATAAAATGCAATGTCAAGTGTATGCATCATATAGAATGACATGGAGTTTTACATTCCATCAGATTAACCTATCTCTAACTGAGTATATGGAAATAATATGTTCCACACATGCCTCCAATCTTATATTTGAGTATATTAATTCTAGACTGAGTTATAATATTTGTATATGATTATTTTAACTGAATATGGGAATGATCATGCCACACATGATGCCCCAAATCTGAGCAATTGACATGAATCTGAGGTAAACTAGTGTGAATTTGAGCATAATCTAAGCATAATTATCAAACCTATAACTAGATCTATCTAAATTTGTATTGTACCTAGTGTAGTATTTTGGCCAATTTGAACTATCCTAAAAGTGGGGATACTAAATAGTAGTGCCACATTTTGGATAGTAGCACCAAGTGGTGCTAGTGTCCCTATTTAGGTGTTAATGTCTATCTAGTCTATATTATTTGTTAATGTAATACTTTCTGAGTCACTATCTTTTCCTTGTGTTTCCCTATGTCTAATTTTCTTAAATTGAGCCTATGTGCTAAAAAATGCTCTCTGAGTGCAATATAGGATCCTGATCTCTGTGATAAACCCCTGTGAATGCCCCATTATTTAGCATAGTTGTTGAACTTATGCAAGAACTATCTTCAGAATAAAAATATCTATAAAATGTGTGTTAGCTAGAGCATATATGATAACTATGTGATAATCTAATATAGTGTGCAAACATAACATTGAAATGTAAGATAATTTGATTATGAGTATGTAATATAAGATGTATGTCATTTCTAGCAATTTATAAGGGTGTCGAGATAGATGTAATTAATGCATATAACAATAAATCTTAGTATAACTAAGTAAATACTTGTGGGGGGGGGGATGGGGCATGATGTCCATCACGACACTTGATTAGGAAAGTTAGGTACATAAGGTCCCACATGGCATCAAAACTAGTGTGTGTAACAAGTAAATACAAGTATCATGGCCATGATGCATATATGAAAGCATACATACAAAACAAATGAGGCATTCAAAATAGTCCAAGGGACCACAATAAAGGGGACATGGGCACATGCCACTAAATTTGAGAAAAGAAAACATACAAGGACATGTTCAAATGTCCACATACGCAAGCAACAAGCAAGTCGGCTTAGAGCCACATAAAAGGACATGATGAAATACCCACATAAAAATTAGGAAAGCACACACAAGGACATGTGCACATGTCCAAAACATATATATTATGAATAGAAGTGGTATGGAACCAAAGAATAATGGCATATTCAAATGCCCTCGAATAGAGGAAGCATAAAATATGCAATCAAGTCTAAACTATGAAAGTTAGAAATGAAAACATTCAATAATGTATTATAAATATATATAAGAGATATGATTTACATATGTTGATTCTAAGGTATTAATAGTTGGAAAAAAATCTGAGTATGAGTAACAATGATCAATACCAAGATATGACAATGTTAAAAATGGAAAATATAGAATGTAAGGATAGAACTTGGTAATATAAATAATGTATAAAATGTTCTGAAGTGGGTGAATGTGTCAAATTAATAACCATGAATCAATGTATATGCCTCAATGGGTAGATAATAGTGAGTCTATATCTGTGTAGTGGACCTGAGTCCTAGAATCAATCTGGAAGCACTCAACAAGAACTGGTAAAACATGTATATAGTATGATAAAAATGACTATAGTAAGATAGCTAGCATATGTAATGTCTATAAAATATAATAAATGTATATAATTTGTAGATTTTTTTTGACATGTTATAGTGTTTTTGTATTTTTTGGATATAAGCTATGTACAAGCAAAAAGAAAATGAATTGTTCATTGTTTATATGTAAAATTTCCTTAGATGCATGATCTTCAATGGATTTTTGATTGCCTTGCCATCAAGTGAAGCTAGATGGTATAATTTTGGGAAATTTTTTTCTATGATGATGTATGGTCAAATTTAATTTGGTTTAAAATTTCCTTTTTTATCTTCCTTGGCATTGATGTTTCAGAGATTTTCTTTTAAAATCAAATAATTGATTTTGAATTCGTTGTTGTAGACTCAATTTTTTTAGGTTATTTTGATTTTTTTAAAAGCTCTGAGATGATCTATGGATTGAGTATGTGTGTGATTCAAATTCTATAATTCATAGAGGCATCTCTCTCTATACTAATCATCTGTGGTGAGTGCTTTTAAAGATACCTGTAAAGAGGGGATTTCCAACTCCAATGGGATGATAGATTTTATGCCATATACTAGTGAGTAAGGAGTAGCTCCCATTCATGTGTCTATGATGGTGCAGTAAGCCCATAATGCATATATGAGTTTATTGTGTTAATCATATCTTAATTTGGCAATTATTTTGTTGAGAATACTATTGATTATCTTGTTTTTTGCTTCTATTTGACTATTGTCCTATGGGTAATATGGAGTTCAAAATGTTTGTTGGATTTTATATTTTATGTATATCATTTCACTAATTTAGAATACTCAACCCTTTAATCAAACATAGGGTTTACATTAGTAAAACCCTATAAGGATAAAATATTGGGTGAACCTGACTTACTTTGAACATTGATTAAAATCCTAGTTTTACATAACATTTACCTTATCCAATTTTTTGTGTAATAAATGAGGGTCATAAAATTCTATATTTATAATTTTTTGGCATAACCTGGCTCATTTAATCAATTCCACATTAGGGTGTCATTTATTTAATGTAATTTAATATTTTGCAAAGTAACCTTAATTTTGAACCCTGACCCTAGATAATCCTAGGTTTTACATTTATAGAACTCAAATATAAGATCCATATATCTTATAATTTGTATGTCATATAATCATCAGCATAATCATATAATAAATTAATCACTTTTTGTTGCAAATCTTAGTACTTTCATTTACGTGCTTGTTTCCTTTAATTCAGAATGAACTAAAAAATGACATAGATACATGTATACATGATTCTTCATATCAATTAAAGTGTTTATACATTTTCATTATTTATTTAACATGCTATTTTTCTCTTATTTGGAATGTAATTAAGACACTGATATTTAGTCATATATAGAACATATTACCTCAAATAATATCTATAATACCTAAAATCAACATATATCCCTTAGATGAATTTTACTCTTTGGTCCATTCTGATTCCTTCCCTATCATTCTTAGACATATGGAAATAGCAATGATATCATTCATCTCTCCTCCTTCATTAGAAATGTATATCCACCATCCTGCTTATACTATTAACTATATGCTCTTAGTAGACCCTGTGATCCATGTTATGATGTCCTCATGTGGTCATGAAACTTGGAAATTTTACAACACCCATGGATATAGATTTATTGATAAGATAATTATTTCTTCAAATACGATTTACATTTTAGATATTTTAAAAAATTATGACACAATAAAGGTATTTTTATGTAGCATTCCATGATACTCAGGTACTTCAAACATCTGAACTTGCTTATGTTATTTCCATAATTAATACTATGAAATGGATATAAGAACATATTTATTTTGAGAGGAAAGATATCTCACCTCAACATATAATAGATGTAAATCTACCTCTATACATTTCATTACGAATTAATGAGGTAGGTATTAAATAGGTTTTAATTGGAAATAAATTATGATTGAACATTTGTAATATATAATTTTCATGACTTCTTAGTATACATGCTAAGGATTTGGACCCTTTTAATATGAACATATAAGGGTTTGATAATATTCCATTAAAATTTCTAGGTTAAATCACATTAAACCTTACACTAGGCCCTATAACAATGCCTATAACATGTCAAGCTATGAGTAATGATCTTAATTATAATATCTTCCTTGGAATACCATGAATTCATGATATGTACACAGTTCCATCCAATTTACATGCATGTTTAAAATTCATCTACATAAGTTATATATATATATATATATATATATATATATATATATATATATATATATATATATATATATATATATATATATATATATATATATATATATATATATATATATATATATATATATATATATATATATATATATATATATATATATATATATATATATATATATATATATATACATGTCTTATGGATAAAGAATGATTCAAGTATTATCAACATACAGATCCTTCACACAATTATATTCTTGACATGGATTTTGATATAACACCAATCCATTCTATAATTTCAAGCATGCATAAAACTCCACCAATTATTCCCAGCATACAAGATAATAAGTTAAACTCACCTTTTGCATTATGATATTTTCAAGAGATGGGATACACAAGATAGGGTCTTGGTAAACATGAGTAGGGAATATTTCATCCCATTAAAGCATACAATCAATAGGGTATACAAGGAATTGGACATAGAGATAACACATCTAATTTTAGATCCTCTAACCAAGATTCTCAACATATCATTTTTTTCACCTATTTCATAGGAAAATGATATAGTAAACCATGTTTCTACACTCTCAGTTATTTACCTGATCTTATCGATGATACAATTTATCCAAATCTAGCCATTCTTGACAAGTTCACTAATGATGAGTCTCTCTTAGAACTACTCAATGCATATGAGGATATCCCTTATATCATAGAAAAAGGTTTCCTTTTTCCAAAAGTGCATAGGCATACTTTGGTGAGTGTTCAAAAGACATGGATGATATGTTTCCTGACATACATGATACCATCTCTATAATACCATACACTTTCAATTGATATACATTACTTAATGAAGAAAAAGGTAAATCTAATTATGGAACTAAAATTGATCCTTGTATCATATTATTATCCCTACCCTATATAATTCAAAAGATACAGATATTCATCATATTTTAATACATGTTCTTGAAGTATTTCCTTGGGCTTATTTTGATATTCTTGACATTGATCCCTCAATCACAATACATAGAATTAAATTATATCCCAATGCTGATCTAGTTAAACACAATAGTATAAAATTACATCCCAAAGTTTATCTTCTTGTTAATGATGAGATCCAATTGTTGTTAGATGTCAGTTTCATTCAACCAGTTTCTCATTCACAATGGGTTGCTAATATTATTCTTGTTATAAATCCTAATGGAAAAATTTGATGTTGTTATGATTCCAGAGACCTCAATAGATAATTTACTAATGATGAATTTTGTTTACCCAACATTGATATGATAGTTGATTTCAAAACTATTTATGAGACACTCTCCTTTATAGATGGTTTTATCAACTAAAATCAAATTGATATTACTAAATAAGACCAAGAAAATACTTATTTTACCACACCATGGGGCACTTTATACTATATTTTCATTCCATTTGGATTTAAAAATGTAGGTGAAACATATCAATGGACTATGACAGATATCTTTCATAAGACAATTGAAGATTATGTCAATGATTTGCTAGAAAAATAAAAAGAGTAATAACATCATGCAATATATTTACAACAATTTTTTGAAAGACTCAAAAAATACAATTTGTGACTCGACCCTAAGAAAATTTTCTTCGAAGTGTCCTCTATAAAACTTTTGGGATTCATAATATCCTAATGCATCATAGAGGTTGACCCTAATAAATTCAAAGCAATCATGGATATGCCTCCTACCAATTTAAACCAATTTCACTCCTCTCAAAAAAAAAATTCATGAAATTCACTACTGTTTTGCATAACTTATGTATAAAACCCAATCATTCACCGAACTACTTAAAAAGGATGTGAAATTTTAGTGTGACATCACATGCCAAGAAGGCTTTGATATACTTAATAATTACTTATTCAACCCTCCTATCTTGGTCCTACCCATACATGGTAAGACACTTCCACTTTAATTCTCAATGATATATCATACATTGGGTGCACTCCTATCCCAACACTATGATCAACATGAAGAAACAACCCTTTACTACATCAATCATATGCTAGTTGACTATGAGAGAAATTATCTAGCAATTGAAAAAATTGCTTAGCACTTGTATTTGCTACTCAAAATAGTTGACACTATATGATAAAAATGAAAATATATCATTATGAAAGTTAATCCTTTAAAATTCCTCATGTCAAAACCACATATCTTAGGTCATATTGCAAAATGGGTTATGTTACTCATAGAATTTGACCTCAAGATCATTTTGCAAAAAATAGTAAAAGGCTAGATAATTACATATCAATTGGTGGTAGCCCCATTGCTAGATTCAAATTATATCAATGATGATTTTATAGATGACTTCATAGCATTTAATATCACTTTAGATACATGGATAATGTTTTTCTATGGTTATAGATATGCATCTGGTGCTAGAGAAAGAATTAATTTCATTGATTCACTGGGACACATAGTTCCTTTCGCATACCAACTTGATTTTCTATGTACTAACAACATTGAAAAATAAAAATCTCTTATCTTAGGCCTTGAGGTACCTAAATATATTAACATTAAATCAATAAAATTTTATGAGGACTCCTAATTAATTATTAATCAAGTTACAAAAATGTTTTAACCTTTTAGGGGTTTTACTAATGTAAATCCTATGATTGATTAAAGGGCTACGTATTCTAAAAAAATTACATAATATGCATGAAATAAACACTAATTTATTACAAATTTTGGCTAGTTTTGACTTTCTAAAAGTAGTAATAAATGTGTGCTAATAATGACTTATCTACAAAACACCTGATACGAATGATTTGAGTGCTAAAAAATGAGATATGAATAGGTTTAAGTGTCTTCAACTAGACCCTATATCATAAACCCTCCTCAATAGTAGTGCTACATTTGGATAGAAGTGTCATGTGGCTATAGTTTATTAAAAATGGTGCTAATGTCCTTTGTGCAAGACTACCCTAATCTTTTGGGTTCACCCGTGCCTATGTTTTTGGGTTATGTTTTTTTGCACATGAAGTTTGAAAATTTGTATTATGTCTATAATAGCTTATTTATGATGCAAACCTTAATCCTCATTTCAATTAAGGCATAATATTTAAAGCGTCTTTGTTAGTAGGATAGGTTGGACATCCTCAACACCCTATTGTGAAGAGACTTGCCTACATACCAATACTTTGAGGAGGGATCATGATAGATGTATTTATCCCCACCTAAGTGTTATTACAACTTCAAGTGATGTTATAATGATAATGGTCTTGAATTCATTGAGTGTTCTTGAGATTAGAAATCTAGAAAATCTGAGCTTAGGAAAGCTATAGATGGTGCTATGCAAAAGTAGGGAAGGATAGTGAATAATAACCTTGAATTTGATCCACTTTTTATATGTTTGAATAATTATTTTGTATCCCATTTCTATCTAGTGGATATAAGTTTAAAATCCATGTATTTATAGTGTTTTATATCTTGTGTAGACAATAAAGGATGCTTTGGCTAACCTTAAGAGTGTTTTACTTTTGAAAAAACTCCATTTAGGAAAGATAGGGTAAAGTACATTAGCACCATTTTGGGTAGACTAGTGCCATGTGGCTCTAGTGTCCTTAATGCGGAGATAATGTCTAGCTGGTAGACTACTGAACACAAAGGGCTAGGATCAAGAAATGAGGATCTAAAATTGCATTTAAGTTGACTAGGGATGCATGTGGTCCATAAAAAGGATGGAAAAGTGTGATAATAGGATCTAGGATAGGTTTAGGGATAAGATAGGAATAGGTTATCTCAAGTAGCACTCTTATCACTCAAATACCACTTTTAGGTGATTACAAACACATATTTTTTCATAACAAGAAAATGTTTCTTCTTATTTAGGGAAGCAATTTCTCACAACCCCTATATTGCTACCAATAAAATATCTACTTCTAAAAAGAGGTAGTGATAAATAGTCAAATATGATTCTCTATAAAATAGATTATTATTTTGACTTTAATGGATTCTAATACAAAAAACACATAATGAAATATACATGGTAATAATTTGGTAAAGATATAGAGAAATTAAGTTATTCAGAAAAATAATTACAAACAACACATATGTATTAAAATTTTATTTTTTTTAATTTATAGTGTCTTTAGAGAAATTTTAAGGTATTCTAACCCAAATGATAATATTAATCATGGATAAACAAATATTTAGACACCTAAATTTGGTATTCACTTAGAAACATTGATGTTGACCTATATTTGGCATACATTACTTGTGTGTACATATTTGAAACTTACCCACATTATCTTTAATCCATTCACCTATATATGGGATTGGAAAATTAAATTTGTTGTCATTCATACTCAAGATATCCATATTTTATTCCATAATACTGTACACCCTAAGCACATAGTCAACATATTCCATATCACTATCTTTTACTTTGTTGATAGTGTTGAAATAATTGGATGCTGGTAGTTACTAATAGTGTCCTAAGACCATTAAAAAATATTTTAAAAATTATAATTTATACCTTGGGTGAAATTTTACATGTTACATATGTCATTTATGGGTTTAAACTCCATAGAGTCATCTATATATATACAAGACAAGCCTAAGGTCTTATTCAATTGGTTAGTGCCTAGAAATTACATTAAAAATTTAATTTGACATTCAAAAATTGATATGCATACCCTTGATTCATTATAAAAAATCATCAAAAGATAAAAATTAATAAAAATGACAATCCTAAAATATGAGTAAAAAAATTAATGGAAGGTCAAAGGTGCATGTTGTCAAGTCTCAAAAGCTAGACAATTTGTTAGTAGTATACTACGAAGTGTAAAATCATAGTCTTCTATCAATAAGAATTATGTGATGTATAATATATTTTTATGTAAGTGGGCATGTTATTGAATATAAAAATATTGTAGAAGATGAAACATCTCCTTCAGATGGAAGTGAAATGTCAATATTACTAAGCAACAAATCTCCATCACAATACTCTAAATACATGTATTGTAAAGAAAAAATAGTTCTGATCTATGAGATAATAATATAGATGTAAGTTGATGGTTCTAATAAAATTTTTAAATATTATTTTATGTGCATATGTTTCCATATTTTTTTAAAATATATGGTTTTAATATTATGAAGATGTGTGATCTTGTGTAAAATTGTGTTTAATTTAATATACATTAACTAAGAAGAATTCCATTTCCCTTATATATCTTCTCTGAATAGTTTAAACCTATAAATAAAATCAAACAATATAAAAATTAACATGTTATTATTGGTATATATAGAAACATATGCTAACTATGGTGCAGTGAATGTGGAATGGAAACATTTTATATGGTTCCCAATCAAAGATACAATGAATGTTGGTTGGATGAAATAATTCATAAATTCATAGAAAAAAAATCTAGGAGAATAAAAGGCTTTGTGAGAGAAATAATAACCAAACATATATTTGGAAATATTAATGAAATTTTTTTATGTGAACTACCTATATTTTAATTCACTTGGTTGTCATGGCTTGAATATTATTATTTAATACCTGGGAGAGTAGAGTGTTTCATTTGGAATGAAGAAGATATTGAATAAATATGTAATTGGATACCAATTGGACACATGTGGTATACCACTAGCTAAAACCCACAATTGATTGATACATCCCTAAGTTTGATGTAAAGGGATACATTACATTTTAAACTATGAATGACTTGTTTATAAGAGGAATCATAGGAAAATTCTTATATCAACTACCTATACTTCTAAAAATAATGGTTGTGCATAAGGGCATGGTGCCAATTATAACCAATATGGATTAATATTATAGGATGCTATGGGAATATTTACTAAAGGAGGTTAATGATGAATAATTAAGAGAAGAAATTAGAACCTAGAAAATAGATGACATAAAAAATTAGGGAGTGAAAGTAATTATAGGAACTCAGAGAGAGCTAAAATAACATTAGAGATCAAATAAACAAAGTGATATTTAAATAAATTCAAATAGGAGTGGGATAGAGACTGTGAATAATATTAGAGGCATTATGCGTCCATGAGAATTTAGAGACTATGAAGATAGGGAACTAATAGTATCCAAAGGAACTAAAGTCATAAAAGAGATCATGGAGACCATCTGAGATAAATAAAGTGACCTAAAGAAATTAAAATAGACCACATTGATGTGGATAAGTTACAGGTAAGTAGCTCAAGTATTAATATGTTAGTTTTAAGAAGTAGTTGTAGGGGAGGTTATTGTTTGGAGATGAGGAAGGATAATGTCTTTAAGAATATATGTTGAATCTTATGATTAAGTTAGCTCCAAGTTCAAATGAGTAATATAACTTAGAAAAGGATCATTTATCACAAGGATATGCATTCTTTGTGCCTAATTTTATAATATCAATAAGCAATTTAGAAACAAAGAGACACAATAAATGGTTTGATGAGTTCATAGATAAATTCAAAAGGATAATCATATAAACCCATATGTTGCTGGAAATTAAAAGTACTAGTACTCCAAATATAGTTTCAACAAATTTTAAGACACATGTTAAGTCCAATCCAAAACAACTAGTTGGTTTATGAAAAAACCATGGAAATGCATCTCTCAATGTGGGAGTTTGTATAACCTTGACACCATATGATGGGTCTTCTAACCCTGAATAATATTTGTTGACCTGCAAGATAAAATGGTAAGTTAAAAATGTCACCACAAGTGGGATTTCATATGAGACTTGATAGGTAGATCTCTAAAATTTATTTGCAAAATTAATCTATCACACTTTTCCTTATAATATGTAAAAAGACTAAGTCTTGAATTTAAGATGTAGAAATGTGCAAGGTAAACTATTTAGTACTTGAAAAAGATTCATCATAAATTAGGAGAATCAATATGGGATTACAATCGTATGTTCTCAGATGTCATAAATTGAGTGAATTTAGAGATTGAAGACATAGATAAATATGATTAATGCATGGAAGGCCTGTGACCTAATATTAGGTTTACCATCACACAAACTAAATTCTCTCGTAAAGGTGATACATGGTCAATTGTAATCTGAGTTGAGTAGATAGAAGATTGTGGAGACTATCCATCTACTACAAAAACATATGCCAACATAGATGTTGTCTTGCACATGATGGAATAATTACATGAGATAAACATACCTAGTTGATACATATGGTGTAATGAGTGTATAAAAGAAATACATAATTTTAATTAATGTCCCAAAATTAAGGCAAAATTATATGAAACTTGTGTCATAGTTGGAAATCCCACTACCAAGTTCGATATACTATAAAAATATATATAATAGCCACACAACATGTACTAAATTTTTTATAAATCATCTAGTCACATGATGAGATGAACTATCAAAACCTTAAAATATTGAATGAATAAAACACCATGAATGTCTTCACATTAGCTGTATAGTAAATTCTAGTTGTGAAAATAATAGTACCAAGCCTAAATGTTGAAAATCCCACAACAAGACAATTTTTTTTTTATGAATGAAACAATCTATATAGTATCAATATATATGGACTTCTCAATCACCATAGGGTCATGTAGGTTGGACACCATAGTCATCCTAGTATCAAGGTGATTGGACACTCCATCACCAAAATATAAATATAAATAAAGATGGGACCCACCTTCATAATAGAGATAGTATGGGGGATGTGATGGCGAAATAAAAAGGGTGAGATTCACAACAAATACAAGGAAGATATCAGAGAGGAGATTATAATAAGAGAAAAAGAGTTCAAATAATCCCAATTATGTATTATCTACTACATGTGTGGTGAATACAATAATACCATGCTCAATTATCCCTACAATCTACAAAGGTATATATATTATGTTTATTTAAAAATTACATGAGAACATAATACAAAAGATTATCCTATACTAGAAAATCAAATAAATTAAAAATTAGTGTGAAATGTTAACATGGTAAACTCTCATCCCAAAGATCCTAAGATTATGAAATTTGTCACTAGGAATGAATATAGAGATCAGGAACAAAAAAATTTAGATGCCCCAATATTATACAATTAATAAGGTTTAGAAATAAAAATATCTAGATTATTTGCTAATGATTGAAGCAACACAATTAATCTAGGCCATAGAAAATCATAATGCTTATGAGGGATATGATACAGTAATGGATGCACAAATATATAGTAATATTTTTCATATCATAAGGTATTAAGGAGTAAATATAGCTCTGATAGATATCCTAAACATGTTATTTAATCATAATAATGATGATATACCATAAAATATTACAATTTTGTTGCATACCTTGTTTGATTGTTCAAAGACAAGACATAAAATGCACTAAAAAAGTGGTTTGGTATGTCAAGACTAAAAGGAGGTTGACATAAGATTGGGCATAAAACATGTATGATATGAAGTATAATGTATATTTTTTAACATTGAAATCATGGTGAATATGAATCATATATCTACATGTGTGGCTACTGGAAGACCAACTCTCAGCTACATCCTTATCACATTGATACTCACAGACTATGATCAAGTTGAACCCATTTGGATATTTGAATATGTGAAGATGAAAGTAGTTGATCTAAGTCTCAGATGAGACTTTAAACTTATTTATATGAAATTGGATGAAACACATTACCCTATGTTAATTGGGAAAAAGGTTGTATACGATGGTTACATGAAATTTAATATAGTAGATAATCAATTAGAGGTGAATTAATGGAACATGATCATTATCATACCATTAAATAAGGCTAAAATAAATACTTACATCATTCCCATGGATCGTGTGTTTCCATATTATTATAGAGGAGAGAATTTATTTAATGGTGGCCTAAAAACAAAGACATAGGCTCTATGAAGCAAAGATTTCATTGATTTTACACATAAATCTCAACAATTTCTAAATATTCATCAAATATAACACTTTTCATATCAACATGTTAATATAATGGAATACATCCCACACTTCTATATGATAGAATTCATTTCTCCATTGGTGCAATATCCATCCAAGTTAGAAGTGGATATGTTGTATTAGGTGAGTCCTATGGATATGGATTACATAGAACCCCCTCATGAGTTAAATTTGATGTGGGAAGCTATATATTTTGTATTTGGTGAATCAAATTCATATATGATAAATTGAGCACTTAGAGAACATGAGGTAAGGCTAATTATAATTAATACTAAGAGATAATTCTAGTACTAATTTACACCTTAAAACTTAGCATAATTTATCTTTAGAATGCAACAACATGACCCAAACATAGGTTAAAGTGTAAGTGTGCTAAATAATGCTATAAAAGGTGTTGTTGTGACATGGTGGGAGTTTCATCAATCAGATTGAATGCATTGGGAAGAGTCATGTGAAATAATGTGAGCTCGATTTAAGGTGGTCTTTATGATCTTACAAAACATTCCATTTTTCCAAGAAGGATAGGGTCTTAATTTTCATATCCATGGGTGTGTAGATATATTGTCATAATAGGGTGTAGAACCAAAATATTGGATACATGTATTCCATCATATATTAGCACCTTTACCAAGTGCATGGTATATGAACAAGGATCTGAGATGTGAAACTAAACATTGGTTGTAGGTTCAACACAATTTTATACAAATCTTTGTGTTTGAGGATGAGAACCCAATGGTAAAGAAAGCTCTACAAAAGATGAAAATATGTTTATTTCATGGATGTAATGAGGATATAATTTATGCATATAATCAAACTTCTCAGAGGAATCAATAATAAAAATACATTAAACCATTGAAATGTATCATGATTATAAGGAGAAAGAATAATTCTTGTTAAAATCTTGTAACATAATTTTAGAGAACATAGATTTCATAGGATCTAATAATAGTGAAGAGGATTTAGATCTAAAAGGATTATTTTAACCATAGTTATAGATACAAGATATTTAATCTAATATTATAAAGAAAACATAGGATGCATAGCTACAAAACATAAGTATTTATTATAAGTAAGGGAAATGTAAATTGATAAACTCTAGTATTAATGGGCCTAATAAAATGTATGAGGAACCAATCAAGAAGGAAGTTGAAAACACTGGTAAAAAATTTGTACCTAAACTTAAAACTATAATATATTATTCTATGCAACACCAAACTCTATAGACATTACAATTGCTGCAATAATATGGGGATATATTCCCTACAAAATTTTCAAAGTTTTAGGATGTAGAACCATCTTTAAGAGAGATGCATATCAAGCTAAAGGAGTACATAAGGTATTTAAAAGAAGCATTCATTTAATATTGACCTAATATATGAAGCATGAATCATATATCTAATTGGAAAAAAATATTGGGTAATTCCCATGGTGGTGTATCTTGAGAAATTAGGAGATATTAGAGTCTATAGTGAGTACAAAGCACCAAACAATGCCTATGTAAATGATCCTTTTTCTAATTCCGTTCACCAATGAATTTATAAAATTGATTGATATACATAAAGCCTAATCAGTCATAGATGTGTTTAATAGATATCATCAAATTATAATTTCAACAAAAGATCAAATGAAGACCACCTTTGGTTATAAAGTAAGGATCATCATACAAGGTAATGTCATTTGGTCTAAAAATTTCCCTTATCATATTTTCTAGATTTATGGTCACTGCATTTAATAAATTTATACATTAATTTATAGAGGTTTATCTAGATGACTTAGTTGTTTTTTCTTTATTCAAATACAACATTTCAAAGTTGTAACTTATGTTAGATAGATTTAGAGTTATGCACAATGCATTGAATCTAAAGAAGCGTTTATTCTTTACACCCTTTGGGGTTATGTTGGTACATGTGGTATGAAATGATGGAATACTTAGGGAAAATTAAAAAATGCATTAATTAATGAAATGAAACCTTTGGTAAATTATTATGAGGTGTGATCACTCTTAGGCTATAGTAAGAACTATCATAATTTATAAAGGGATATACTATGAAATCAACACCATTATATAAATTTTTGCACATGGATATAAAGTTTAAATGGATTAAAAAATGTTTGTTAGTTTTCATTTTCATAATTAAAATATTATTAATAGATCCAATATTATTTTTCCTTGATTGGAAGAAGTCATTTCATATCCATGTGGATGTATCTAGTATCACAACATGTGCAATGATATCTAAACTAAGAGACATAGGTTTAGATCACCCTATTCAATTCACAAAACCTGAGATTTGAGTGTAAAAATTAAATATACCACCATAGAATGAATATTTGTCTATGTTTTTCACACTTCAAAAGTTTAAGAATTATTTTTAGCTATGCCTTTCCAATTTTTCATTGATTACTAAACTCTGTGATATTAGGTGAACAAAACAATGTTAGTAGGAAATATATCTATATGGTTTATGTTATTCAATAAATTTTAGTTTAAGATGAATGTGAAGGCAGGTAGATAAATTTTGTGTAAAAATCATATTAATTACATACATAATGGTGGGATCTATAAAATATACAACATGAGACACACGATCTTCATTTTTTTTGAGTAGCTAGGATTATATAAAACATGGAGGATATAAAAAAATTTATAGAGTAGGCTATTTTTCCTATGTAATATGGAGAACATGATAAAAATAAAATAGTCACATGATCTCTAAAATTCAACACTATCAATGGGTTTCTATATAAAATGGGTAAATATGATATTCTATGAGTAGTTTTTGATCTTACAATGCCACAATTTATAGAAGATTCATAGTAAGGAGTTGAATAATAGAATTTTATATGAGATTATACTATAATAAAAATATTATAAAGTGGTGTATGGTTGCCTAATTTTTTCAAGATGCAAAATATTTGAAAATAACTACAACCTATGTCAATGATTATGAACATCGGCTTAGTGAGATGAAATGACTCTAAATCCAATGCTAGTTGTGCAACCATTTGAGAAATAGTGAATTGATTTTTTAGGTCCCATTGATCCCCTAATAAGAATAATAATATGATATCTATAATTACTATAATGGATTATTTTATAAAATGGGTGGAAGATGTTATGACACTTAGTTGTAGTGCCAAAGATAAAACTAATTTTTTGAATGAAAACATCATAATTGGGTTTGGATGTCTTATAAATCTAGTTAGTGATAGAGGAATTAAATTTATAATTAATGTCATAAAAATGGTGACTAAATAATTCATGATTTCATATCAAGAAATTAATGTGTATTATCTAAAAGAAAACAATCGAGTGGAAGCATCAAATAAGTTTCTTGAAAATATGCTCACAAAAATATGCAACAGGATCAGATACCTATGATATTATTACTAGGAGATCAAGAATCATGTTCGACATGTTTCATGGATTTACCTAAAATAAAGCAATCTAGGAAAAGATAAAGATAGACATAAGAAGTATAAAAAAGAGCACACAAAGGGAAACTCCCACATGATAGTAAATTTAGAGTGTACCTAGGGATACCATGAAATCAATGGAACAATCCATACAGTAGTCAATAAGTATCAAAATAAGGCAAAATATTACTCATAGACCTTCAACAAACCATTCTACCTGAGTGGGTAAGGAGATATAGGCTTAAGCTAGACTGTCAATGATTTCTAGAAAAGCATGAATAATAAATTTGGGTGTTGACTATCACTATGTAGTTAGGATTTTATTTTTATATTTTTTTCAATTTGTTTTAGGTAGTATGAGTAGATGTATATAATAGAATATCTATATCATAAACATTCATAACTTGTGTCACAGTCAAAGTCACATAATACAAAAAGGAAATAATGTTGATCAAAGGTGCAGAAGTTGGTAAAAGGAAAAATTAAATGAATTAGTCTAGGAATGAGGTGGTGAATAACATGTAAAAAAAGTGGTATGAAAATGGTAACTACTAAGGTAGTTAATGATAAATCATCTCAAATATTGTGACATTTACAAAACAGATAAATGTGTTAGATCAAGTTAATTCACAATAAAAGAAATTATTTAGAATAAAAAATGTGGTTTTTCACATCATTGAAGGCCATTAGAATAAAACTTTAATATATTCATTGAAAATATGAATGTTACATCATAACAAACCTTGACATTCAAAGTAAAGAGTATAACAATGCAAAAACAAATTAACGAGTTAATGTGATATATCAAAAAATATTGGGGAAGAAAATATATAAGGTAGGGAAAACAAGGGAAAATATAATTAAAATATATAGTGAACTAGAGTATTATGAAGTTTGATATTTAGCCATCCAAATGGGTAGAGATATTTTGATAAAATGACTACAATATATAAAAAAATGGAGAGGCCTCAAATTCTAGTGTTGTTATTTGATTCAAAAAAGGAAGAGATGGGGACTGGATTAAAATTGAGACACAAAAAATATCATTATACTAATACCTTGAAATTAATATTTGAATATAATAATGAAAGGTTCTGCTAAGCATAAGTAACAAGTTCATAACCAAAAACGTTAAGATAGGTTGCATAGATTAAATGCAAAACACCTAGTATGATTGCCTATTTTTAGCCATATATATGTAGTATTGATGAATATATTTAGTCATAATAATTAATGGGATATCCATTTATCCAAGGAAATCACAAGAAACATCACCTTCAGCACCATTGTGTAGGCTACTAACTTAGTAACAAGTGGAAAAGCATTTACACCTTAAAAAATAAAGAGTACTCTAATCGACCCTAACATTAAGAATGAATATGAATGAGTATCCATATGGTTTAACATAAATTTATTTGAATATTACCATGTGAAATTAATATGATAGTGTATCACAAAGAGGTATAGGTAGACCACAAATAGTGTGTGATAGGATACAGAAATAGCCATTGACATAACACATCACATGATCAGACTATGAGAAGACTTGAATTGGATATATTTCATAGTATATAATATTATAAATAACAATATAAGTTCATATTGAATGCATCACAATATTTTAAATATCAATTTTTGGTATTAATACTTCATTTCACCTAGTGGAAATCCCCTGATGGCCTAATCGCACCATATGTCTGCTATTTTCCTAAAAATAATTTACAAACCTCATTTATAAAATAAATACATAATATTACGTTCATCTCAAGAACTTTAATAAATGGTGGATTCAAATTACATTTTTTATTTACTTGCAACCTCACATGCCTACAAATTTCATCCAATACCTAGGACCACTCATGACAGTCACCAAAATACATGATGGGATTCAAATACAAATTCTTGAGATCACAAAAACACTATTAATGACTTCATCATTCATCATAAACATAAATAATATGAAGGTGGAGGGAAAAATGTAGAATGCCTTGGTTGCAATATTAGTTCCACTAGTACGATCCATTCCCTCTGGCATAGAACACCCATTACCAAAAACATAAGTGGAAGTGTAGGCTCAACTAAAAGCATAACCAAAACCATATACTTATTCTTCACAAGTATTTTCATTAAAGTGCAAATATTCTACTCGTAGATATTCTACATGACCAAAGAGAACTTACATCTTAGTTCCCTGGCTCATAGATAAGAGGATGCCAAATATCATATTATAGTATAACCTATAAAAAAAATGGGATTCACATCAAATAAATTAAATAAATCACTGTTAGAGGACATAAAATATGATGTGTATGAGGAGGAAGAATAAAATTTAATTTTCTTATGGAAATTTATTCACACTTGGAAAGTGTGCAACATGTTTCCAACTATTTTGGTGGTGTATATTCCCCATCATTTCATCAATTATAGTTGATAAAATCATCCTAGAGGAATAAATTAAGGAAATAATGAAATCCATTTTTCAAGGAGGACTAATAGGCTCATTCCCATCAAATATTATAATAACAAAGCCCCTAAAGGTTGTTAACATGAATATTTCACAATCAAGACACTCCAAGGACTTATTTAATAATATGAAAATTCATGGGCATAATTTTCATAGTTCAAGATGTTGAGGAAGAAGTACATGAAGAATAAAAATAATAATAGTAATAATAATAATAATAATAATAATAATAATAATAATAATAATAATAATAATAATAATAATAATAATAATAATAATAATAACTATTTTTTGCATAGACCTGTGCACCAAAATTTAAAAAAAAAATTTTTGGTGCCACCTAATCATTCAAAAACACATTTGAGAAAGAGTCAAGTGGTCATATATCTATCTCTTTATCCACCACCCTCACCCCATTTCCCCCCATATTCCCTAACACCACTGCTAGCACCTCTTTCTAATTTATAAACATTCGAGTCTATGACAACATGTGTGAAGTAGGAAGCTTTAGTGGATTAACCTTTAACACAACAAATACCCAAGTAAGTCAATCCTCAAGATGACAAAACATAAATAAAAGTGAAAGAAGATATGATGGTGAAGGAGGAATCTAAAACAAATAAGAAAATGAAAAGGTTGAGTAGGAGCAAACCCAAAAATAAAAGTAGAGAAAATAAATAATCAAGAATATAAAAAATGGAGGAAGAAAAGAAATATGTGTAGGATAACTGGAAGAAGAAATGAAAGGTTGAGGAGGCAACCAAGGATGTTAAATAAAACCAAAATTAGGATTTGTGAATACGTGAGCAATAAAGGAGGAAAGTAAAGCTGACATGGTATCCAAAGAAGTGGAAGAGAAGATGAAATAATAATTCCAAAAAATATAATAACTACACAATAAATTTTTTAAAATAAAGCAAAAAAATATGATTAATTACAATTTAAAATGGATAAACACGAAGTGAAAGATAAATAAAATAAAGAGATTAAGGCATAAGAAAGTAAATCTTCCAAAGAAAAAGAAGAACAAGTATGAAATAGAAGATAAAATCCAAATATTTGAAGGATAAGAGTAAGTTATAAAATAGTTGAAGTGAATAAGGATAGAATTGATGAGACCTAATAGCCTTGAAGTACATTTACAAGATTAGGATATACCTATGGATGAGTTTAAGAAGATGCATCATAGGAAAAACCATAGGATATCCATCACTACATATGGAATTTCTAAGTTCTACCTCTGTTGTGAATAAAAATCACACTCTCTATCATGTAGATTCCACATCAAACCCCACCATCAACTCCTACTAAGACTTCACTTACAATGATGAAGACAAGGCATGATGTATCATTGGATTATACCCAATTAACCTTAGACAAAAGAATTAAAGGAGATAATAAATTATAGGAGTCCATTAAACTAAAATCATTATTGATAGAGTAGGAAAACATTTAGCTATGGAAGGAGAATTCAAACCTTCATGACAGACTAACGAAGGCATGCAAGTTGATTGATGACACTTGTATAAAACTAGTTGTACATGTTTTGGGAGAGTAGTTGATGTATGAGGAGAAGTAGCTCAAGGTCAACACTTGTAATTTGAATCCAAAGTGATATTAAATCTCTTCAAAGAATGTGAACATTTTTTGACACTTTAATACACTAAGGAATACAATTTAATTATAGTAGGCTTGACTACAAGAAACCATTGTAGGATGCATGAAAATATATAAATCCAGTCCTCTCTTAGGCTAAAAAATATAAATTAATCATGGAGAGTCATGAATCTAAACTAATTTAGATCGATAATGTGCTCAAAAATTATATTAATATAAGAGTCAATGTAATGTAAAAGATGCACACTTAGGATCTCAAAATGTTTCATAACACATTTGTTGGTGTCCATATGAAAATATATGTGGAAAACATGGAATGTATCAAATAGGACATCAAACAAAAGGTGTAATATCATAAACTAATCATCACATTCATGAATGTTGACGACATATAAATGATCTTTCATAACCAAGCTTCCACTCCACACACTATTCATCATAGTATAGTACACCTTGGTACATTGGCAGTAGTTCAAGATTTATAAAATTTTACCACTTAAATTAAAGAGATCGTCAATGAATGAAATCTATTCCCACATAATAATAACATTTTTAGAAATGGATAAAGTATCATCTCAATCATCATAAGTTAAGTTGACTCTAACTTTTTATTTCATGCCTCCACCTTCTTAGTAGGTGTTATGAATTAAAAAAATTGAAAAAATTGAAGATTGGATAAGTTTTTGCAAGCCATATGATTTGAGAGTGGGTCCATGAAGGTTTAAAACCAAAAAATGATGGCCTCTTGGTTACAAATATCAGTAAAATACTTGTAAAGGTCAGTATATTGGTACATTGTTTAATTAAAAACCTGAAAGGGTAGCTAAGTAGATTGAAAAGAGTGAAAACTTGTAAACAACACTTCAAGCAATAACCACAACCATTGATTTCAACCAACCCCTTAGCTTAGTGCAAGAAATTATACCAGCTCCATACTTCAACACATTTCCTAAGAATTTGTCTTTGGATGAGACAAATGTTTAAATACATTAAAATGTTTGAAATAGACTATGAAATCTTAAATCTTAGAGTTTTGTATAAATTAAAAGTGGGTAATGTATAATATTTCATGTGGTTGAACATAAAAAGATTTTAGAAGATGAAAAAACTCTTTTAGGATGTAATTTGAAGGTAAAGAATATGAATCAATAAATTTCCATTGTAGTGCTATAAATACTTATATTATAAAAAACAAATAGTTTTAATATGTAATATAATAATATAGATATCATTTGATGATTATATTGAATATTTTATGTGTTGTTTTATGTGCATAAGTTTCTTTGTTCTATTTTAATCCATGTATTCAATATAATGAATATATATGATCTTAGGTAAATTTGTGTTTAACTAAATATAAATTAAGTAATAAATAGTCTAATTGCCTTAAATCTCATTTGAATATCTTGAACTAGAAACTGAAGTCACACATTACAAACATGAGCGTGGTCTCATGGGTATTTATAGGATCCTCTATTTACATATTTACGTTTCATTGTAGTGGAATAATAGTAAGCACATATACATATAGGTGGGAGAACTACATGTCTTTTGATCCCTCTTTATAATATTAAAACATTGGAAATGTTATACCATTCAACAAAATAGACCTAAAAAATACATAGGGATAATTTTGACAAACTATGGATGGATTTGGTTGCCACATATATCTTATTATTTTATAGAAACATTGTTACATTTTTTTAGAATACCTTTTGCACAAGATTCATACTCTTAAGGTTATGTTGTTACATCTTGATAAGGGAGCCATTATGCCATCACATGCCTTAGATTTTAATATCATCATACATACACTTTTGACACATCACATAGAATCAAATCCCTTTCCATATAGATATGTGGCACCTAAACAAACATTATTTGATGGAAAGGGTGACCTAGAGCACAATCTTAGAGATTTTAATGTAACATGTTTGAAATATGGGTCCAATGATTGGCATTTAATGAAGTTGTTTCCACATAGTTTAAAGGATTTTGACCTATATTGATTTTATGACTTACTAAATCAGTCTATCTCAACATGTAATCCTTTGGATGACATGTTTTTTTCACACTTTCCCATCAATATCAATGACAAGATATCATATGCCCAAGTTGCATAGTTGAAATGAAATTCAAATGGAGCTATCACAGAATATGTCTTATGATATAAGATTATTTTAGCTAAATTGACTAGCTCCATGGAAAACAAAGAGCTTGAGGACATCTTCAAATAGTGTGTTTTACCAACATTACATGAAGCTATCTTTTTTAAGAAGTTTCCTAAATTCACAGTGTTTGAAATTTGGCCTGGGTAGGCCAAATACCAACCCCTATAGCTGAAAACTTTTCATGTCATCTACTTAAGCCTCTACATGGTGATATCTTAAGTCATTATGTCTCTTATTTTATTTTTTAAGTCATTCATACACTCCTAGAAGTATCTTTGAGTATGTGTGTGATCACCATATGTCCTAGATGTCCTTAATCCTTAGGTGATTTGTTTGGCCATCATAATGTTTGTTGACTATAAAGTGAAGGGTATATGTATCAGTATCATGTATTTATCATGTTTTCATGATATTTGAGTATCTTGTGATGTCTTTAATAATGAATTGAAGTAGTCTTATTATCTATACCTAATGAGCTAAGATGGTTAAAGATGGCAGTTGATGACTCACTATGAGTTTATCTGATGTATCTAATATATTCAACCATGATGGGATATAATCCTCAAAAATGGCTGATGAACATACATAAAAGCCTCATTAATAACTTTCAGCGTGGTTTTAAGGTACTCTTGTGAGATTCATTAGCATTCTTATTTGTAAAATTATATGTATGTGGTCTAAAAGTGAAGTTTTTTGTATTTAAATGGAAAATTTTAACATCATAAGGATTTAAATAACCAATAATATCATTTAAACACCCATCATGGCCAAAAAATTACTTTATTCAATCATTTCATGCTTTGAAAATATATCTTTAATTATTTTATAAGGTTTTTTAGCCACCAAAAGAGATCCCACGTGTCAAAAGAGATATATTTTTGCTCTCCTCGACGTATTCATTATTTAAAAAATGATTTTAACCCATATATTATTTCATATTGCCCTAAAAATATGGTTTGAAGTTGGAAAAGATGAAAAGAATGAGAATTTTTAGGTTTGGATAGTGTTTTCATATGGTATAAATCTATATTATATAGTTCTACTCAGGAAGAGTCTTGAAGATGTAAGAAGAAATTGTTGTAGATACATGGTGAAGATATTAGATATTTTTAAGGCTTGAGGAGACCAATTCTGATGTCCTTTCCATATATGGTTCATTGGTAGATAGCAAGATCATTGAATGTTTATGGTTAGTCTCTATGGTAGAGAGAGAGAAAATGGATCTAAGCTCTTGACCAGAGAAACTATACCTCATGAGCTTCCAATTATGGGTATTGATTGCTGGTTTTTTCTTCCTATCTTTATGAACAAAGGTTAATAACTTAAGGGTTCCATTCACTATTTACATCTACACAAGGCAAGAAGAGTGGTATAGTTTTGTGAAACTTCTATATATTTTGACCAAACTAATCATTGATCCTAGTTCTTGAAGTCTTAAGGAGACCTTCCATGGATTTTCCAATATTTTTATGAACATAAGTGAGTGTATAAAGTAAAATAACACATCTACTACTAATCTATAGTCTACAAGCAAGTTCAAGAGGTTATACGGTTCATGGGAGATACAAGAGTGTCAAGATTATTTAAGGCTTGGTTTTTCAATGTTTCATTACTTAAAAGGGGCTTCATTGAAGTATCTAGAAGGTTCCTCAATGTCTCATGGCTCAATCACCCTCCATCATCCTCAAACATCCTCACATTCCTAGTCTAGAAAAGGTTAAGGAAACTTAGTATTTGTTAAGGTATTTTGATGATTCTTAGGTTTCATTTTTGACAATGTATATTATCTCAAAAGCCTAAAAAATGGTATATTTTGTTGATCTATATGATTATGCTTCCCAAATGGTATTTGTGACAGCCTTGACATTAGAGTTATGTTCCATTTTCACTCCTATGCTTCATTTTACTTTCATAGTCCTTATCACTACCACTTCACCATGGTTATAACCTTATCATTGCACTCTATTATTAGTTTCTTGAATGCCATCATCCATACACATATCACTACAATTTTAATTCACATTCACATCATGTATCCACTATCAAAGAGGAGTCTAGAGTGTTGGTACCATCATGGTTATGGAAGTAACTATACAAACTTTAAGACCCTACTTAAGAGGTCAAACTCCACCTATAGCCAAGGTCATAATATATCTACAATATATTTTTAAGGTCAATATTTGTTGAGGTATGTGGTTTGAGGTTTGTAAAGTAATCTTTGTACTCTCATTAATTTGGAAAAACATCATAGTCATTTTGGTAATCTCCTAAAGATCTTTTATCATCCAATCTTCACCTTAATCCATACAAACAACATAGTGATCATCACCTACAACCATGCTACAAAGAGGTGAAACCAAATATGCAAAAAAGGAAAAACATGGATGTTTTAGGTAATATTTGATCTCAATAATAGCTTTAATGAAAATAAAAAGCATTAGAGGGACTTGGGAGGTCTCTTGGTGTTAATCTTAAGACCTAAAACTTACACACAGTTCGTACAAGGGTCAAATCTTCATATATAGTTAGGGCTATAATGAAGAAAGGTCTATTTTTAAAACGTGGATTAATGAGTCATAATTTATCATTTTTAAAATTTATGGGCATGACACTTAGATCCAAGGGTAAACCCTAAGTATGGAGAACTTAGATTAGGGCATATTTTCATTAGAAACTCAACCTGGCTATTGAATTATATGAAACTTTGATAAAATGTATGGACTATGAAGAAGGTCTTGTTATATCTTTAAGCTAAATAAATTTTATTCCTAGGTTTAAGATTAACTTGAGATGTTTAATAGTGACAAGCCATGAGATCCAACTTACAAGTAACATAGCCTTTCAGATCATAAACTATCATCTACTACCTTACCAAGACAATTTTTTATCCAAGCTGACAAGAAGATGGGAGAAGAGTATCCATGGAAGAGGTGGAAGCTTCATAATAATAATGAAAATGTGGAATAGGTTATGGTATAGCAAGACTATCCCAAATATATTTCACTCCAAGGTTAACCTTGAAATGGTCACACACAACTAATAATGTGGTCAATTATATAGACATATCCACATACCCTAGATAAATGCAATTCAATTAAAATTTAGTCAAGGAGGAATCTTATGAAGTAACCTATACATTCAAATGATAAAGTTGATACCTTAAGATAACATAATATCATGACTTCTATAAATATTTTGAAAACTAATGAAGGTACACAGGTCTGTGTATGGAATCAAAATTATGGGAACATAAGAATACCTTTGAAGAACTGTACCAAAGAAATAAGTGAGAGGAAGGTTCTAAATGACTTGGGAGGTCTCAATGTGATAAGTGATGGTGGAATGGATAAAACCAATTTTTATTCCCTAATCAACACCTACAATAATGTTGGCAAAGGCAGTTGGATTGAAGGAAATTAAGAGAGATGTTGGTTTGATAGGGTGTATAAGACTAAGAAGTAACTAATGAAGGATAAATTACATTGAAATAAGATTTATATTACATAAGAAAAACCTTGTTGACACTCTCATTACACATCAATAAGGTGAAAATAAAAAAAACTTAGTCTTGGACCCATGAAGCATGAGAACACGGGCAACCCACTAACTAGTTTTAGGGGAAATGAGTCTTGAGGCCTCTTATTTTATTATTTTTGGGAATTATATGTTTAATTACTAATGAAATAAAGGTTTGAGTAAATGTAAATCAATAAATAAATGTGTCTTAATCCTACTAATTTTTGTAAATATATATGTATTTTACCTCTGCTAAAAATAGTAAGAAGTGTAAAGAAATCAAACTTAGCTTATTTTGGGCTGAAAAAGATGATGCAGGGTCTATAAATAATTGTGTAAGGATGGAAAAATATCATAAATAGGACCCTAAAATATATTTATAGATTGGATAGGAGAACCAAACTCAAGGCACCCTACTACTTGTCACCATAGTCCACTTTCTGGCATTATTGTCCACTTTTGGCGCTAATGTCCACTTTTGGCATTGTTGTTCTAGTGGTTTAGATCTTCTAGGTTCTATTTGGTAGGCCTGTGACACCCTAGTAGTGAAATATCAAATACTAGGTCTGTGCAAAGCTCATTATATGTCTGATTCAATTTTTCAAAACCTTTAGGAGCTCCTAGTACTTGAACTTGAGTAGCAAACTTGAAAAAGAGAGCAAGTGTTAGTGTGTAAAGGATATGCTGGACACACTTCACACCCCATGTGTGGGCATGCTACCTACATACCAATACTTTGAAGAGGGATCAAGATAATGTAGTTCTCCCATTTGAAGTGCTTGGTGAAATTATGTGATTTATGTAACTATATGCAAAATTGGAATGTAATTTGGATACTAGAGACTAGTATGAGTGCCTCAATAGGTTTAAATTGGTCTTGGAAGGTTGTATGCAAAGAATAAGGATGAGTGATTGCTTGTATTCTTACTTATTTATAATGAATGAGTGCTAACCCTTATAAATGGATATTTAATGACCTTTTATAGGGAAACCAATGATCATGGGTTAGATGAGCTTGTATTAGGCCAATAGGGGAAAAGATAAGGAATTAGGAAAATTTGATCATTTGAGGCTAAACTGAACTTGGACAATAGCATAAAAAATAAGACACACCCAAATTTTGATGATCCTATCCAAGTTGGGTGCTATTATTTTAGGAGTATGAGATATAGGGGGATGGATATGGGTCTAAGAGGGTTGCCTAGGTCTCAAAAAGCTAAGTCTAAGAAGCTTCGGGTGACTGAGAATTAGTGAAAGTATAGCTGAGAAGGGTTGAGTGAGTAAGAAATAATACCTATAAGTTGGGTGCTATTAGACATACCTAACTCATCCAATTTTGCATTTTATATCATTACATTACCCCTCGAGCCCCCCCCCCCCCCCCCCCCCCCCCCCGCCTTTAGTTTAGTGATGCCTCAAAGTAAAATACTATGATAAAGGAAAAATAGAAAGCATACCTATACTTGCCTATAAGTGAAAAGCTTATGAAGATATGTGATGTTGGATGTACATAGACAAAGCATGTTATGATGTGTGAATATATAAATAGAAACATGAAGTAGATCAATTCTTACTAGATACATTATATCTAAAATAATAATGTTTGAAAGCTGGGTAAAGGAAGAGAGAGGAATGAATACACCTCACTAGCTACATGAACCAATACAAAACCTATTGTGATGTTGGATTGTGCTAAGTATGTGTTGAATCAAGAGTAATATCATGAATGGAGTTGAGTGCTCAATTCCCCATAATGTGGTTCAATAATGCAAAGGTTGTCCCTTTGGCTCTATCATCACCAACTAAGTGAAGTTAATGAATCATGCATGTGTTAATCGATGTCTGGAATATATGTCCAATCACTCTGAATAAGTGGTTCAAGAATGTAAAAGTTGGCCCTTAGGCTCCATCATTGCCCCATGAAGTGAAGCTATGAATTGATACTGGTATAGAATAGATGTCATATGAGATGGCTCATCAAGCCAATAAATGTACTATAAATTTGACATTGTGGTGTTGATAGTCAAATATGTGCTATAAATTAGGCCACTCTTGTCCATTTTAGAATATGGAGATTAAACTTGTATGAAAGACACTCCAAAACTAATGTACTAGGATTATATGAGGAACGCATACTAGAAAATCTAAACTTGTATGAAATCTTAACTTGAATGTGATGTGAACCACCTTCAAATGGAGTAAGGAATGTAACTATTGAGAATGCCTAGAATAATTGAACTCGAAAATGAAAGAAGATCAATGCACGACACACATTACCCCAAATCACTAATTTTTAAAACATGTATTCTAATCTAGAATTTATGCTAACTACCCAATCTGAACTTGAAGTAAGAATCATCATGTCATGCATTATAACCCCCTGTGTCTGAGAAAACTATGCTAAAACTAGTAAATTTGAAGGATCTAGAAGTGTAAAAACTATCACTGAACTAAACTTTTTGCTTATTTCTAGAAACCCTAAGTGTTTTTATACCTAGATAGGAGCACAAAATTATGGACACCCCTATTTTTGGTGCTACTATTAATTTTTAGTGCTACTATCCATTTATGATGCTACTATCTATTTATGGTGCTACTATTTGATGTGAAAATTGACTACTGATTTGAGACTGTTCTTATTTTTATACTCTAATTTGATGCATTTGACCTCTATATTGTATGCTAACTATTCTAAATGTCATTATTATTATTTCTAGGATGTTTTATCTCTATGACAAAGCCCTTGTTTGATGCCCCCTCTTATGAGGTTAGGAATGATGAACCTGCAATGACTTCCCTCAGAAGAAAAGAGTCCTACAAGTGTGTTAATGTAAAAATATATATGATATAACATTTGATGTTTCAAAATATGTTTAAAAATATATCAATGATTTTACCAAGATATTGTTATATCAACAGGGGTATGCCTACATAGATATAAGAATGTGAAAGCATGTGCAAAGTACTAAAATAGAACTATAAATGTTAAGTGTTAGTTGTTAGTTAGAGGGATGGAGCATGATGTCCATCATGGAATCTGAGAAAGCAAATAAAATGCATGATATAGATCATGACATTGCACACATTTGACAGGCAACAAGAAAACAAGAAATAAGCAAGAAACAAGAAGCATACTAGATGGGCCAAGGGGCCATGAAGAAAAGGGACATGGGCACATGTCACTTAAGCTAGAAAAAAGCATGGAAGGTGGTGAAACAGACTTTTATGCAAACCGGACTAAATCATATGTTTTAAAACAAAAATAACATCTTTTATTTTATAATGGTGCCAGACCTCAAACTTCTAATAGGGAATAAACTATATGTTTAGACAACGTATTTTCTCAAACATAAAATGTCACCTGGTTTCTTTGGAACTCTATGCAACTTTTCTTGCTCTTTGCGTCATCTATGCACCTTTCAAGGGATTTTGTGTGTCGTAGTATGAATCTTCTTGTGCTTGGTTCTTTGGTGCCCAAATTTCCTTCACTTCGTGCACACTCTAAAACTTAGGTGAGGTAGGATTATCGATTCACATGGGATTCTCCTCTCTGATTTCATTGAAGCTGACTGCATAGAATGTAAAGGCAACGGCTGTAGCTATACTTAAAATAGGGACAACCATCTGTGCTGGGTCCATATTTGTATCACTATCCTCCTATATCCTCCTGAGCACAGAACCATCGCTTTACTCCAATACATTGAAACACCCAGCATAACATATACTTTGAAATGACCAAAATTGAAATCATTACATTGAAACGGTTCAGCAGTCATATGCGACCCAGTAGGAAACTCTTCACAGGTGCATCAATTGGTCACAGACCAAGCATTTATTTGGTTTTATATTCAAAGCTTTGCATAACAATAGAAAAACAATTGATTTCACTCAAAGAGAAGATGCCCCTTATTAATATTACCAGAATATATATATATATATATATATATATATATATATATATATATATATATATATATATATATATATATATAATATTTGTCTACACATTGCAGATCTTTCCCATGCCTTGCTTTCCTTTTACGCAACATACATATCCCCTATTTTTTGCACAAAAATTCTCCTACAAAGCATATTTCTCAACTTAGAGACTGAATCCTATCCTAGGCATCACACAACCTCCCCAAAATGAATAAAATAGTTCTCCTAGCATAGGAAAATTCAAACCACTTAACAACTTGCCCAACAGACTAGATTTTCAGGCTTAAAGGATATTTAGCCAAATTTAAATATTTTAAAACCCAAAAAATGGAGGGAACTCACTTAATACAACTAGACATGCTAAAACTCAACAAAAATATGATAAATACATTCCTAGTGTGAGGATGCTCCTGCATCATTCTTCCAAGGAGCAAAAGAAGTATTCTTCACTTGTTTTTTTATTCATCAATTCTTCTATGCTTGTGCCCAGCTTAAGGATGACATTTGCAATCAACCATGTTGCATCTTCAGCTGGTATATTCTTCCACTTAGTTAGATACTGTAAATATTCTTTGCCCCTTGTCTCTTTAGCCACTTTCTTGTCTAAGATGCTCTCAATCTCCTTTGGCACTTCCTTTGGTAGTTGTTGTTCCCATTAGATAACTTCATCTACCCCTGTTTCAGTTTCTTTGGCTAGTTACCCTTCATCTTTGTGTGGATATAGATCTGCAACATTAAATATTGGAGAGATTCCAATCCCCTTTGGCAATTCTATTTCATATGCATTATTTGAAAGCTTCCTTATTACCTTGCATGGTCCTATTTTCTTTACCTTTAGCTTGTTGTATTCCCTTTTTGTAAACCTCTCTTTTCTAAGGTGAGCAAGAACAAAGTCTCCAATACTGAAACTGACCTCTCTTTTCTTTTGATCTGCCCTTAGCTTGTACTGGATGGTGTTTTCTTTAAGTTTCTTCTTTACCTGTTCATGCAAATTTTACATGGCATTGGCAAATTCTTCTGCATCAACACTCCTTGTCTCCATGCTACTTAGATTTCTTAACTCATACACACCTCTTGGATGCATTCCATATGTAATTTGAAATGGACTCAATCCTATACTTCTGTTATGAGAATCATTATAGGCAAATTCAGCTTGTGCAAGTGCAAGATCCCATTGTTTTAGATGCATACTTACCAAGCTTCTCAGAATGTTGCCCAAGCTCCTATTGACAACCTCTATTTGGCCATCAGTTTGAGGATGATAGGCTGAATTGAAACTCAATTGTGTTCCCAATTTATTCCATAAGGTTCTCCAAAAGTGTCCAACAAATTTGGTATCCCTGTCAGAAACAATGCTTCTAGGCAATCCATGTAATCTAACAACTTCTTGAAAGAATAGTTTAGCTATGTGAGTAGCATCACTTGTTTTTGAACATAGAATAAAATGAGCCATCTTTGAAAACCTATCTACCACAACAAATATGGAGTCATGACCTTTTTGAGTTCTTGGCAAACCAAGTACAAAATCCATGCTTATTGAATCCCATGGTCTATTTGGAATGGGTAGTGGCTGGTACAAACCTGCATTTTGACTACTTCCCTTGGCATATTGGCATGTTTTACACCTTTCAAAAAATTTCTTGACATCATTACCCATACCTAGCCAATAGTAATGAGCACTCAGCTGTGCTAATGTCTTATTCTGCCCAAAATGTCCTGATAAGCTGCCACTATGCTTTTCCTTCAACAAATTCTCTCTCATGGAACTCTTGGGAATGCAAAGCTGGCTACCTTTGAACAACAGACCCTCTTGAACCATGAAATCTATCCAAGGACTTCTATCAACCCCCACTGGATTCATGCAAGCTTCATATGGTTCCTTGATGTCTGGATCTTCCTTATATAACTCCTTCAAATCTTCAAATCCTAAGATACTTACTTGAGATTCCTGCATGATCAGATTTCTCCTGCTTAGAGCATTTGCAACCTTGTTAGATTGTCCTTTCTTGTGCTTAATAGTGAATGTGAAGATTTGTAAAAATTCAACCCATTTAACATGCTTTTGACTCAACTTATTCTGATTGCTAATGAATTGTAAAGCATAATTGTTAGTGAACAAAACAAATTCTTTAGGCAAAAGATAGTTCCTCCATTTCTTCAAAGCCTATACAAGTGCATAGAATTCATGTTCATAGGCTAAATAATTCTTCTTAGCATCACTTAAATTTTCAGTAAAGTATGTTATAGGCTTCCCATCTTGGCTTAAAATAACGCTTATTGTAGTTCCACTAGCATCACATTCTACTTGAAAAAACTTATTGAAATCAGGCAAGGTTAGAATTGGCTCTTCAGTTACCTTCTTTTTCAATAATATGAAACTCTTATCAATAGCCTCAGTCCAACAAAAACTTCTTTTATCACCTTTGATTGTATCTATCATTGGAGTAACAATTACACTAAAATTTCTTATGAATTTCCTAGAGAAGCTAGCCAAGCCATGAAAGATTCTTACCTCATATGTGTTCCTGGGTGTAGGACACTCAAGTATAGCTTTAAACTTCTCCTTATCCATCTTTAATCCTTCTTTTGTAATCACAAACCCCAAATATATCAATTCTGTCTTCAGGAAATTGCACTTTTTAACATTGATTAGCAATTTCTCCTCATGTAGCTTACTCAATACCATCCACAAATGTTTCAAATGATCTTCCTTAGTTTGACTAAAAACCAAAATATCATCCAAATACACTATCAAAAACTTACTAGTGAACTCCTTCAGCACTCCATTCATCAGCCTCATGAAGGTGCTTGGTGCATTAGTTAGTCCAAATGGCATAACTAACCACTCATAGAGTCCATCATTGGTATTGAAGGTTGTTTTCCATTCATTCCCTTCTCTTATCCTAATCTGATGGTAACCAATTTTCAAATCTATCTTAGAGAAATATGTAGCTCCACTCAAACAATCGAGTAAGTCATCAATTCTTGGCAATGTAAATCTATACCTGATAGTAATCTTGTTGATTGCTCTGGAGTCTGTACACATTCTCCAGCTCCCATCCTTCTTAGAACTCAACACTGTGGGGACAACACAAGGACTTAAACTCTCTCTTACCAATCCTTTGTCTAACAATTCTTGAACTTGATGCTTGATCTCTTCATTTTCCTTTGGTGTCAACCTATAGGCAGCCTTGTTTGGAAGAATTGCTCCTGGAATCAAGTCTATGTGATGGCTAATGCTTCTAAATGGTGGTAACTCATTAGGTAAATCATCTACCACAATGTCAATGTACTCATTCAACATATCTTGAATCTCTAATGGCAAATCAATCAACTTAGTACTAGTGACTACACTCCTTGGCTTACCAATCACAACAAAGTTTACCTTTTCTTTCTTCATTTGATGTAGAAACTCTTTACCACTCATTATCAATACTTTAGAATTCTATCCTAAAACAACAGTAGCTTCTTCTTTCAATTGTGTGAGTGTATGCTTGATCCCATCCTTTTCAAACATATATGTATTCTACCTTCCATCATGCATGGCCTTCCTGTCAAATTGTCAAGGCCTTCCAAGCAAGATATGACATACATCCATGGGCATGACATCACATAAAATCTGATCCTTATATGTTCCTATCTGAATATCTACTTTGCATTGTTCACTTACCAAAATTTTGTGTCCTTTTTGTAGCCAAGAGACTTGATAAGGTGTAGGATGTACCTCCTTCTTCAAGCCTAGTTTCTCCACCATCTCAGTTGACACAAGATTGTTAGTACTCCCACTGTCTATGATGACCTTGCAGCATTTCCCCTTACTTTTACATGTGGTTCTAAATAAATTTTTCCTTTGAGGTGGTTCTACAACTTCTTTATTTGGCTTTAACAAGATTCTTTTCATCAAAAGAGACTCACCTTCTTTTGGGGTATCTTCATAAGCTGCTGCAACTTCTTCATTTTTTTCTTCACCTTGGGTCACATGTACACCCATCTCATGGCTGGTAGAAGGTTTCTATGGACCCTCATATGCCTTGTGTCCTGCATACTTGTTGCACCTAAAGAATTTTTCCATGAATCTTCCTCTTCCTCTTTGATATCCTTGGTATGGCCTTCTTCCTCTTGGTGTATAGCTGCCTCTTGAACTTTGTGAGCTGCTACCCCCTTCTTGAGATGTTTGCAGCTATCTTCTACCTCCTTGAAATCCTCTACCTCTATTGGATCTGCCCCTTTCTCTTGAAAAAGGATGTTTATTTTCTTGCAATCTTCTCCTTAGCTTTCAAGGCAAATTGATATGCTTCTTCAAATGTCTTAGGAATGAGAAGACTTATTTCATCTTGAATGGAAAATTTCAAACCATTAGTGTATCTAGCTACCTTCTCTGTGTCATCCTCAATATGACCCGATCTTCTAGTCAACCTGTAAAACTCTTTAGTGTATTCTTTTAAAGACATCTCTTTTTTCTTCAAATTTTGTAATTGCTTGAAAAGATTGGCTTGATAATCTTTAGGCATAAACTTACCTTTCATTTTTGCTACCATTCTGTCCCAGCTTCTGATCTTTGGCTTCCCTTTCCTCCTCCTTTCTTCTTGCACTCCATCCCACCATAGGGATGCATGGCTCTTTAGCCTTGTCATGGCATACTTGACTTTATTATCATCTTCTTTAATTCCTTCATACTCAAAGTATTTGTCTAATGCACTAATCCAATCAATTAATTCTTCCACATTCAAATTACTTTCATACATTGAAACCTCCATTTTTGGCTTTGTGTTCACCTTCATAATGGCTCTAATCAACCTATCTTCAGTTGTTTCTTCTTCCACCACCAATTCATCTTCTGGTGGCTCCTCTTCTCTATCACTGACTTCACCCATGTCAGAGCCTCTTCTTTGAGCCATCTCTAGGTCGTGTAGCCTAGCTGTCAAGTTCCTAATCTCTTCTACCAGTGCAACCTGTCCTCCAGGTCTCCTTTCTCTAGCTCCACCTCTATTCCTAACTCTCATGGCCATCTTGTCTCTTCTTCACAATCACGTTCTTCTTCTCTTTGACTTGAATCTTTATATTGTGCACAATCCCTTGGGCTCTGATACCCAATGGTGAAATAGACTTTTATGCAAACTGGACTAAATCATATATTTTAAAACAAAAATAACAACATCTTGTATTTTATAATGGTGCTAGACCTCAAACTTCAAATAGGGAATAAACTATATGTTTAGACAACATATTTTCTCAAACATAAAATGTCACCTAGTTTCTTTGGAACTCTATGCAACTTTTCTTGTTCTTTGCGTCATTTATGCACTTCTCAAGGGATTTTGTGTGTCATAGTGTGAATCTTCCTGTGCTTGGTTCTTTGGTACCCAACTTTCCTTCACTTCGTGCACACTCTAAAAATTAGGTGAGGCAGGATTATCGATTTGCCTGGGATGCTCCTCTCTGATTTCATTGAAGTTGACTGCATAGAATGTAAAGGCAGCGGCCGCAGCTATACTTAAAATAGGGACAACCATCTATGCTGGGTCCATATTTGTATCACTATCCTCCTAAGCATAGAACCATCACTTTACTCTAATACATTGAAACACCCAGCATAACATATACTTTGAAATGACTAGAATTGAAATTAATACATTGAAATGGCCCAGCAGTCATATGTGACCCAGTAGGAAACTCTTCACAGGTGGATCGATTGGTCACAGACCAAGCATTTGTTTGGTTTTATATTCAAAGCTTTGTGTATCAATAGAAAAATAATTTATCTCACTCAAAGAGAAGATGCCCCTTATTAATATTACCATAATATATATATATATATATATATATATATATATATATATATATATATATATATATATATATATATATATATATATTTGTCTGCACATTGTAGATCTTTCCCACACCTTGCTTTCTTTTTGCACAACATACATATCCCTTTTTTTTGCATGAAAATCCTCCTACAAAGCATATTTCTTAACTTAGAAACTAAATCCTATCCTAGGCATCAAAAAACAATCTCCCTAAAATGAATAAAATAGTTCTCCTAGCATAGGAAAACTCAAATCGCTTAACAACTTGCCCAACAGACGATTTTCAGGCTTAAAGGATATTTAGCCAAATTTAAAAATTTTAAAACCCAGAAAATGGAGGGAACTCACTTAATACACCTAGACATGCTAAAACTCAAAAAAAATATGATAAATACATTCCTAGTGTGAGGATGCTCCTACATCAGAAGGCATGTTCAAATGCCTCATACACATTATAGTGAAATAAGTAAAGTTGGCATATAGGACATAGGCACATAGATGAGTACAAACAAAATACATTGGAAAATGTCCTAAATCACACACATGAGAAATGAGCAAAGGACATTGGCAAATATCCTAAGGCACAACTAGGAGTCAAATAGGAACTAAAAAATGCAATCACACAAGCTATGCTAATAAATCAAATAAAGCATGTAATAGATGGAAGGATACAAGCACGTCTAACTAATCAAATTAAACATGAAAGGATGAAAAACATGTGTAGTACAATTATAGTTATATGCTAAGAGATACACAAGTGTTGAATACTAGTAAAATGTTGATAAAATATTCTATGTAAGCTATAAAGTAATTTACATCATCATGATAACTCAGAGAGTGTAGTGTAGGAATGACATAACCTAGATGGTGTAGTCATGTAGAGGATGCCCCTATGGGTGTGTATATTGATGTTGTCTCTAATATAGAAGTAGGAGTGCCCCCTCAATGGGTATGAAGTAGTTAAAGAACTAGATGTCATTGAACACACTCAAAGAAGATCAAGTGGAGCAGGTGATGTAGAAAATTAACATACAATATCATGAAACAACAAATGTAAGTCTTAACATAATAGTAGTAATGTAAATCATGGATTATACATATATTCAAAATGTTTTTGGCATTTTTATATTTTTTTGAATTGTTTTGTATTTTGAAGTGTTATATTATTTTTGTACATTATTATTATTTTTTAAAATATTTGGACTATATACAAGAAGGAATAAAAATAAATGATACTAACCAATGAGTCTCAGGTGAGACTCCCTATCTTGGTATCTTATATCAAACAATTAAATCATGCATGATCATGAGGCACAAGTGTGTGAATGAGATAATGAAGATGAAATGTGTGTACATCGTAACTACTCTAAAATGTTTGAAGTGCAAATTGAATGTGGGGTCCCCCTATGACTCTGGTAGGTGGATTCAACTGTAAGGCTCTTAGGGACCCATCTAAAACTAGGAGAAGAAGCTCTATGAATAGGTGATCTTTGTGTAGCTATATGAGATCTCAAAATAATTACTTTAGGTGTGAATACTATCACTAGAAGCCATCTAGAATCTTGAAGCTATGGGGGTATATGAAACCTTTGTACTAGTGATGGATGTTGTAACTATGAGTGAACCTAAGGTGGAACTAGAATAGAAGCTAGAGGAGAAGCTAAAATTAGTGGAAGAACTACGTCTAGTGACTAAAATTTGGTAGATGGCTTTTAAGTGGGGAGTGGTCACTTATAAGGAACTCTGTTGACTCTAATAACTTGATTAGCATGAATAAACTTCACATGTATATAAATTTTAGAAGGTACTACCTTGGGTTTTTAAATCCATGGTTGACCAAGTAGTATGTCAAAAAATCATATGCTAAGAACTATAGTGAATGTTGTGGCCACATGTGTATGACCAAAATATAGTGGAAGTACTATCTCTCCCAATGAACTCTAAATATGCTCACTAAAACCATTGATAATTATATTTATTATAGTGATATCTTGCTCTGAATAACCCAAATGTTGTATTATTGTGAAGGTGCACATATTAAGAGTGGAACCATTATCAATGAATACACTATAGATAGGCTAAATATTGGTTATGTGCTCTGATAAAAAAGTGAATTTTAACCTGTATCATCCTCCTCAATATCTTGATCTAAAAAAGACATCGAATGCCTAGATAAAACTCTGGACTCATACACACCTCTCATACCTCTCAAAGGATGTGCCTCAACCGAAGGTGCCTAGTATGTAACTGGTGGAGGACGTGTATGGTATGTATGATGAACACCTAATGTGTCCTTTTTATCTTGTTTTGAATGCTATGGAAATGGATTTGAAAATATTTTCAAAGCTTTATATTATTTTGGCTTTGTCTTTGGAGGCTCAACTAAGTGCCTAGATCATGTAGATTTTCATCTATCAAGCCATGTATCTTATGTCACAAACTAATGCATCTATTTATAGTGTGTCCTAGTGCCCTATGAAAATCACAAAATGCATGTTGATCATATCCCCATGGAAGAGGATCTGCTAGATCTTCTTCCTAAGTAGGAGGGAGAGTGATGATGTTATATTCTAATAACTACTATAAAACCCTAGCTGGAGAAATCGGTAGATTGGTAAATGAATGATGAGGAGGTGTTGATAAAACCACTTGACTAAGGGGCCCTAATGCCGTGTTGACTATTGATTAATTTTGATTCTTATTGTCACTAATTTTGACCTTGTATGGGACATTGATATTAATATTATTTTTTATGTTGAGATTACTTTAATACTTGACTTTTCTCGTTGAGATTAACTTTACTTGTCCTCCCTTGAGTGTATGAAATACTTCAGTGAAGGAAGAAAATATTTTGAACATAATGGATTCATGTAGTGCTAGTAGAAGGCTCTATATGAAGATGTCTGGTAGCTCTTGATTAGTCATGGGTATAGTTAACTTAGCTAGAATAGTCTTGTATCTAAGAACATAATCTATGAGAGGCTCATTTAACCTTTGTTTCTATTATGCAATCTATGCGTGTGAGACCTTATGACCAATGTTAAAACTAAAATGTGCTAGGAACATATTGCTAAAGGATTAAATGGCATGACCGACAGATTTGGTAGACTATAAAACCATTATAAAGCATAATCCTTTAGGCTCCTTAGAAAAAGTGTGGTAATTAGCCAATCATTGGGTATATAATCCAAACATGCTATGTGAAAGGCTCTAAAATGTGTCTCTAGATCACCCTTTCCATCATAAAGATTAAGCTTAGGTTAAACAAATCCTTATGGAAAGGGTGTAGAAGAGCAAAAGAATCTAGTGCTTGTGTAGGTCTAATGATACCTTGCTGAAGATGTTGCACCTTGGATTGGAGATATATTATCTCTTATACAAGCGATGTGACATTAGGAGATAGGGATGTACTAGCTATATTTGGTGGCATAGAAGAAGGTTGGACTACTATAGGGGGTTGTTGAGACATATTTGCCCCCATATTGTCATGTTCAACTGGCTACTTTGTGGTTTGAGAAGATTATCGATTGGTTACTTTTTGATATTCTTCTTGTAAAATTCTAAGCATGTCATCTTGCATATCTAGATGTTTGGTTAAGAGTTCTTGAAGTTATCTTTTATTAGTTTCACTAAAATTGGTATATTGAGCCATTGGTAAAGTAGAAAAATAATTTGAAATGTTTTAAAATGTTTTGCAATATGTTTTAATAGGCAATGTGGGAGAAATGGAAAGTAATGAAATTAAGAAATGTATATTCCAAAAAACAGTGAATTGAAAATTGCACAAAAAGGATACTAAGTTGCCAAACATGTAAGGTGATACCTCAACAAGGAAAAAAGGAGCTAGTATATACCACTAGGGATTTTTCATAAATATTATTTTCAAAATACTATGAACTTTTGAATTTTAAATTGATTTTTTTGAGTTAGATATGCAAACATTTTTTTAGAAAATGATGCAAAAAGTACTAAAAAATAACTAAGAATGTATTTGATACAACTAGGGCTTAAAATATTTTTTTCAAAATTAGTATAATAATATTAAAATTTTGCTATGAATTTGTAGAATTTAGCTTGAAAAATTTAGGAAAAATATAAAAATATTTATAAAATTAGCAATATATTTTTCCTAGTGGTTTGCAAGTGTTTGTATGCAAATAAGACCTAGTATGTGCAAACTAGGGTTTAAGTGAATTTATTGAAAATATTTCAATTAATTTGTAGTTTTTTAATTTTTAAATTCAATAAAAATTTACAAAAAATTAGAAATAATTAGCTGTAGGATTTTTAGGGATTTTGTGTAGAAATTTGAAGTAAGGTTCACCAAATTTTTAATTCTATTTGGGAATTAGGTGTTTAATTCCTAAGAAAATAAAGGTATAAGTAAATGCAAATAAATAAATAAATGTGTCTTAATTAGCCTAGTGATTTGTGTAAATAGATATGTATTTTACCTTTTTCTAAAAATAGTAAGAAGTGTAAAGAAATCAAACTTAGCTTATTCTGAGCTGAAACAGATGATGTAGGGTCTATAAATGGTTGTGTAGGTATGGCAAACTATTGTAAACAAGACCCAAAACTCTATTTATGGATTAGATAAGATAATCAAAATTAGGACACCCTACTAATTGGTGTTTTAGTCTACTTTTTGACACTTTTTACACGTCTAGCACTAGTGTTGACTTTTGAAACTACTATCCTAGTGGTCTAGCTTTTTTAGGTTTTGTTCGATAGGCCTATAACACCCTAGTAGTGAAATATCAAAGCTTAGGTCTTTGTGGATCTCATTGTATGTTTGATTAAATCTTCAAAACCCTTAGGATAGTTTGGTACTTGAACTTGAGTAGAAAAATTGGGAAAGAGAGGAGGGGTTAGTGTGTAAATGATATGTTGAACACACTTCACATCCCATGTGTGGGCATACAACCTACATACCAATACTCTAAAGAGGGATCAAGATAATGTAGTTCTCAAATTTGAAGTGCTTTATGAAATTATGTGATGTATGCAACTAGATGCCAAAATGGAATGTACTTTGGATGACTAGAGACTAGTATGAGTGCTTTAATATGCTTAAATTGGTCTTAGAAGGTTGTATATAGAGAATAGGGAAGAGTGCTTGAGTGTACTTGCTTGTATTTTTGCTTCTTTCCTATGAATGAGTGGTAACCCTTATAAATGGAAATTGAATGGCATCTTATAGGTAAACTAATGATCATGGGTTATATTATCTTGTATTAGGTCAATAGGGGAAAAGATAAGGAATCAAGAAAATCTGATCATTTGAGGTTAAAGTGAACTTGGACAATAATGCCAAAAATAGGACATCCCTAAATTTTGGTGCTCCTATCCAAGTTGTGCACTATTTTCTTAGGATGATGAGACCTATGGGGATGGATATGGGTTTGAGAGGGATGATAGGGTCTCAAAATCCTAAGTCTGGAAAGCTATGGGTGATTAGGAATCAATGAAAGTCTAGCTGAGAAGGGTTGAGTGAGCAAGAAAGAGGACCTATAAGTTGGATGTTATTAGCCATGCCTAAGTCATCCAATTTCACATTTTATAGGATTACACCTCTATAGGTATGATCCATCTATAAATATTGGTACTTTTTGTGGTCATGAGTGGTTTTACGTATCCATGGTTTGATAAGGTCACATCAAGAGTGGAAACATCCATTATTTTGTATCAGATAAACCTTAGTTTATTGGCAGTCAATAATGGATCTAGGAGGAATATTTATAGATATAATGGATATAATATAGGTTTTAGACTTCAGATTAAGGTTTGTGAAGCAAAGGAAGGTATTACTTAGTCTTCATGCATTTGGTGAGATGGACCACACTCAAAATTTCATACAAATATGTCATAAGAAACCCTGCCACCATTTTGAACTAATCCATGTGTTTTATACCAATTTATGATCATAGGAATGATGTGGAGGGTAATTTAAAATCCTAAAGGAGGTGTTAGAGTGAATATAATGTAGAATAAGTTCCATTTTAGATATTGAACCTTCTTTTTTCTTGCATAATCTCAATAGCCAATCGAAGCACCTTTTCATTACGTACACATCTTGATGGATCTTTTATATAGGAGCTCAAAATGATCAAGGTTGTTTAAGGGGTCAATATACCTAAAATATATGGAAAGAGGTTTTACATTAGGGGTTTGTATCCTATGAATCATTATTAAGAAGTTTTAGACCCATAAAACCCTTACAAAACCCTAAAAGAAACCTGATGGAATAAATATGCCTCAAGATGCATTCCAATGAAGTGTTTGAGTTGTGAAATGGTATTCATGGTATTATTAACTCTCTTGGTCATCTCCAAATCTTGTTGGTTTGTCAATACATGAGCCATGATGTATAAATTATGTTGAGAAGGCTATTTTGAGCCTATAAGCAAGGAAATGGAAGTTGTTCACATATAAGATGAGATATAGAAGGAAGAATGGGTCATAAACTACCTTAATAACCTTGAGAGAACCATATAATGGGGTTTTTATGATAGTTTCTATAGGTATATAGGTCTACATATTCAAAAAAGGGGTTATATACATGTAGATAAAGGGTGAGCAGCTCATTCAAGCCAATACCATTGCTCCAAAGGACCTCATAGAGGTTATTTAGGTTATATATAACGAATAATATCTTTTAACCTTATAATTAGGTTATAATCCTAAATAACCCTGCATACACATATGTTTATCTATTAACTTCATTAGATAGTGCCATTAATAAGAGGAAGAAGAAGAAGGCAAAGTGGGGTCATGAGTGCACTTCAAATCTTAATGAATGTCATCATCAGGTTGATTTATAAATGTTATCTTGATATGAGTTGCATGAGAATCATTATGACTAGTCATTTAGGCCTTAAAATACTAAATAATGCTTAGAAAGCTTGATTCTTCCTCAAGAGGTGACTTCACATGCTCATCATGGTATTGACTTTTGCATGGGAGGCTAGACACTTTAGGAGAGGTAGAGGGACTAGTATACTAATGTTCTTTGGCATTGGTTTATACATTCAATTCTCAAACTTTATGAATAATCATTAAGAGTCATGAGTGCTCTTAAACCCTCCCTAAACCCTCCTATAGACCTGATTGAGAAGAATTAAAGGAAACAACATCTGCATAGATTGAGATCACCTGAATAGCACTTGGATCATATATCACACTTAGACATGCTCATTTTCATGACACTTTATTGTATAAATGGTGTACAAACCTATCAAAAATAGGGGTTTGAGAGGAAAAATTGTAGAAATAGAGGTACAAGGTAGTTTAAGAAAGTGCTAATTGTTGCCACCAAATCTTACACCCTAGAAGAGGGTGTTCAAGCCTCTTCCTTATTTGGTAAACATGGGAACACTTTTAGATATGTGGGTGTACCTATAGTGGAAGTGAGCCTCTATATTTAAGGGATAGCTCTCTAAATATATCTTAAAATTTTTATCACCTAAATTGGTGCTTACTTATGGGAAAAGAGTCAAAAGTTTGCATGAAATAAAACTACTCTAAGGGGGTGATACACCAAGATGATTTCCATATGACCACCATACTTCTTCAAATAAAAGACAAGGCATACAAACTAGCTTCCAAGTTCTAAAAGATTCTAGAATGAATGTTTCAATATGGAGGTGAGATGCATGGAGGCTCTCCAAAGTAAGTGAACCATAGGCTAGTTGAAGACACTAAGGCTCATAGTACACTTAAAATATAGATACATATACTTTAAAACACTTTATATGGCCTAATAGAATGGGAACTCTTTCATAAAAATGAGAGGATAAGGAGAAGAAAGGATATAAGATTATCACTTTACATCGCCATACATCACTTTTCACACTTAGACAATTGTTTACAAACTCAAAACCAACCTTGAATTAATTTTTCAAAGGCAAAATATAATGTAATTCCAGTAGTGCTTCACCATATATGGTTTGGAATTAGAATACAAGATCCAACAAAGGTAACTACTTATAGAACTTGAGAGAAAAGTGAGAAGTCCAAGAGTTACTAGGACATGTGTCATGCTAAGAAAAGGAGTTATTCATGTAGGAGAATGATTTTGAGATAGAACATGAGCATTATTATAAGATAAATGGCCCTCAAATGGATGAAACTCCTAAAATTTGGTGTAGGACTCCTCTTGTTTGCTTAAGAAATTTCCTTCATCATTTGACCCTTTTTGAACATCTTACAATTGACTAAGGACATATATCATGATTGTAATAAGAGGGAGGCATCCATTATATGCCTAATGAGGTAATTTGTATATACTAATATATAGAGATCCCTATCATGCTAGGATTGGTGTTCATCATGAACCCTCCATGATTGTGTTAAACTTATTACATATGTTTTCCTATGACTACAGGGTTTATGAGGTGGGGTTAATTGAGATTTAATGGTGGCATTTGAATTTGAAGTATTTTATTTGGTAACCCAAATCAAATTTTGATTTTGTGAATATACATTTGCATGCTTGGGTCCATAAAATATTTCTATTTAACCTATCTACTTATGTGGCATCTCCTTGCCATGCTATTTATTTAACTTTAAAATATGACCATTATCACCTCGAACATGTGTCTTCATCTCATATCCCTTGAAACTTTATAAAATTTAATTTATCAATATCCTTGGGAGTCTCCTGGCCCTAACTTTTAACATTGGCCATTGATTTTAATCTGGGCTTCTGATATTATACCACATGGTAGCCCTAAATACGATCTAATATTATTGACTTATTCAACCAATTTGCATTTTTGATCTCCAATTCCATGGTTAAATGTGCACCATTGATCTGATAAACATATGATCAAATGTGGGTCATCGATCTACTATGAATTAACCATGATTGTGACACATGGCACCATCACATTCATTCTCAAGATCCTCTAGCCTATTGACTTTATGCTCATCATTAGATATTCATTTGCATAATTTAATGCATGTAGTAGATCTATCTTGACTTATTAATCTCAATATTCAACATGAATCATCATTCAAAATTTGTATGGAAAATACACAACATTGATCTTGATCGAGAGTTCTTTGACTTATTGAATTTGAACTATCACCCATGTACCATTGATCTTTGATCTAGAATCATGAGATTGTGACACTTGGTATACCCATGTTCAATTTGTACCTATCCTTATGAATGTTTATAACTCAATGCAATTGTGAATTTAACTATAGAATGCAGTTACACAATCCATCTTGTGATATTTGGAGGTTCTAATCTAATTGATCATACAACAAGAATATTTTAAACCTCTTATAAACTTCATTTCTCTTTCATGAATGTGATCAAAGATCCAAACACTATGACTAATTTTTTTTGAAAATGGTGAAAAGTTGTTTGTAGTTCCATGTGATGCCAACTTGTAAACTTGAGATGATTTGCCCATAAAAACAATTTAAAACATGAAACCAAGCATGGGGAACATGAGATAAATATTTCCATGTATTTTGGAGTCAATTTATTTAGTTATATTGTATAGACTGGTTCAAACAAGAGCAAAACCTATGGGGTATGGGAAACTATATGCAAAAAATGATAGTCAACTTGTTAGAGATGGTTCATAAATAATAATAAACCATTATCTAAAATCCAAAAATTAAAGTGAGATAACTAAGTGTACTATCACCCCCAAAAGTCATTTGATCTATAATTTCTCCTACTCACCATACCAACCAAAAACCTATTGACTAATTTCATGTGCATGGTGGAGCGATGGATGAGAAAAATGGTTTTTGACTATTTCTGACACTTATAAAGCATGTAAATGAGTCTAAGGAAGATAAAGAGACATCTCATAACCTTCTCCCCAGTGACACTTTCTATCATGGGTCTTAAACCTTTAAAACTCCTTTTGGACCTATTTTCTTGGTTTTTAGTTATCAGCTACAAGTTTTCAGCTAAAAAATGACATGTATGATAGGGACTAATATATTGGACAATGGAAGGAGTTTTGGAACACATGCACACCTTTGAAAATCATACCACTTGTATTAAATGCTCATTTATGACCCCTAAGTGACTCAAAATGACATAAATACTAATTATACCATGACCAAGGCTAAAATGACATCAAATCACATATAATTACCCTATACACAACCTATGACATTATATTAGACCACTATATAAGTTTTTGACTATAGGGATTGACCAATGTTTCCTTGTGTTCAAAATGGTAAATGTTCTTAGCGATTTCCCAAGGGTGGTATGCTTGTTATGCCATAACCAATTGCATAATCCTATCCATTAGGCCACAGAGTCACCTAGACTAGTTTTATCGCACAATTTTCCTTTGAAAACACACATAACATAAGGAAAGACACATAAAATAATACAAACTTAAAATAAACACACATGTGTTCAACTAGAATACTTATGTAGCACAACACAATTGAAAGAGAACACACAAACACCTATTCTATGATTTACAAACCTCACTCTTGAGGTGGAGCATGTGATCATACCTCAACTAGGATCAAAGATGATACCCCTTGCATCTTTGTCACTCCTTTAAGTCAACCTATCTTGAAGATAATGTTGATCACCAATCACTTGCATATGTGTATGGTTAAGAAGCATACCAATTATGTGTCCTCTCTTGTCTACAAGTGGACTATTTGGGACCTTCATGAATACTCTATCTTACTTTCTAAATACCTTGATTGGGGCTGAAACCACTATGATCTATATTATATCCATTGGATACTCTCCCAAAAAATGCAAATTGGAGTGTATGACAATCCTCTCAACCTTGTCCTTTTATAGGATAGAATTTACTTGATGTTTAGAAGCATAAAGATCCTCTTCTTCATGATCTAATACCTCTTCAAATTATTCAACCCCACATGGAGATCTTGATTGTTATTAATGAACTTCAACTTCTAGCTTGACCTTATTCTTCATGTTCACATCTCCTTGGGCAATAAATTCATCAAGTTATTTCAAGACTATAGGTCCTTGATCAGCAGAAAGACATTCACATTCATGTTTTAGAGGAAACTTTACAATATGATCATAAGTATCCTTAGCAATCTCAACATTATATATGCAATCTCATGTGAAAAAAGGAGACTTACCCAACCTATAAAATTATTTGCATATAGAATTGAGCGTTTACCATAGTTCCTCTTCATTCACAACATAAAACTCCTCTCCATTCTTGGTGAGACATTTAACATTATGTTTTCTAGAAGCATTAACCAAATTAGATGTAGACATCTTGAGAGGAGAAATAACATTACCAAGCTGATGAAACTCATGACATATGACATCAAACCTTTGCCACACATCATTATCTTCTACCTCATGAGTGTCATTCTCAAGAGCATCTTCATCAATAGAAAGGATAAATACATCATTCTTCCCATTATGGTGCTTAATTAGATATATAAACCTATCATAATCATACTCATGAATCATGTAGTTACCTTCAACAACATGAGAATGTTTGACACTTACCTCGGCTCTTTCAAATGGATCTTTAGGCATGATTTAAGTCCCAAGGTCAATTTTATCAAAGTTTGCATAAGGATAATACCCAAAAACATATTTACCATACTCATCCAAGAAGAAATAAAAAATTCCCTCAAGTTTAGAGGCTCCATCATCCACATTAAGCTATTCCTTTTCATGGACAAAATAGTTTAATTTGGAACTTGTTTCAATGTAAGGCTCAATGTGAAATATTTTAAGAGGCTAGGTTATTATGATCACCTTAGTCTCATACTTTATCCTAAAGTCCAAGAAGGACCAATTAGCTGAGAGATAACCATCTATCTTGGCTATAAAGTCTCTTGAAAGGTAGATTGTAAAGTGGGTAGGAAGGTCAACAACTATATCATGGAAGATAGGAAAACTAGGATAATCATACAAGAAAACCTTAAAATATTTTAAGAGCCTATTATTTTATCAGGTTTACCATATATTTGGATCACTCCTTTGCTATAGAATTCATATTTTAGGCACAAATTATCATCTACAACCTTGGGCATGACTGAAGTAGAAGAACCATAATCAAAAATGCAATTGTGGACCAATTTATCACCCACTATAAGAGTGAGGTACAATGGTGGAGGTTTCTCAACTTTAGTGAATGGTTAAACAATAATATTAGGGATTAATTTAAGGACAACATGACTATGGCTTTGAATTGAAGGTGAAGGACTATTATGAGTAGTAGACATATGCTATTATAATAGCTCTTTTTGGCCAGGAATGTGGAGGACATACCACAAAAATATAGATGCCTTGGCACTTTTTAATGAATATAATATGTTTATGGTAGTATTACGCACCTTCTATTAAGCCCTTGGAGGCAAGGGAGTTTTTGAAACTTGAGGAATATAAGCACCTTCAGAAGACCCTACCATATTTTGACTTGGAGGAGCTGTAGGTGTATTTAGGATTGCCTTGTTTAAAACCATGATTTTATGCCTTAGAGGAGAATTAAATGAACTTGTAGGCATGCTATTGTACCCTCATATATCTTTTCTCTTGACCCTTTTACTTTATGTATTAGAGGATCATTTATTGATCACAAAGGTATCTTCCACCAAGAAATTTGTGAAGCTCTCTCTATGAGGCTACCAATCCTCATTTGCTTGCATCATGACCTCATCTTCAGCTGATAGGAGAGGAGTGACTCATCCTTGAGAAATAAGATTTTTATCTCCACTTTAATTCACATCCATGAATTGGCCTTGTTGACAATTTTCTCTTTTAACCAATTTACTATGCACCAGTATCATCTCTCTTACAATGGTGGTGGAGTTGGGATTGTGCACATTGGAAGGCCTATTGGAGTTAGGCTACCATTGACCTTTTCCTCTTCAATATTTCTATCTAAATTATTGTTTATAAGGATATGAATTTTGATAAGCACATTGTTGTATATTTCTTTACCTATTTTGAGCTTCTAGATCTTAGCATCTTGACTCAAAGAACTTAGACCTTGACTTCCAATCAAGATCATCTTCTACCTTCCTAGGATCATTTATAGGCTTGGTGTTAGTATTGGTAACTTGTGCCACATTAGGAGTATTAATTGAAGTATTAGATAATGGAGGTATATAAACCTAAGAAGGCAACCTTACAGCTTGAATGAGACCATTTTCATCTTTGATGGCAAGTTCATATGTTTTGGGAAGAGTGGAACCACCCATGGATTAAAGGATGATGGAAATTTTATTAAAAAATGGTTCTCAAGTAGGTAGGGAACATGAAACTAGTAGGTGGCCTCATGGAAGGAGGCAATCTATACCAAGTCTTTTAAAAACTCTCATTGAATCCATGCATTATTTCTTTGGAGCCTCTTTTGATCACTTTAAGATGATGAATAAAAGAGGTATGGTTAATTTAATTTTAAAAACATGAAGTTAGTAACACTCCAAAGCCATCCCATGATGTGATGCATCCACCTTCTAAAGTCTTATAGAAATCAAGAGATTTCCCTCTAAGGGACATGGCAAGGAGTCTAATGGCAATTTTCTCTTGAGTGAGATTATAGAATCTACAAAATGTAGATATATCCCTAATGTGTTCACTATGTGTAACATGACTACCACCATTGAATTTAGGCACACCTTTTATGGCATTAGGGGGAGTGGCATCAAATTCTTGAAGATGAATTGGATTTTTAGTATTGAAGGTAAGGAAGGCATGAGGACTATCCATGTTTTCTTCAATATCTTTAATTTCATCCACCTCTTCACTTCCTCAGATAGAAAAATATTCTTAGTCTTCAAAGGGATAGTTAGGATGAGGGTATTGAACCTCAAGAGGAAGTTCAGGATGAATAAGTTGATTGATAAGAATGAACACTCTACTAGATGATGACTTAGTGAGAACCATGAGTTATGAGAGCATGTTTATGAGAAAAAATGGCCTTGAACCATATTTTACCCTAATGTATTCATAAAATTATAAGTAGCACACCAATTTTATAGTTGATGTTATCAAGACATTCACCTTGATAAGTCATCCTGAAGATAATGGATACCACTAGGCATGCCAAAATTATTATCACCAAATATTTCACCCTATAAGATGATGTTTAATCCTCTTTCAGATTTATGAAACATTGGGGCGCTTCTAGGTATATGGGTGTACCTATAGTGGAAGTGAGCCTCTAGATTAATGGCTAGCTCCCTAAATATATCTTGAAATGCTTATCACCTAAACTAGTTCTTGTTTATGGGAAAAGAGTTATAAGTTTGAATGAAATGAAACTAATCTAAGGGGGTGATACACCAAGATGACTTTAACATGACTACCATACTTATTTCAATAAGAAATCAGGCATACAAACTAGCTTCCAAGTGTTAAAATATTCTGACATGAATGTTTCAATATGGAGGTGAGATGCATGAAGGCTATCCAACGTAAGTAAACCATAGTCTAGTTGAAAATACTAAGGCTCATTGTAAACTTAAAAGATAGACCTATACGCTTTGCAATACTTCATATGAAATACTAGAATAGGAAATCTTAGATAAACATGAGAGGATAAGGAGAAGAAATGATAGAATATTATCCCTTTGCATCACCATACATCACATTGCACACTTAGACAATTGTTCCTAAAATCAAAACCAAACATAAATTAATTTTTCAAAGGAAAAATATAATGTAATTATAGTATGGCTTCACCATACATGAAGTGGAATTATAATACAAGAGCCAAAAAGGCTACTACTTATGGAATTTGAGAAAGAAGAGAGAAGAGAGAAGAGAGAAGTCCAAGTGTCACTTGGACATGTGTCATGCTAAGAAAAGGAGTTATACATTTAGGAGAATGAGTGTGAGATAGATCATGCAAGGTATGATAGGACTAATGGACCTCAAATTCATGAAACTCTTGAAATGTTGTGTAGGACTCCTGTTATTTTCTCAAAAAATTACCTTCATTATTTGGCCCTTTTAGAACATCACATAATTGACTAGGGATAAATCTCATGATTGCACTCAGAGGGAGGCATCCATTGTATGCCTGATGAGGTTGTTTATAAAAGATTGATATAAAGAGATCCATTTCAATCTAGGATTGATGTTCATCATGAACCCTCCAGATTATGTTGAATCTGTTGCATATGCTTTCCTGGGACTATAGGGTTTATGAGGTGGTCTTGACCGAGCTTTAATAGTGGAATACAAATTTGAAGTATTTACTTTGGTAACCCAAATTGTATTTTGAGCTTGTGTTTATATATATCAATGCTTGGTTCCACAAAATATTTCAATCTAACCTATCTATCTATGTGGCATCTCCTTACCATGCTATTTATTTAACTATAAAATATGACCATTATTGCTTTAGTCATGTGTATTCATCTTGTATCCCATAAAACTTGATTAAATTTGCTCCATCTATCTCTTTAGGAGTCTCCTAGCCTTGAATTTTAATATTATCCATTGATCTTTGATCTAGGCTTTAGATATTATGACACTTGGAATACCTATGTGAAATCTATGATTATTAACTTACTGACTCAATTCACACTTTTAATCCCCATATACATGATCAAATGTGCTCTATTAATCCACAAACCATATAATCAAACATGGGCCATTGATCTGCTACTAATTCATTGTGATTGTGACATATGGCACCATCACAATTATTTTCAAGATCTTGTAACCTATTGAATTCATGATTTTTGTTAGATATCCATATATATGATTGAACATGCACTGTAGATGTATCTTGGACTTATTGACCCTAGTCTTCAATGTGGATTGTTGATCATAATTTATACATAAGAATACGCACCATCAATCTTAATCTAGAGGACTTTCACTTATTTACTTTAGGTGATCACCTATGTGTTATTGATATTTGATCTGGGATTTTTAGATTGTGACTCTTGTCATCCCTATGATCAAGTTATACCTAAGCCTTAAGAAAGTCTATAAATTGATGCAATTGTAAATTCAACCATAGAACAAAATTACATAGTCCATCTTTTGATATTTGGAGGGTCTAATCTGATTGATCATACACCAAGAAGATGTTAAATTTATTTTAAACTTCATTTCTCTTCCATGAACATGATCAAAGCTCCAAAGACTATGACTATAACTTCTACAAATGGTGAAAAGTTGTCTACAACTCCATGTGATGTCAAATTTCAAAATTGAGATGCTTTGCCCATCAAAACACTTTGAAACATGAAACCAAGCATGGGGAACATGAGACAAATATTCCCACGTCCTCCAGGTCAATTCCATTAGTTGTGTTGTATGGACTGCTTCAAACAAGATCAAAACCTACAAGGGGTGGGAAACCATAAGTAGAAAAACAAAGTCAACTTGTTAGATATGGTTAATAATGAATAGTAAACTATTATCTACACCCCAAGTATGAAATTGAAGCTAACTAGGTTTACTATCACCCCCAAAGGAATTTGATCTAGAATTTCTCCTACTATCCATACCAAATAAAAACTTTTTGACTAGTTTCCTATGCATAGTGGAGCACTCGATGAGAAAAATGGTTTTTGACTATTTTTTACACTTTTAAAGCATGTCAAGCATGAAAATGAGTCTAAGGAAGTTGAACAGACATTGCCCAAACTTCTCCCATGTGATACTTTCTCTCATAGGCTGTACACATTTGAAACTCCTTCTTTTGGACCTATTTTCTTAGTTTTTAGTTATCACCTAAAATGTTTTAGTTAGAAACTAACATGTCTGGTAGGGACTAACACATTGGACATTAAGAGTTTTAGAACACATGTAAACCTTTCAAAACCATACTAATTGCATTAAATGCTCAGTTATGACACCCAAGTGACTTAAAATGACATAAAGACTAATTAGACCATGACCAAAGCTAAAATGACATCAAATCCCATCTAATTAACTTAGACACACCCTATAACATTATATTAGACCCTTGTATAAGTTTTTGACTATAGGGTGTTGACACATTTAAACTTGTGGTCTACATCATAAACACCAATCATTAGAGAGTGAATCCTGATGCTTTTTCTATCTATTCAAGCCATCAAATGATCAAAACCATGCCTAAAAATATCTTTGTGAGTCTCTTCGAATTAGCCAGTCTATAGGAATAAAGGACAAGGTGACCTAATCAACTAGTGTGACAAAATTTTAGGTGTTTTTTATCTCAGAGGACCTATGTTATTATTTGAGGCATTTTCTTAGGGATAACACTCACTTATTTAGAGCTTTTCAAAGTTTTTCGTAGGCTTTCAAATCCATCAAATGCAATTAGTTAGGCTACTAGGCCTAATTGGCCTAGTAGACCTACTTGGTCAATCGAATGAATTTGAGAATGGCATAGGGAAACTGATGGATGAGTTAATGAGATAGTAATCACATGCATAATTGATCCTTGAGATAGTAGTAAATGAATAATTGATCCTTGAGTGCCAATTCATGCATAACTGATCCTAATGTGGAAATCAATGCATACTCCATGGTCTCAATGGAAGGAGTCATTAACTTAACTTGGTCTTATGTTAAAAGAAGGATAAGTTTTTATATGCTTATGATGTCCCACCACCACATTTTCAATTCCCAACAACTCATTCAAAATCATTCAAGAACACCAAACATGGAGAGATTTATTAAAGACTATTTATAACTATTTAAAACTAAAGCACTGCTTGAGTTAATGATCATTGGATGATATTTTTTTCTCTCCTCTACACCATATTTATTATTATTATCTCCTATATATATATATATTATATATTCAATCCTTATGGCTTTATTTTTTTTCTTGATTCTTGAGGTTGTATACAAAAACTAAGTTGAAATTGTAAACTACACCTTAAGTTAATGAGAAAATATAGTGTTGACTTCTTCATGGTTTTTAGTGTGTTTATTGATTATTGATTTGTAGATAAGTATGATATTCATCTTATTTTGTAGGTACTCTCCTCAAACTAAAACTATGTTTTCATCTTCTACAAGTCACATGAAGTGTTAAGAGATAGTATTATGTTGAAGAGTAAGTTAGTTTGCAGTGTCTTTCATAGACCTCCATTCTTATACCTTCAAGTTGCAGACCTTTTATCTAACCTTCATCTAAAATACTCATTTTTAGGATTGTTTTAATAAATTATTATTGACAAGCTATTCCCTTTTGATTCACAAGTGTGTTAAAGGACACGGTTAATAAAGGATAATTCAATAATAAGTGCATCTCCATTACTAGTATAGGCTTTCCATTTATGTTATCTTTCTAAATATTTTCATCCCCAAGTAAGATAAATTTAGGAAAAGATTCAAAATTGATACATCAAAGGAGATAGCCTCATAACCTATAGGTTTGTTCTGGTTATATGTAGTTTATAACATGCAAACCAATCTAATTTTAGTCTAAATTTGAAGGAGAACTGACAATTTACTCTATAGGGTGTAAATCTAGGTTGCTAACATACAATTTTGTGCCACATAGTAAAAGGAAGAGAGGTCAAGATTTTATGATTGGGAAAACTAAAGTATACTAATAGATTAGAATCAACTATTAAGAGTTAAAATAAACCTCCATATAAGGTAATGACTACTAAGAACAAGATTGATCAAAAGGCCATAACTAACACATCTTTTGAGCCATCTCCTCGATTGGTTTTATCCACTCCTCAGTGTTGAATATTCACCTAACTTCTAGAGTAACTAGTGTAGGTTGTACAATAACACTTGGAATGCAATGTAATATCTCTCCTTCCTATTAAATAGGTTGATAAGACACAACCTCTTCCAAATAATTGTGATTTTAAAATTTTTTGATAGTATCATAGGGCACCAGTCCATCCAACAAATAGATGAATAATCCTAGATCATAAGATACAAGATTTGATTAAGGCTATCATTATTAACATGGGAATACCCATAGAGGCACCAAAAGTAAAATAAGTGGAAGATAGGGATATAAAAATATTCTTAGATCCATTTCTAAGGCACATAGTAAATGAGGTAGGGAGTACATCAAGTGTTTAAGACACATATTAAACACATCCACCACAAAATTTATATCATAATATTATAAAGGATGCACACCCATTGAATAACATCATTTTAATTTACCATACTACAATCCCACCTAGACTATTCATCACATTATTCTATTAATATATTGTTGATGACAATAAAAATTTACACACACTCTTTATAAGACCATATATAGATCATCATCCTATCTAGAGTGTTATTGTTGATAAAGGGTCAAGAATTAGTATGTGCACTATGAATATTTTACAACATATGGGGTACTCAAATTAGGATATATTATTCATATACATAGTCATTAGTGGATTTAGTGGTCATGTTTAGAGCTCCATTAGGTAGATTTTGCTTTCATTATAGGTTGGACTAGCACATATATCTAGTAAATTCTTAGTCATACCTAGTGGAAGCATGTTTGACATGTTATTGGGTAGTTCATGGTTATAACAACTATGAGACATCCCATTCATAGTGCATAAATGCCTATAATACATACACATAAATTAGGTGGTTAATGTTGAGGGTCTCCCATATGAGTATCCTCTATCTATCCCATAGGGAGTTAAAGCATAGCCACTAGTTATAGTTTTGACACCATTACTATATAACATAATTATCAGTTATAACATAGAGTATAGTTCATATGGATACATCACAAAAAAATTTATATCTACAAATGAAAGCGAGATCTAATCCTACTATATAGACATGTACACATACTCTTCCATAGAGACCATTATTAGTGCGACACTTGTTTCAAAGATATGTCATAGACTATAGAAGGCCTTCCTAAACTTAGTTTATAATGAGATAAATACTACTGGGTTCTCAGGGTTCTCAACATAGGGCACCTATGTAACCTACATATTCTTCTACTTGAAGGGTCCCTAAGACCCCTACAATTCACATGACATCATATCTAGTGTCATTGATTCATAGTACCACTACATATATAGATATAATTCACTTAGTATAGTAAATTATGGGATCATAGTTTCCCTTTCATGTAACACACATGATCCTAGTTCTCTTATTTGACATAAGTCACAATGATAGTGATTATCCCATGAGACTCATCGGTCAATACAGTTTTTATCCTCTTATACATAGTTCCCTTCTCTCATGAATTATATATGTAGGTAATTCTTTTATTTTATGTACATAGATTCTATCCAAAAAATACAAAAATAATACAATATTTAAAAAACCACAAACATTCAAATATTTCTCTAGAAACATAAAATTTATAGATTCCATGCATTACTAAGTTTACATTTCTTATATTTGACAAAGACTACATATTTTTCCTATCTTAGTATAGTCAATTTTATCATACTACATGCTTCACTTGTTCTTGTCGAGTGATTGTAGATTTCATCCACAACTCAGGTCCACTACACTAAGATGTACTTGTTATTATCTACCCACTGGGGGCATATACATTGATTCATGGTTAATCATTTGTCACATTCACCCACTTAGGGTCATCTTATACATAGTTTATATTACTAGGATCTATCTCTACATTCTCTACATTCTAGTTTTAACTTTTTTATATGTTGATATTGATCATTACTAATCATTCTCATATTTTTTGCTGACTATTACTAATTTTGACTCAACATATTTACATCCTAACTCTTACACATATTGATACTACATTCAAGCATGATTTCATTTATAGATTTCATAGTTTAGTTTTGATTATATTTTCTATTCTTCTTCTATTTGATGGCATTTAATATTTCATTTTTATTTATCTCTACACCACTTCTATTCATGGTATTTATGCCTTGGACATATACCCATGTCCCTTGTATGTGTTTTCTTGATTGTGTATGTAGACATTTGAACATGTCCTTTTATGTGGGTCTAAGACAACTTGTTTGTTTCTTGCATATGTAGACATTTGAACATGTCTTTATATGTCTTATTTTCCTAAATTTCATGACATGTGCCCATGTCCCTTATATTATGGCCCCTTGGCTTACTTTACATGAATTATGTGTTTTGTATGTATGCTTTCCTATATGCATCATGGCCATGAATATTGTATTTTATTCTTACACACACTATTTTTTGATGCCATGGGGGACCTCATGCATATACCCTTCCTACTTGGGTTCCATGCTGAACATTCTGCCCCATCCCCTTAGGTAGATGCTCAGTTCTACTTAGATTTACTATTACATACAATGATTACATCTATATTGACACCCTTGTGTAATTATAGACATGACATACATATTACATTACATACTCATTCTCAAATTATCTTACATTTTGATGTATGTTTACACATTATATTGGATTATCACATATTTATCATATATGCTCCAGCTAACACACATTTTATAGAGATTTCTATTTTGAGTAAAATTATTGCAAAGCTTCAATGAATACCCTAAAAAAATGGGGCATTCACAAGGGGTTTTCATAGAAATTAGGCTCCTATATTGTATTCAAAGAACTTTTTTCAGCACACAGGCTTAGTTTCATACATTTAGACAAGTTAAATACAAGAAAAGATAGTTACTAAAAAAGTAGTACAATGACATATTTAAAACTAGATAGACATTAGTACCCAAATAAGAACACTAGTAATACATGTCATTACTATCAAATATGTGGTGCTACTATCTAGTATCCCTAATTTTAAAACAATTTAGATTAGCTAGAATAGTACACTAGGTACAATACAAGTTTGCATATATTCAACTATTATTTTGTTGGTTATACTTAGACATTACATAGATTCACACTAGTTCATCTTAAATTCATAACAATTTTTCAAATTGGGGGAATAATGTATGTCATGATCATCCCCATATTCACTTTAGATACTTAGATACAATTATTATAACTCAGTCTAGAATCAACATACTTAGATATCAGATTGGGGGCATGTGCACATCACATTATTTCCATATGCTCAATTACACATAGGTTGGTTAGATAGAATGTCAAAATCTATGTAATTATAAATGATGTATACAATTGACATCATATTCCATTTTATCACCAATTTCATGACATATTCCACCTATAATGGTTAGTATTCTTGAGTGACATAGTGCCAACTAATGTACCCAAGTCGCTAGTGAGCTAACATACACAGTTAGATATACTCAATTTGATATTTATATAACTTTGTATAGTTAAATTTTATATTTAAATACTACACATTGATGGGAAATGATGGATTCATACCCTAATTATGTTATTTATCCACCCACATGAGATGGTTGGACACACTATCAATCTAATCCAAGCTATTCATAGGTCATGAAGTAGGGGTGGGAAATGATAGATTTAAAATAAGATTCAATTTTTGAGCCACCCAAATATGACTATTGAGAAAGATATTCAATTATTTTATTAGTACACACACACACACACACACACACACACACACACACACACACACACACACACACACACACACAGGTTGTCACCAAGTTCATGCATTGGTTCATGCACCCAATGACGTGTATTCATTGCTTTCCTCTTTCCCATCTTTCTAATAAATTTTACTTAGTTATTTATTGAAAATAGTCTTTTTATTTGTATGTCTCTCAAGTAAGGACTTATTAATGTACATTTAATTTATAGGTTATGCTTTGGATTATGTTTCATATATATAGACCCATATTCACATACTTAGAATTAGCTTCACGGGCTTCACTTCCTAAGTAAGTCCAGGTATGTTTTTTTCCTTTGTATTAGTCATTTCACTTTGCTACATTTATAGGATAAGAGTGGGGGGAGAATTTAATCACCGAAAAGTCTTATTTCAGTGCTAAGAGTGATACTTTAGACAAACTATTCATTGTTTATCCTTAGACCTATCTAAAACCTATTATCACACTTCTTTAGCCTTTGTGCAGACCACAACCTTCCCTAATCTACCTAAATGAAGTCTTAGTCCTAATCCTAGCCCTTCATGCCCAATAGTATGCTAGATGGACATTATCACCTCATTAATGATACTAGGACCATGTGTTTCTAGTGTCCCCAAAATGACACTAATGTAATTTACCTTATCTTTCTTGAATGAATATATTTTCAAAATTTAAACCTTCTTAAGGTTGGCCTAAGCATATTTTATTATTTTCACAAGCTAGAAAACTCTATAAATATATGAATTTTAGAACACTATCCACTATATTAATATTATATGTAAAATACCTATTCAAACATGAAATAAGTTGAGTAAAATTAAGATTGTTAATCCCTATTCTTCCCTACTTATACATACTACCATCTATAGCTACCCTAACCTTAGATTTTTCAAATTTTCAATCTCAATCACGCTCAAGGAATTTAAGAACACTATAATTATAGAATCATTTAAACTTGCACCATCACTTAGGTGGGGATAAATAAATTAGTTTTGATCCATCCTCAGAGTATTGGTATGTAGGCAACTATCTTCATAATAGGGTGTTGAGGATGTCCAACCTATCCTACTAATGAACAAAATTTTTAGATCATGCCTCACATATAAGGAATATTAGGGTTTAAATCATAAATTAAATATTATAGGAATAATAAAGAGTTTCATATTTCATGCATGCATGAATAGAACCCAAAAATACATTTGTAGGTGCACACACAAATTTAAAAGAAGTCTTGCATAGAGGACACTAGTGCCATTTTCATGATACTAGATCCATGTGGTACTACTATCCGAATGTGTTTATACTATACAAGAGGGTTATTTGATAGGGATCCAATTGAAAAGAATTAGACCTATTCATATCTCAATTTCTATCACTCAAATATTCCATATCACGTGTTATCTAGATAAGTCTCTATTTATACATATATATTGCTATTTTTAGAAGGTCAAATCTAGTCAAAATATGAAACAAATTAGTTTTTATTTTATTCATATTATTTTATAGATTTATACTATTAAACACTTTAATCAAACATATGATTTACATTAGTAAAACCCTAAAAGGTTAAAACATAAATAATTGTAGAAATCATCATTGATATGTTGATTTTAATGTGTTTGAGAGGGTAACCTCACATGTTAGATATGTGTATTTTTGGTGTTTTTTATACTTTTAAATGGAAATAATATCAAATAATGAAAATTGGAAATTATGGAAGATAAAATGGATGGAAAAAGGAGGATGGTGGAGGCAAAGGAGAGAAACCCACAGTGAGGTAAATGCACATAACCGCCAAAATAACTCATAATTAAACGAAAGAGTTGAAAATTATTCCTCTAAATTAAAAATGGATATATGATAAAAAAATGTAATGGATATGGAGGGATCACTTGGAAACAAAAGATATCATCAAAATTTGGATTGGGTACACATGGCACAAAGCCCATACATGATATTTTTAATTAAAATTCTATAAACATTATGAGTTGTAGACAATAAAGAAAAGTGTAGAGTTTTAATGTATTATATATATATATATATATATATATATATATATATATATATATATATATATATAGAGAGAAGTATTTTCTTTAGAGTTGATAAATAAATTACATTATGAGTTGTAGACAATAAAGAAAAGTGTAGAGTTTTAATGTATTCTATATATATATATATAATACATTAAAACTCTACACTTTTCTTTATTGTCTACAACTCATAATGTAATTTATTTATCAACTCTATACTTATATTCATATATATATATATATATATATATATATATATATATATATATATATATATATATGAATATAAGTATAGAGTTGATAAATAAATTACATCAAAACCCACAAAGCCAAAGTTTATATCATCCACTTGCTCACATTCCATTGCTAAAATTTGGACAATTACATAGTCAACACATAAAGTTGTAGCCAACTCTTCTTCTACAGTTTTAAATAAACAAAAATACTTATAAAATTTCCATTTCTCCTATTTATAGAGACGGGATGGAATGGGCTGACCCTTAGTATACACATTTTGACCTTTGACAATCCATTGTTACTCTTGGCATTAATTTTTTTTAAAAAATAAGAAATTTTAGTTTTCCATTTACTTGTGAAAGACCTTGGTGGGTTTACGAATATCATAATGAACATGAGGTAGGTGAAATGTTTTAAAATTTTCATTTTCTACCTACCATGTAGACTTTATTGGGATTATTAGTTATTTTTACCACCTCAATAATTGATGGAACCTTTAAACTCATTACTTTATGATTTTAGCAGACCTTTTTGGGAATGTTGGGACCGTTAAGTACTTCGAGTACTCATGGTACATGAAGACCAATGACCTAGTCAAGCCTAATGGCGGAACAAGTAAAATGTAGTACCAAATAAAAAATATCTATTTTTTAATCTTTATCAATGAATTTTAGTATCTTAGGCACTTTACATTACCTTGATGACACAATGAGGTCCATGATGCAATTATAGTATCTGTGGTATGCATGAAACTTAGACCCCATTAGGCTCGTCAACATTTCATGACACCCTGAGTAATTAAATAAATATATACAAACTCTCGGTATTATCAAACATATTAGGTATTTTGATAACTATGAACACCTATAGAATAAATACAAAATTGGGTTTATTGGCAACTTGTAACACTTCTAGAATGAATACCACAACATGCATATAAAACCTTTTTAGCACCTGAAGAACATAGACCAAATAAGGTTTATTCCTATGATAGGAACCATGGTTTTGAGGTAAAATGCTAAATTTTATTGCTAATTGTTTATAATTAAAAATTATTAGATTGAATTGGCCTACATAATGGAAAAGAAATTGAGAGCTTATGATGACAACAAAAATTTGGAAAAACCTAAAGGAACTTTGAATGAGTTTGAAAAGCCTTATCCATTTGGTCATGGAGTCATGTAAAGAGTTGTATAAAGTAGAATAAAAATTAAAATGACAAAAAATTGAAATAAATGGGTAGTGAAATCTAGATACCCAAATTTTACTACAATAGTTGGCTCTTACAATGGGACTGAATTCCTTAGAGGAGTGCATGAAAACTCCATAAATCATTAGTGACATGTGCCTTATCCAACATATGAGTATGAAACACACTCATATATCTTGATCTATCTAAATAGTAACTACTTCACATATCCAAACCACATGGTAATGAGCATGAGCTATTGGGCCAAATCCTTACTTTGAAAATTCTTCACATTTCCCTACTAGAATAGTGTATTATATTCATTTTCAAGAAAGTTTTCTGATTTGGGTATTTCATAATGAGATATAAAACAAACTCAAGTTGCCACTTTGAATTGACCAACATTATTTTCATTTCTTGAGCTTTCACTAAATATTTAATTCAAAAACTAATGTTGTGATGAAGAAAAATGGAAAAGAGAAAAAAAATTAGCCCTAACCTTTCAAACAATCAGTGTGTGAGGCTTGAATAAAATTAGATATAATAATATCTATATTGTATTCATTCTAACAACACTATCACCATGGCCACAAATAAAAAAGAGTTATCAGTCAAATTACATAAACACAAACTAATTTTTCGCACAAGAGAACAACACAATAATAATAAAATAAATTCCATAACTTACAATCTATGTTTATTCAACACAGACACAAACATAAAACATAAATATGTAATGGAAAAACACAAGTGAAAAATATGCATAAAAATAAACTATTTACAAGGGAAAAAGTGGGGTAGCTTGAATAAACATGACCATTCACAGGGTGGGAATAATATGAGCACTTGAAAAATATTTTTTGAAAATATTAGGACAAGGCCATGAGAAATAACATCAACATTATTTTAAGTAAATATATGGGGTAGACATGAGGTGTGGGTGGAAAGACAAATATGGAATACAACACTTGAGTCCATACTTTTTTCTCATGAATAAAAATACTATGTCTCAAATTGATGTTTGAAACATTAAAAACCTAAATCATACCTCCAAAATATTTGCTTTATGATTACTCCTAAAATATTTAACCATCAATAAATAGACTTATAGATCACAATTAAAAGAGTAGTTCTTTCTTCATTAGATCATTCAAAATAACACAGTAGAAAACAAGACATCTCAAGCATGATCCTTTAGAGGGAAAAAATATAGGAGAATGCAAAAAAAATAGAAACACATAAACCAAAATATATACTTTTGCCATATATTTGTTCTCCAAGCCATTTTGAGAGCATGTTTGTGCCCAAACTGTATAAGTAAGAGTATTTATCAATTTTTGTTGTTCATTTCAATGACATCTCCCCTTTTCTTTGAGGGATTTGATTGAAGAGTTGAATAAATGTTGAAACTTTTCAATAAATTATTGTAGAGTTTCTTTACACAAAAAATATTTTTTAAGGCATATGATGAGCCTTGTATTTAGAGATTTTTAAGATTGATTGTGACCATTTGATCAAGATTGAGATGTGTGGCTAGAATTCAATATAATTTCATTAATAAATGTCATTAATATTTGGGGTTTGGGTATGCATTTATTATCTGTGTGTTTTAAGTTTTTGATATTTATTACATTTACGTTAATGCTTGACAACTTTTCATGAGATGTCATGATGATGTCACAATTCATATATTTTTTGAATTTTTAAATATTGTATTATGAATTAGCCAATTTATAAGGATTCTATGTTTATCAATTTTATTTGAAAGGATAATTAAGCTAGATTAGATTCTATATGGTTTGTGCAATATCAAAATTTGACCATTTGTTTGTTTTATGGTTTTAGGGTATTTTCATGAAAATCACATAAACTAATAAATTATTTGAAATGAATGATAATATTCAGTTTTACACTAGAATATAGTCAATAATACATAGTTTTCCTAATTTAGCATTGAAATAAATACAAGTACAAGGTAACCATTGGGTAAGAAGAGCATATATTTTTTGATATTATGTTATGAGGAATGAAAGTGATAAGGAGTTATCAAAGGGATACATTATAGATTTTTAATTTTTTCATTTTGTGTTTTGATTATTTCTACCCACTGGATGATTGCATCGAACATAGATAGTAGCATTGACATAGGTGTGTATCTCTAACCTAGATATCTATCCAAAGATACATACATGAATGGGTATAAATTTATAACAAGACCATGTTGTCACCTATATAGATACCATGTGCCTCAAATTATGTTTGCTTGTGTGCCAAATTTATCCAATGAATGAAAACCTAGTTATTTTTCATTGATCCTCATATAACGTGGTAAAATGGGGTTATAAAATGAGTTGAAATAACACTAGAAACCCTAGTTGTTGTTAAGTGTTGCTTACATAGCCAATACTCCAAACAGGGCCTCAGACTCACATGTAATTTTCCATCCTAGGCATGTGTGTGAAATTGTAATTGTGCAACTATATGTTCTTTTTCCTACTAGCCCTTGGTACAAGAAATGAAATATTATATTTAAATTTTTAAATTTTTTATATGTTTCATTTAATATTTCAATGTAGATATATAGTTTTAAATATACAATTTTTTTCAATTTGGTAAGGAGCAAATCAACTGTTGAGATAATGTAATTAGACTATAACATTTTCATGTATAAGTACATATTGATTTTGAATTAATATCTAGTCACACATGAAATAAAAAAATAATATGGATAAAAAAGGTTAAACAAATGGTCACAAAGTGAAATATATAGAAAAGGAAAAAATATAAGCCTAGACACTTACATTGTAGATGGACACTAGTCTTAATGCTAGTGTCGAAAATGGATGAAGGTGTTTAATGGATAAAATCATAAAGATAATAGAAAAAATGGTGTGGATCCCTATCATACATTGGACTAAGAGTAATAAAATACCATATAGGCCTAAAGTGGTAGGTAAATCAAATGAAATAAGGAGTAACTGAAGAGGTCCACAAGAGGCTGTATCCCTAGATATATAATTTTTAGTAAAGAGATGTATACATGTAAAAAGGCTATAAAAATATGATTTGAAAATGATCTTGTGAAAAATATTAGTGTATAAATTTACCCCCCTAATATAATAATTCACAAAAAAATAAATTACTAGTTTAAAATAAATGTAAATGCATATCATGTTGTGGATAACACACCTTGTCTTTACTTTAGATTTTTTAGAATCTTTCATTTGAAGATTAACTGAAACAAAGAAAATTCCATAAAATAATATTCATATATAAGTTGTATGTAATTAATAATAAAAATTATCATAAATAAATAGAATGGATAGAATAAACTTGTGTATGTGTCTTGTAGTAATGGTTCTGGAGTATTAGAAACTAGAGAAGTAGATAGGGGATTGAAACATTATCCATCTTATGGAAAAAAATATGAATGAGCTTAAAAGTGTTCATCTAGGTTGAATTTTGGTCATTTTTTACCTATAATATGGAATTTGTTTAAGTGGTCATACCCCCAACCTAGAATAGGAATAGTTGTACTTAGACCATCAAGAGTATATATAATAGACAAGGAAAACTTGAGTGAAAAAAATATGTATATATAACTTGGTATAGGATGAATGATTTAATAAATATCACCCAAAACATTTATGACACTATATTATTTGATCACTCTAATTAACCAAATAGATATAAATATTATAGACTGGTAAGGTTTAATATAGTCCATAATAGTTCGGCTTGCGTATCGGTTCATAAAAGTCCATGATATGGTAATAGTCCATAAAAGAGTTTTGAAATATAAAATTGATTTGGATTTTGAAATATTAGGCATATATTACATAACATATTCACCTTAGATATGTATAATGATGAAACCATGTATAATAATGGTACCAATTTATATAATTCTACCACAAGTGTGAATCTGAATCATATAACTTTGTGCTTTTTCCAATTTTTAATTTTGCACAAGTGTGGGTAGCATGATACCATAACATGTCCCCACTATCTATGGATAAATTTGAAAAATTATATAAGTTGCCATATTTGGGACATTATCCCAAAACATGCCTTCAATGAATCTGGATATGTTAAATATTGAACAAGTGTGGAGAACATGCTTCCAAAGCATGGCCCCACTAAATATAGGGAATGTTTAAATTATAATTGACTATGAAGAACATGTTTATAAACATTCCCCTAATAATATTCCCCCCATCTAGGAGGAGATGATATAATACCTAATTTTTTTCTCCTTTCAAACGAAAAAGGTGATAATGTTATTAGATGTAGGGACCAAGTTGTATGCTTGTAGTATTGGTGGCAGTAGTTTGTACCATTATTTTGGTAATACGTAGAATCTAGTATAATATATGTGTGTAGTCTTTTTTATAATATTTTTTTTAATGGCTTTAAGTTTTAAAATTTGGTTTAATATGGAAGATCTCATTGTATGGATTCCAACACAACTTTTGGTTTTGAAACTGGACCATTAGTGCTCAAGATATGCATGTTTGAAATTTGTGCATAAATTATGTATTAGGTACTTTGTATAACAATTTGAATTCATTTTCATTTTGAAATTTTATAAAATGTAATCTCTAAGTATAATAAATCCATGCCACATAGTATATACCCTTGACATGTGTTATTTGATGTACTCTAGATAGCTCTACCTGGCCAGGATTTAGCTAAATTGATAAGTAGGTTTAGTTTTCATTTTAATAGTAATTTTTTTTTTTAAATTTATCATTTTGGGCATAATTATTTATTTGATGTGGATCAATGGGAATCTATGTTAGTTTATAAGACACTTACATCAGTATTATGGTGTTAGTATCTAAGTTTGAATGCAAGCATCCAACATTACCATTCTATGTCGATGTTAGCATCTGACACTACTTTCCTATTTCAAATTTAGCATCCATCGGTACTGTATTTTTATATTTTGAATATTTCATTGTAACCTTTTTATTTTTTAACTAAAATTTTATTGATAATGATTATTCATTGTTATGTTATTTTTGTATAAGGATATGTACATTTAAGATTTTTTTCATGGTAGATATTTTTATACCCTAGTAGAGATGGGTCTAAATGTGACTAACTAGGCCATTTTAGATCAAGAAGTTTTGGGTCATGTGGCCCAATTTGGATACATTCCATATCATATCCACCTCCTCATAGCCATAATTTAGAGTTGAAACTTAGATATATGTACTTTATGGCTTCCTATGGGGGTGATGATGGCCACATTAGAGAATGTGTATCAAATTTTCCATCTTCTTATTAGAGGTGAGAGATTTTAGGTTATTGAAGATGGTATAAATTATATATTTAGTGTTATCACATATATTTATCTATCTATATGGATTTATATGTATAGATGAGTAGTATTATTTGCCTGGATAGTATTATCAGAGGTGATGTTTTCTGGTTGTGGAAGTTTAAATGTGTTTCAATGAAATCATTCATAGTAGTAGAGGGTGTCACAATGGGTATATCATATCATGTGTACCATATAGTTTAACATATTTATCTTTAACATACCAAACATTCTTAGGATCACATTGTATTAGCCCACATATATATAGATCTATATAGGTTTGTGCTAGAGAGGTGTGGTGGAGGGATTGGAGTAAGGCCTTTTTTACACATTTGAGCATATGAAAACATTTTTGACTTAACGATTTTGGGAATAGTGGTTTAGTAATCCTAATTAAATTAAGGGTCTATATTAATAAAATTAGTAAATAAATATGCAATAATTAATCTACTGATTTGTATAATTTGAATCTTTCTAAAAATAGTAATAAGGGAGAGAAAATAAGACTTAGCTAGAAACTGACCAAGATGGTTGTTACATGGTCTGAAATTCATTGTGTAGACTGGGACACTATCACAAATTATGATCTAGTCTTCATTTATTAATTAGATAAGAGCATCAAAATAAGATACCTAGGGTTCTAGTGTTATAGTCCTCTTCTACTGATATTATATAGGAGACCTGAGCCTTTGGGTTTTGTTCATTATATCTATGTGATCTTGACTATGAAATTTCTACTATTGTATGTCCATGAAACTCCTTATAGAGTTTATTTAGTCTTCAAACCCTAGATTCCTATGTGCTTTGACAAGCTTTGCGAAAGAGCGGGGTTAGTGTGTGTAAGATGCACTGAATGTGTATCCACATCCCTTGTGTAGGCACGCTGCCTACATACCACTACTCTATAAAGAGATCAAAACATATGTAGTTCTCTCACATGATGTGCTTTGTGAAATTGTGTGTATAAAGATACAAATGATAAAACTAGGTATACTTTAGGTGATTAGGGACTGTGAATGGTGTAAGTATTTAAATAAGATTGTGGCTATATTAGATGGCTATATGCAGAGAATAGGGAATATTTTATTAGTAGTATTGCTTGATTTGTGATAGTTGCCAATCCTTTCCAAATGAAATTTGAATGGGCTTTTATATGGATCTATTAGTCATGGGTTGAATGTGCTCGCATTAGGCTGACAAGAATAATGATAAGAACTAGAAGGAATTGAACATTGGAGGTGAAAATGCACTTGGATAGGAGTACCAAAAATGGACACTAGAGGGTCTAGTTCTATAGTCCAAGCTGGGTGTTATAGTCCTAAGTTGACAGGACCTGGGGGGATAGATTTGTCATGTAAAGAGTAGTCTAGATGAGCTAGGATTGGGTCTAGAAGGTTATGGATGACTGAAAATCATTCTTATGAGGGTCATGAAAGAAATCAAGAAATACCTATGGATTGGGTTTCACAAGCCACACTCAAGTTATAATTTTTTGCATTTTATGTGACTATATTTGCCCTCCTTTTATTCTAGTGATGCAACGAAGAAAAATACTAGGATAAAGGAAAAATAGAAAGTGTACCTAAAATTACCTATGAGGATGAATCTCATGAATTTGTGTGATGTTGGGTGTGCATAGAGAGAACACGTTATGAAGTGTAAATCTATAAAAGAAAATAAATAGTAGATCAATTCTTACTAGCTATGCTATATCTAAAATAAGAATGTACAATGTTGGGTAAGAGAGAGAGGAGGAGGAAGGAATAAATACACCTCACTATGTATGTGGACCAATAAAAAAATTGGTTGATGTTGAGTGATGCTGGATGATGTTGTACCAATAGTAATATCACCAAAGGAGCTAAGTGTTCAATTCCTTGGAAGTGGCTCAAGAATGCAAAGGCTAGCCCTTTGGCTCCAACATCACCCACTAAGTAAATCTAGGTGATCATGCATGTGCTAATCAATGTTTGGACTATGTGTCCAATCCATCTAAATAGGTGGCTAAAGAATACAAAGGCTAGCTACTCTTTTGGCTCCATCATTACCTCATGAAGTGAAGCTATGCACTGATACCAGTATGAAATGTATGTCATATGATATGGATCCTAAACCCCATGAATGTTCTATAATATAAAAATGTGTCATGGATAGTCAAATGTATGCTAGAAACTAGGCCATTATTGGCCACTCTGAAAGGTGGAGATTAGGCTTGTACGAAAGCCACTCTAAAACTAAGCACTAGGATTAAATAAAATTCATTCGAAAAAGTGGATGTTAGGTTTATATGAAATCCACTCCAAAATGATGCCAACCACCTATAGATGGAGTAAGGCACACAACTACTAAGAATGCCTAGGTAATGTATTGAACTTGAAAAGAAAAAAAGATTAATGTGGCATGAACATTGCCCCAATAACTGGTGTTTGAAAGATGGATTTTGATCTAGAAGTTACACCATCTACCTTATCTAAAACTAAAAGTGAGAGCTATCATGCCACATATGATGCCCCCTATATTTGGATTCTCTGAGCAAAAGTATACTAAAAAATTCTAATTTTGAACTAGTCTAACTATGCAAAACTATAGCTAAACCTACTTTTTAGATGCTTCTAGAAAGTCTAGTTTTTTTGCTATTTGGACAAGAGCACCAAAAATGGACACTAGAGGGACTGACACTATAGTCCCATCTTGGTGTTGTTGTCTAGGGATAAATCTAATAACTCTTCTAAAATTTTCACTATCTATCTGATTGGAAGGTTGGTTGCTATTCTAATTGTTCTAAAAACTACTTTTTTTACTGTTAGGAGCTCTGATCTATATGACAAAACCCTTGTTTTTTACCTCCTCTTCTGAGGGTAGGAATGAAGACCCTACAATGATTACCCTTAGAATTAATATCCCTATAAGTGTGTTATGATACAAAGGTACATGATATAGCAATGATAATCAACAAGATATCTCAAGATATAACATGCCTTGTAATGAGAGATTGTTATATCAACAGGGGTATGCCTGGATAGACATAACAATGTAATAACATGTACAATGTATTGAATTAAAACTAGAACTCTGGTTAGTTATTAGTTTTTAGTTGTCATCGATGGATGGAGCATGATGTCCATCATGACATCCAAGAAATCAAGATAATGTATGATGTGGATCATGGAATTGCAAATAATTAAAAATCAATAAAGCAACAAGCATACAAGGCAAAAAGAAAGAATCATACAAGAGTGTCTAAGGGTTTAAGCAAACAAGGGACATGGACACATGACACTCAAAATAGAAAGAAAGCATACAATGCATGTTCAAATGCCACATACACATATAGTTTAGTCAAGCAAGGTTGGCATGAAAGGCACAATCACATAGAAGAGTATAGGTAAAGGACATTGGAAAATGTCCTAAGGCACACATAAGAATACAAGTAAAGGACATTGGCAAATGTCCTAAGGCACATACAGGAGATAAAATGGAAACTAAGAAATGCAATCACATCTAGATACACAAAATAAGAAAGGAAAGCATTTAAATACTATAAATATAATCACATCTAACCAATCAAAGCAAGAAGTGAAAGTATGAAATACGTGTGGTACAAGATTAGATATATGCTAAGAAATACACAAGTGCTATGTAATAGTGAGTGTCAATAAAGTAATTTGTAAAAGATAGTAAGTAATGTACATCAATATGATAACTAGAGTGTGTGGTGTAGGAATGAAAAATTGGATGGTGTAGTCATGTAGAAGATGCCCCCAGTGGATATGTATATCAATGTGTGTCTCAAATGTAAAAGTAGGATGCCCCTTCAATGGGTTGAGTGAAGCAAACAAGGATATATATGTCATTATACACACTCAAAGAAGATCAAGTAAAGAATGGTAATGTATATAACTTGACAAACAATAGCATAGAAGAAAAAATTTAAGTCTATCATAGTATTTTAAATGTAAAGCATGGATAACGCATACAATCAAAATATTTTTGATATTTTTGAATATTTGAATGTTTTTGGTATTTTTGATGTGTAAACTATGTATAATGAATCAAATAGAGACTATTTATAGGTAATATAGAGAATAAATGATACTAAATGATGAGTCTCATGTTAGACTCCCTATCATGGTGTCATGTATCAAGGAGGGGGATCATGCATGATCATGAAGTATGATGGAAGGGATGAGACTATGGCTCTAAAATCTATATATGTTGTAAATGCTCAAAAATATCTAAATTAAAAATTGAATATGGGGTCCCCCTATAACTCTGAGAAGTTGATGAAATTATAAGGATTTTAAGGACCAATATGTTAGTAGGAGAATCTCTCTAAACATATGCTCTATGTGTACAGACATGAGATGTCAATGATACTACCTTGGGTGTGAACACTATTGTTAGAAGATGTATATAATTCTAAAATTGTGGTTACTCTAAAAGAGACCTTTGTAGAAGTGTATAAACTCTTTGTGTTGGTGATGGAGGCCTCAACTATGTCTAAATCTAAAATGGAGGAAGAACTAAAACTGGTGGAGAAACTAAAATTGGTCATTCAACTAAAAATGGTGCCTACAAAGTAGAAAATGGATTTGAATTAGGGAGTGGTAACTCATATAGAACTCCACCAACTATAAGAACCTGATTAGTGTGAATGAATTTCACACATCTGTGAACTATGGAAGGTAATCTTGAAGTTTCTAAATTCATGGTCAACCAAGTAACATATCAAAAAAAATTCACTAGGAACAATAGTGAATGGTGTGGCAACATGTGTTAGACCAACCTATAGAAGAAGTACCATCCCACCCAATAAACTCTATATGTTCCCATTAAATTTGCTTATAACTATCAATTGGGGTACTATCCTACTTTAAATATTCTAAATGCTATGATAATGTCATAGTGCACATGTTCACACTGGATCCATCATCTATGAGAACACTATGAATATGATGATTATCAATGTAAGCTTTGATAAAGAGTGGATGATAAATGAATCATCCTCAACTATCTCATTCTCTGAGAAGGAGATGAAAGGTCTTGCTGGAACTTTAGAATTATATACACCAATCATGTTGCTCAAAGGATGTAGCTAAACTAAAGGTGCCCTAGATGTCTCTATTGGGGGATGTCCATGATATACATGTTAAACACCTGATGTATCCCCTATCTCTTATTTAGACTAATATGGAAAAGGATATGAGAATATTTTAAAAGCTTTATCTAGTGTTTGCTTTTCTTGAGGAGGCTTAACTAAAGTGCCAAGATCAATAATGTTGCCATCTATCAAGTCCTATATATTATGTTTCAAAATGATGCATCTATTTTTTATATGGCCTAGTGCCCTATGAAACTCACAAAATGCATGATAATCATATCTCCATGGAAGAGGCTTTGTTGTATCACCTTCTAAAATAGGAGGGAGAGATATGATATTACATTGCAAAATCTATTATAAAACTCTGGCTAGAGAAACTAATAGATTGGTAAATGTTCACAAGGGAGGTGAAGATAAAACCACTCATTGAGGGGTTTTGAAGCCCCTTTAACTATAGGTTAGTTCTGACTCTTGTTATCGTTGACCTTGAATTTGTATGGGACTTTAATTTTACTTTTGTTTGTTCTTTCTAATATACTTGTGTACTTGAGTTTGCCCATTGAAATTAGTTCGACTTCCCTTTTCTTTAATGTATGACATAATTCAATAAATAAAGAGAACCTTTTGAACATTATTGATTCATGAAAAATTAGTAGAAGACTCTATTTGAATAGATCTTATAATTCTTGATCGGCCATGGGGCTTGTCATCTTAGCCAAGATAGTCTTATATTAAAGAACCTAATTTGTGAGATGTTCATTTGACATTTGTTTCTATTTTGCAACTTGGGTGTTGAAAACCTTATCACTAATGTTAATAATAAAATGAGCTAGGAACATGTCAGCTAAAGGATTGAATGGATTAATCAACTATTTTGGTAGAATATAAGACAATTGTAAAGCATAATTTTTTAGACTCCATGGGAAAAACTTGGTAAGTAGCTAGTCATTTGGTACATAGTCCAAAAATGTTGTGTGAAAATCTCTCAAATGTGTCTCTATACCACCTTTTTCATCATATATAGGAATCTTGGGTTGAACAAAACCTTGTGACAAGGGTGTACAAAAAATGTAGTGTGCCAATGGTGTATGTAGTAGAGCAAAAGAATATAAAACCTACATAGGTATAAAAGCACCTTAATCAAGATGTAGCACCTTGGATTGAAGATATCTTATCTCTTGCACAAGGGCTACCACATTAGGAGACATAGATGTACTAGTTGTATCTGGTGGCATAGAGGAAGGTTGGGCTACTATAGGGGTTTTTGAGACATAGTTACCCCTGTAGTATCATTTACAATTGGTTTCTCTATGGTTTGAAAAGATTGACCATTGTTCACTTTTTTTTGTTCCTCTTGTATTATTCTAAGCATGTCATCTTTCATGTTAGGGTATTTAGTTAAAAGATATTAAATTTCTATCTAATCAGTTTCATGAAAAATGGTATATTGAGCCATTGTTGACATAGGAGAACAAATTGAAAATGGATTGAATTTGTTATAATAAGTTGTAATAAAAAAAGTGAAATGGAAAGAAAGTATTCAATACAGGCAATGTAAATTCCTAAAAATAACAAATTAAAAAGTGCATAAAAAGGATACGAATCTCGATAATGTAAGGTGATACCTCAAGAAGTAAAATAGGAGCTAGTACATGCAACTAGGGTTTTGAATTAATTTATTTTAAAATTACTAAGGAATTTTAAAATTTGATGCAAATTTTTTATTTAAATATGCAAGTAAAGAATTACATAAATATTGGAAAATTATTTATTTGGAAGGACCTAGTGTATGCAACTAGAGTTTTGCAAAAAATGTGATTTTTAAAATTACTATGGAAGTTTAAAATTTAAAGTGAATTTTTGAGTTAAATGTGCAAGTAAAAAATTAGATAAATATTGGAAAATTATTGATTTGGAAGGACCTCGTGTATGCAACTAGGGTTTTGCAAAAAATGTGATTTTAAAAATTACTATGGAATTTTAAAATTTAAAGTGAATTTTTGAGTTAATATGCAAGTAAAAAAATTAGAAAATTCTTGGAAAATTTATGATTTAACAGGACCTAGTTTGTTCCACTAGGGTTTTGAAAAATAATTAATTTTGAAAATTACTATTGAATTTTAAAATTTAAGGTGAAATTCTAATTTAAATATGCTAGTAACAAATCTGAAAATTATTGGAAAAATACTGAAAAATATCAGGACCTAGTATGGGCAACTAAGGTTTGAAAGAAAATTACTTAAAAATTATTATGAAATTTTAAAATTTAATGCTTATTTTTGATTTATTTATGTAGGTAAAAAAAATTAGAAAAATATAGGAAAAATTACTAGGAAATTTACCCTAGGGTTTTTAAGGTTTTTATGCACAAACAAAGTAAGTCAAGTTCACCAAAAGATTTAACAGTCTTGGGAATATTGGTGTATTATTCCTAATTTAGTTAAGAATCTAGAGTAATAAAATCAATACATAAATATGCAATAATTTAAGCTACTAATTTGTATAATTTGACTATAATTTTAATCTTTCTAAAAATAGTAATAAGGGAGAGAAAATAAGACTTATCTAGAAACTAATTGAGATAGCTATTTTAGGGTTTGAAATTCACTATGTAGGATTGGGACACTATCACAAATCAGAATCTGGCCTTCATTTATTGATTAGATAGGAGCACCAAAATAGGACACCCTAGGGCCTAACACTATAGACTTTTTCTACTACTATTGTCTAAGAAACCTGAGTGTTTTAGGTTTTGCTTTTTGTGTCTCTTTGAGCCTGCCTATGAAATTTTGACTGTTGGATTGCTGCATAACTCTTTATAGATTTGATTCAGTCTTCAAACCCTAGACTTGATTGTGCTTTGACAAAATTTTGGAAATAGGGGGGCTTAGTGTGTATAAAATGTATTGAATGTGTATCCACACCCCTTATGTGGGCACGTTGCCTACATACCAATACTCCAAATAGGTACAAACCATATGTAGTTATCCCACTTGATGTGATTTATGCAATTGTGTGTAAGAAGATGCAAATGCTAAAACTAGGTATACTTGAGGTGACTAGGGATTAGTATAAGGATATAAATAAGCTTGTGACTATATTAGATGGTTGTATGAAAAGAATAGGGAGGATTTCTTGAGTAATATTTCTTGTATTCTTGCTTGCATTGTGATATTTCTAACCCTTTCCAAATGAACTTTGAATGGGCTTTTAGAGGGATCTATTGGTCATGGGTTGAATGTTATCACATTAGGTTGGCAAGAAAAAGGATAAGAATTAAAAGGAACTCAAGGTTGGAGGTGAAAATGCACTTAGACATTAGTGCTAAAAATGGACACTAGAGGGCCTAGTGTTATAGTCCAAGTTGGGTGATATAGTCCTGAGCTAACGGGACCTTGGGGGATAGATTTGTCATGGAAAAAGTAGTCCAACTAAGCTGGGATTAGGTTTGGAATGCTACGAATGATTGGGAATCATTGAAAAGATGCCTATGAGGATCATGAAAGAAAGTAAGAGGGACCTATGGGTTAAGTGTCACAAGCCACAATCATGTTACTAATTTTCACATTTTATATGACTAAAATTGTAATGGTATGGCCAATTGGTGGATCTTTACCTTGATGAGCCCACCCAAATATATTTACAGATCAATGGGCACTTTCACATTGTATACTACACACCAAAATGGAGTAAAACATTATTATTGATAGGTTGACCTTAGATCAGATTATATGGTGTTTGTATATGACATTTTTTTGGATGGCTTAAGGATGTGTATGAACTACATAGGGTTTAGGTCAAGATGTGGTTAGTTGATCAATTTCACAATGTATACAAGTTGTTTGAGTATGACCATGTTTTATGAAAGTTTGGTATAATTCATGAAGTTCCATCAACACTATATCCATAACATCGAATAACATTGAGTGGTCATATGTCCTATGATAGGCCATCACCCATAACTATATATATATATATATAGCTCTGTGTCTTACTATTGCGAGAGATCCAATGGTTCTCCTAGCAGTGGGGGATGATATTAAATGCAAATAAGGTTATATTTAGTGGTGAGAAAGATCTAATGGCCATTATTATTCCCAGTTTTAGTTTATCCCTAGTTATAATTCCTAAAACATACGAGGATGCAAGATAAGAAATAGGTGGAGATGTAGGTGACAGTGGTCATGTGGGACCAACAATAGTATATGAGGTGGATGTTAGATCCACATGTGAGTACTATATTTCTTAATTTCTCATTTTATTTGGATATAATATTATATAAAGTATTTGATTCCATAGATGTAGCTAACTGATATTGTATATCTTGTGTATGTAGATAATCAAGAGTGGGTGATGATGGTAGATCATGTGATACACCACTTCACATGTAGCATACAAATGGATATAGCTAAGGATGGTTTTATTGATAGTGTGGTTGATATTTTAGGTTCCCATGCACCTTTATTTGATCTTATATTTTAGGTTGTGGTAGCATGTCATATTATGATAATTGGGCACTAGGAGTTGCATGTTGATTTATATATATGGGACATCTTATAGTGTAGTGACACATATATCATGTAGGTTTTGATTGATTGATATCAAACTCTATGATGTGAGAATGAGGATATGGTTGAACATGTAGGATCCTTTAAGGAGAGTGTATATGAGTTATACCATGCATGCATTCCCCAATTGAATCCCATGCCTCGACATCAAAAGGTATGAGGACCATGGATATAGATAGTGATGAGGAGTACACACCTAGTGATATGTCCATGACATATGATTGATGTTTTTATTTGTATGGATTTTGTATTATTATTATTATTATTACATATATATATATGACTTTATTCACATGGTTTATTTTATGTTAAATTAATGTGGGATATCTTGTGTTTTATATTTTATTTTTATGTATATTTCCTTAATGTATGATTAAATATTTGTTAATTATATAACTAATATTTTAATTTAATGAGATATATACATTATAGTGATAATAGTTTAATAATATTATCTAGTTTAACCCAAATGGAAATAAGAATGACTTATTTTAATGATCATGGGATATTGGTATCATTGATTTGATTTATGTAACCAACTCTGTTGTATTTATTGAAGTGACCTATGGGTCTACAAGTACCAATTTTGGCACCCAAAATTATTTTGTGTACATCCCCTTCATATTTCTATCTATTTAGAACCTGATCAACTAATGGTTCCTTAATAAGATCAATGTGGTAGAGATCAATCCTAGTAGAGACTACACTAGGAGAATGAATTTTACTAGTGGTTATCTTCTGCGAAGGTTGATGGACCATTTATTCCTCAAAGGGATAAGCATGGGATGGATTGAAACTCTTAGACAAGCCTATAGTATTAGTATGTGAAATAGGGATAGATATGTATTTTTGATATAGAATAATTCCCTAATCAACTAACTATGTAATCTTTTGATCAAGAGCAAAACACTCATTATCTTGATGTTTGTTAATAACATGGTAGTTACAAAAGCGTTGTCCTTTTTCATTTTTGAATAAGTGTGTGGATAATATGAATTAGGAGGAATTTTTATCATTCTTTTATCAAATAATGTGTGTAATAAAACATGTGGTCTATCATGATACCAGTCAAACTAAAGAAACTATCTTTTTTTAGAGGTATATGGCATATCTGTGGTAGATACTCCATAAGCATGTTCCTTTCCTTTGTTCATCACTTCTGTTATTTATTCTTTGACATATATTTTTGGCTCTACATAAGGATTTTTAATTGGTTCATGATATTTTGTAATTTGTCTATTTTTCTTAAAAACATTGTTCTTATCATGTGTAGTTTTTGATGAAGAGATATGCAACTTTGTTTGAGTGTTCATTAGAGCACATGCATGTTTATGCACATCCAAATGTAAGGTCTAAAATGAACCAAAGGGATTATGTAATGTTATTTATCTAATTCAAGAAACGAGAGCTCTACTAAACATATATTATACTTGTAAATATGAGGTGTATAATTTAAGGAATATAAAACATCCTTAAATCAAATAAAACAATCATGTATAGACTAATTTTACATTTGTTTTAATACTTTAAAATGTTCCAATGGTAACTTAGGTAAGTTATAAAAATGAAAATGAAATACTCAAATCATCTTTAAGGTTTTTGAATATTCATAGTGAACTATATAAAAGGCTATAAAACCAATCAATGGTCCTTGGGTTAAGCTGTAATGAATAGCATTTAAAATCAGGCTTTCATTTTGGGCCCAAGGTTCAAAATATTTTATAAATTATTGTAAATGAATAATAGGATCCCATTGACCATAAAATGAGGAAAACTTATGCATAGTAATGTTTGAAGGATAAGGATGCTCAAATACACCCTTTGCAATAGTTTGATTTTATAATATATTATCCTCCAAAATAGCCTCATGAGAAGTACTTTATAGCTTAAGAGTGTTAACTTTTTTTAATGAATCTCCTATGGTAGTAATAATAAATAATAAATCACAAGAAGAGGTTGAATATTTTGATAGTGCCTATAAATTAACATGCACATAGAACATAGGAATCATTTAATATTTTCCATTATCAAGGGGAGGATCATCACATGTTTTTATTTTATTTTGAAAATGGGTATCCATGGATAAAGAGGCGAGTATGTCCTATTAGATAGCATGAAGGTTCGTACTATTTCCATTAAAAGGTCATGTGGTATTTATAATCTCATGACATTTAATAGGAGTAGGGGAATAAAATTCACTTGTAATCATTCACTATTTTGTATCATAAAATTTAAAGGTGGAAAGAAAAGAGAGGAAATAATAATTTTCTATTTTACTTACAGCATTATGAGAGGAATGAATACAACTTTTACTTTCCATTTTGATTTCTAAAGGAGGGAGAGAATATGCAATGCTAGTTTTGATTTTCTTTGACTTACATGACTTGAAATTTGAAACATGAAATATAGTTGGGACTTTACTTGTGTCTACAAACAACTAATGTTTTGTATTCATTTCCTTATGATTTTCATATTCACTCTCATTTTTTGTTCAAGAAAAATTATGGCAGACATAGGACATACATGTTTTTCACCACAAATTAGAGGGGGATAACGAATTTGATTATTTTTTCTTGAATCCTTCAAAGAAGGAATAAAATTTTCAATAGGAGTATTACATGGAGGAGAAGGCACACACTTGATTTCACTAATATTGTCATAATGAGAGATAGAGTAGGAACATTAAATTTTTTGTACATTTACATCATTAGAAAGGGAAGAAGTATATTCAAATTTGGAAGTAACTAAAGGATATATGCATGAAATATTATGATTTTTATTATTATGATTACTACCATTTTACATATCTATTGTATCGATCATCTTTGTTAACTCTTTAAACCATTTATTTTCTAAAAATAGAGGAATATGAGAAGTGTCATATCAAAGAGGGATATAATCAAAATCATAACCAAAATTATAAATTTCACTACCTTGTTCATTTAAATTTGTATTTACACAATTATTTTTTGTTGAGTATTATCATTGGTGTCAATAGTACATCTTACATGAAGTTGATGTCATGGAGAGAGTGTGCATAGTTGGCAATGTGTTGATGTGACAAAAGGAATTTATGGAGTGTTTTCACTAAAGTATGTTTTCATAAAATATAATTTGAAGGGAAAAGAGATAATTTGAAGGCAGCTAATGCCTTATGTTTTCATAAAGATATGGGTCTTTGAGTAGCGTAAGCCTAGTCATGGCATGAAAAGACCTTGTAAGAAGGTATGAGCATGGTGGCTTGGTGAGATGAGTGAACACATGCATGAGTAGTGGTATGAGGTTACTTTATCATATCTTGAAGGACAGGCATGAAAAGTTGTTTTGATGTCTATCAAGTGCTAAGAATAAAGGGTTCTCAACTCGAGAAGGATTGTATTGTCTTCATTTGCATGGGAACCAAATATATTAATGGTAGATGGTTAATGGGTTTATATTAAAATTATATGAATTTGTTTTTGGATTTAGGGTATATGATTTATGAATGATTGTTAAGAATAGAAATACGTTCAAACCCTCTTATAACCCTAATAAGGACCCAATGTTGAGGTTATTGATGAAAATTGCCTAGAGTGGATTGGTATGATTAGGTAAGCCAATGGAGTTTGTATTAAAATATTTAAGGTACCTCCAAGTGTGATTTAATTGTCAAGTGTGTAACTAGACCCTATAAGAAAGTGCTAATTTCATAAAGATTTGTTGTAGCAGTCAAAGTTGACCAAGTCAAGGTATAAAAATAGATGGAGGATGAATATTGAGACTCATTTTTTATTTTTATGAATTTTTATGAATATATTACATCCCTCAAGTTTTATAAACTAGTCATCCAAGTTAGCCACTCGCTAACAAGCCTAATGGTGGAAATAGTGAAAAACCTAGGTAGTAGTGAGAAGATGATTAGGAATGTGTTATCATGATAGAATGATGAAAATAAGTACATGGAGATGTTTTTTGATAATATTATGTCATAATAATACTTGGTATAAATCTTTGAATATTTTAATTCTAGAGTGATGAAGCTAAAATGGATTGTCTGAATTAGTGAGGTCTATGTGTAGTGAGGTCAACAAATTAGTTTGTAAGACCAATAGTTTCCACTAGACCATATGATGATTATAATTAAATATGGTATTTATATGTAATAGGTTAATATATATATATATATATATATATATATATATATATTCATAATAATTCTTTTCAAATATTTATACATGTTTTGAAAGTCTAAGTCACCATGACTGGTCTTTGAGGAAAACTAGCAGTTCTAAGTGAACAAGTTGGAGGAGTATTTTTGAGTATTTTTTCCTTAGGTGATGAAGTCTAATGCACTTAGTAAAGTATTTGAAATTTTTGTAGTTATGCTATGTGAATTAATATCATTTTTGTGTGCCTAAATAATATTTTATCCTGAGTTGTTCAAGATAGACTTTTCTCTTTGTGTGAAGGCCTAATGTGAATAGTTCTAGTGGTGTGCTTCAAATGGTGGTTGGAGATATAAGTGACATGGACCTAATATGATATTATTATCAGTTTATTTAAGTTGTATATGAAGTGTTCCTTATTTTTTTGGAGTTAAAAAATATAAAGGATATCAAATCATAATGTGTACTAATGAAGACCTAATTGAATTAGGTCTCCTTAAGGCCCAAAAGAGGTTTTGGTCTTTTAAGTTGAGGATGACCTATTGTAATTATTGATTCAAGTATTAAATGTTATATAAGACATATTTTAAGTTTAATACAAGTGTGTAAATATTTAATGAGTGTGAAGTGCCACCTAGATTTAATGAATGCTAAGTGGATAATTCATTCTCATGAGAGATGGGTTCATGTGAACCATTACTCATGAAACATGGGTCAATGAGTTTGACTCAAAAAATACATAGTTGAATCCTTATATAAATATAATAATTTGAATCATCATGTAAAATACCTCCTACTTATCAAGATGAAATATATTTAGACACAAACATCTCAAGATGAACAATATGTATTAAGAAGAAGATTACAAAGACAAATGCATTCAGATCAATTAACTAAGGTAGAAAGACAACATAAACAATAAATTCATAATGAATCATCTTTAAGGCATTACCAATGATTGATTCATAATGTTTACATTAGTTTTGAGGAACCAAACATGATGTCAATAGATCTTTTACTCGAAACACTAGATAATGAATTTCAAATTGCAATGGATGTTAATGTTGAAAACACTACACAAAATAATGATATAAAATATCAAACAACATCTCAACCTACAAGAAGAAGACAAATGGAAAATAATGATTTATAAGAAGACTCAAATTTTCAAACTAAAAGAATAAGGATAATGCAAGATAAAAAAAATTGAAAGAGAGAAAATATAGACTATTTAATGGAATCGTTGGGAGAGATTTGAAAACATTTCAAATGATTTTTCGACATGGCTTCAATAATATTTCTTCACCAAACATGTCCTATACTTGTTAATAAAGTTATACTATAATAAATGTTTCTTGAATCCCTCAAGTCCTTTTATGCAATAGACATCTTGAAAAAAATTCAACTGTAGTGTTTATGAGAAAAATCCTTCAAGAGATTTCAATCACTATTTATAAGCTATGTGAGCATATGGATAATATACCCCACTCCCATCTAAAAAATCATTTGATGTGATTTGGATCCTTATTGAGGAATACAAGTTCATATTGGACAAAATGTCATGGTGAATTAATGGACATGTTGAAATAAATTTGATCACCTACCATTTTCTTCACATTGAGTGTAGCTAATGTGATCAAGGAATTTGAAAAAAAGAGGAGGTTAGATCAAGTCTTAGTCCTTAAAACCATGAAATAAACACAATAACATATTAACATCTCTAATCCTAGATATTAAGGGGAGCTAAATGAACAGACAAAAATTGAAAAACCAACTAAAATACATAGAACAATAATATTTACCTTCATTGAGAGCTCCAAATGATTTATTTGTTGAATTGCTCGATTTATGCATAAGAATTATTCAACAATGGAATATGGATAACATCATATCCCCTATACACCATTATTGAATGCTTGGCTTAATTGATATGGATTAGCTCAATTTCAACATTATAACACTAGGCGTTTTGCTTTATGAATCTATTCCTGCATTATAACTCTACTTTGATTGAACTCCCTAAATGAAGAGCTCTAGGCTTGCTTTTATAGGATTTTAAATACCTTGGAATGGGTTAAATATAACCATGTTTGAGTTTATTTATTTTGGTTGAGTTTGGCATATTCCTAGAATATTCTTTTAGATATTTTCATTAATTGACAACTCACAAAGGTAAGGAGTGTGTTCTAGAATGTTTTAAGATGCTCTTGAATTTCCTTTTTAGTAATTAATTTAATTGATTTATTATCTCATGGGTGAACTCAATTAGGATTTGAAATTGATTTAACTTGCTAATTGATTTTGATTAGGGTGTGCAAGTTAATTAATTCTATTTAGGCATTTGGTCATTTGTTTGATTTTGATTAATTCAATGTGTGTATTTGTCTTTTTTAACTGATTTAATAGGACAAATTGATTTATTGCAAGGTTATTAGGCCAAATTCAAGACTAATAGAAATTTTTGGGCTAGGTATTCAATGATTGGCAATAATTAATCTAAAGTCAGATATGAAGCCATTGGTGGCAAAATTTACATGTCTACAGTTTGCCATTATTTGGAAAGATGTTGCAAAATGTAGGCATGGTAAAATATTTTCAAAGAATAAAATGGTTAATTATGCTTATAACTGCAATGGTAATGATTGAACTGTATCTACCCCCTCAAGGGAGTGGTTGGAAAGTGGGTTGGTAAATAGTCCCTTGAAAGAAAGAAGTGAAATGAGGGGACCAAATAAATTAATATGATTAGGTGAAAACATGATGATTTACCCAAAGTTGGGAAAAATCACTGAGAAATGCAAGTGGGACTATGTACAATGGTTTGCCCAAAGGAGGTTATAAGTATTATACCCTGATGGTCATAATGTGGTATGATAACACAATGATTTGCCCTAGCAAGTGATATAATCATTGAGAATATGGAGCTTCCCTAGTTAGGACAAACAAAAAAGAAAGGAAAATTGGTGATAACATAATGATTTTCCCCAGAAGATGATATAATTGTTGAGAATGCATGTGGGGCGGTGTACAATGTTGATATAGTATACCCTGATAATGAAAATCATGATTAACAATTTATGATTGATAAGTTTATACAAGGGATAAATTTGAATTAGGACCACCTGCTAGTAGGGAGATACCCATCTAAACTAACAAAGGTTGAAATTATTTCATTACTTAATTACTCTGCTCAGGATATGATTGGGTATTGGATTGGGATTGTTATTGATGTTAGTTCTAAGGATATGGTGATGTTGCATTGATGTTATAACTTCTCAAAGTTAATTTTTACTATAGTATTTGATTGTAGGATTCATGATAGAACACCATTAGGACTTGACCAAAATCTTCATATGGATTGACTTCTGATATCCAATACTCAATGGAAAATAATTACACTAATGATAAAAGCCACGATGATAATGTAAATGTTTGAATATGGATAGATTCAAAAATAATGTGCAATGAATCACCTAATGAACACACATAGATTGAATTAAGGCCATAGTGCTAAAATCAAACAAACAAGCACATAAACAAATAAACAACATAAACAAACAAAGAAATAAGCAAGACAAAAAAAGAAACAAACAAGTGTTAGTATAAACAACACGATGAATATTGTCCCTAGAGACTGGGTGAAAATTGAAGAAACATAAAAGATGGGGGAATAAAATAAAAGGAATGGGGTGGCTGAGCTATCTTCATATGCACTATGCAATTGGATGTTTCCTACATAGTTTCATGGATATGATGATCCAATGAAACTTCAAGCCAAATGTAGTTCTACCAAGAAATGTAAAGAAAATGATGATCAATATAAGACATGATGGATGTGATAGAAGAATAGGGATGAACTCAAAAAATAGGGATAGTTTAGGATAAAAGGCCAAAAAGGTGGAGAAACTAAAGAATAAGTGGTTTATTCATGACTTAGTGAGGGTTACTAGAATCCTTAAGGAAAAGAAGTGATCAATTTTTTTGGTTTTTCTAAATGATTTTCAAATGTTTTTGGATTTTTCAAAGCATCTCAACTCAATAGAAAATGAAAAGACACTAAAATGGTCCAAGATCTCAAAATGGTGAGAGCATTATAACTTGAAATGATGCTCATAAAATGGCAAGAGTGTCGTTGATGTTGCTCAGAAAATGGTGAAAGTGTTATAATTTGAAATGATGCTCATAGAATGGTGAGTGTCGCTAAAGTTTCTCATAAAATAGTTAGAGCATGGCTTAAGGGGGACTGGGATGACCTAAACATGAATCAAACATGACCCACATAATCCTAAAATAGTTTTAGTTCATAGCAGTTCACCTCATAATACAGGAATCTAACTAGTGTAGCAACTAATTCAAATAAAATAGGCATAGTTGGTATGATGGCATAGTATGACATAGGAATGGATAGGTGTTATGTCAGGGAACAATAAACAAATGTTTCCCCTAGTTTTCCCATAGATAGTTATAACTAGGATATAAATGATAGATCAATTATACCAATTTTCCTTAGTAGGTGATATAATTAGTATCAAGATTGATAAACATTGGTTTACCCTAGCAAGCGATATAATGAAGCTCACATAAACAAACTTGATAAGAAGAGAACAATAAATAAAGGATGTAATTACCAAAACTTATATCATACTACTCCAAAATACCTTTATCTAAAAAATTTGAAAAATTTGCTAAAATTGGTTTGATTATGTATGTTGAAAACGTGAAACCAGTGGATGAACCAAGGTCAAATGGGCTAGGTTAATAGGATTCAAAAAGGAATTGGTCAAGTAAGGATGGAATGGTTGGATGATCTGGTTGGAATGTCAAAATGAGAGGATGGTAGAAAAAATAGTTTGATAATGGCATAAATAAGAATATTGATAATATGGTAAAAGTTGAAACGGTCCTTATAGATGATACATCAAGTTACTCAATCACAATACTTCTTGAGGTGAATAATGTTCATCATCTCATCAAGTTTGTTACAATCTAGTGTTGTGAGCCTATATTCTCTAATGACATAGTTTGCAGTGATGATGAAAAGACCCACCTAGTTGAGTTTAAAATTTCCTTTATGTTTCTTTTTAGCTATGGTATTCTTTTGGTTTTCTTTTAAGACAAGATCACCAAGTTCAAATGTTATATGTTTTACATTCTGATTGTTTTGACCATAAAGTCAATTTTGGTAGGCCTATAGATTTTTCATAGCATCCATATGCTTCTCATAAAGTAAATCTAGCTATTGTAGGTGAACTACTCGATAGTTATTATCATTGAGAACATGCTTGAAAGATATGTGTAATGAAGGAAACTAAACCTCAATGGGAAGTATGGCTTTAGTGCCATAAAAAAGTGAGTATGGAGTCGATTTTATGGATATGTGATGATTGGTATGGTATGTGCAAAGGGCATCAAATATTTGAAGGAGCCAATCATGACTGACATCATTGAAAATCTTTTTAAGAATGTTGACAAAGGTTTTATTTTATGCTTTGGTCTGGCCATTAGCTTGAGGGTAATATGATGCTAAAAAGTGTTATGTGATCTTGTATTTAGCACATAAATTTTTGACATCCTTACTCTTAAATGATCCTCCATTATTAGATATAATGTTGGAAGGGATACCATAGCAGTAAATGAGATGGTTAAAGATGAATTTAGAAATTTTCTTTCTAGTCATGTGAAGGGTATAACTTCAATCCACTTAGTAAAATATTTAGTGGTGGTGAGAATGTATTTATGACCATCTGAGGAGGTGGGGTTTATCTTCCCAATGAGGTCAAGGTCCAATGTAAAAAATGGCCATGGTGTCAGTATTAGTTTTAAGGTCTTGGTGGGTGCATGAATCAAATGAGCATGTTGTTGACACTTGTCACATTTTTTGACATATGTAGCTGCATTTGCATCCATTATTAGCCAATAGTAACTAGTATTCAAGATATTTTTGGATAGGACTACCCCATTGGTGTGGGTTCCACATACTCCTTGAAATTCTCATAATGCTAGTATAGATTCTATCGAAGGTAAATAATGAAGTAGAGTTGCATCAAAACTATGGTGGTATAGGGTTAGTCCAAGTAGGGTGTAATATTAGGAATTATGGATGAAAGCTTTGGTTTGTCTCTAAAATAAGTTTGGTGGGAGGATTTTCTCTTGTAAATAGGCATATAGATTTTGATTACCAGTTAGAACTGGGACCAACAATATCACATATCATTGCAAAAATTAAAGTTTCATGAACTAGTGTTGTCAAATTTTCTACAAGAAATTGATACTCGCTAGCTATGTCTACATGAAAAATTAATGATATAATGGTATCCATGGCATATTTTGTTTTGTTTCTCACTGTTGGTATATGTTAAAATTGAATGTGAATGATTTAGTTCTTGAGAGTGTCAACCATTGCCTTGTATGGAACCAACTTGTCATATTTAGTTTGGAAGTGGTCTATAAATTGATTGATGATTAACTGAGAATCACCATAAGATATTAGATGACACATGTTTCATTGTACTAATTTTCAAATCCCTATGACGAGTGTTTCATATTCGGCCATGTTATTGGTATAAGGAAAGCTAATTCTAAATGACTTGGGTATTATATCCCCCTAAGGTATTATGAATAAAATACTTTCCCTTGATCCATGTACAGCAAATGATCCATAAAAATAATGGTTCCAAGGTTTCTCTTTAACATGTATTTTAATGATGGTCATGATGGATTCAGCAATAAATTATAATGTTAATGAATTTTTGTCGTCAAGAGGTGCTTCAACAAGTTAATCTATGAGAATGTAATTGCTTTCTGGTTTACATACTCTATCTCAAATGTATTGAGTAACATGATGCATTTGTTCAAATGGCCTTACAAAGCTATTTTTGATAGGATATACTTAAGAGGATCTACTTTGGAAATAACTATGGTCTTTTGTTCAACATGTAGTGGCATAGTTTCTGAGATGTGAAGACCATAGTGAGATAAGCTTTTTCAATGGGTGTATAGTTGTGGTCATATGTAACTAGTGTACAACTAAGATATTACATTGCACGCTCTTTTCCTTTGTCATCATGTTGAGCTATAAGTACCCTTAGAGAATTATTTGTAGTAGAAAGATACAGCAAGAATGGTTTCCCTAGCATTAGAGGTAATAAAACTGGGGGATTTATGATATAGTCCTTCAGCCATTGAAAAACCTTTTGACAATTGTTATCCCAATGAAATGTGACACCTTTCTTTAGTAGGTGTGTAAATAGATGGAACTTGTCTAATAATTAAGATATGAAGTGTCAGATGGACTGGATATTTCCCTATAAACTATGGAGTTGTTTTAGATTAGTTAGTGGTAGCATCTCTATTATGGCTCTTACTTTAGATGGATCAACTTCAATGCCCCTGTGAGACATGATGAAGCCTAATAATTTTCCTAATGTAGATCTAAACACACACTTCTTAGGGTTGAGCATGACTTTGTATTCTTATAGTCACTAAAATATCCTCCTTAATGTTGTTGGTGGTCAACCACAGTTTTGGATTTGCCTAGTATATCATCAACATAGTCTTCAATCGTGTCATGCATCACATCATGAAATATGACTATCATAGCTCTTTGATAAGTGGCCCTTAAATTTTTAAGGCCAAATGACATGACCTAATAATAGAATGTTCCCTATAGAGTGGTGAATGCTATTTTTTATTGGTCTTCTAGTTTTATTATGATTTTATTTTAACCTAACAAGCCATCTATTAGTGAAAGCATTTCATAACCCACTATGGAATTAACTATCATGTCAATGTTAGGAAATGGAAATTCATCCTTAGGGCATGTGTTGTTACTATCATGGAAATTAGTACAGATTCTAATTCCCTCTAATTTCTTATTGACAGGTACTATGTTAAAAATCCATTTAGAGTAGTCAATTGGTCTAATATATCCTGCTTCTATGAGTTTCTCCGACTCTTTCTTCACTGATATAGCAATGTGAGGATGCATCTTGTGCAACATTTGTTTTACTAGTTCAGCATTAGTATTGCCTATAAGGTGGTGTAGAACCAAGGTAGGACCCAAATAAAGCATTTCAGAATATAACCAAATAAATATATCTAAAACATCTCTCATTATGGCTATGAAGACTTCATGTTCCTTCCCAGTAAGGGATGCACCTAGCTTGATCCACTTTGGGTCATCTAGAGACCTGATGTTAAACTTTGTTGTATCTTCAAATAGAAGAGTTGAGCCATCATCAAGGATAGTTGGTAATGATTTGAACTTATTGGTAACATTAGAGTCCTCTATTAGGACTGGTTCTTTGATAAGCTCTCCAAGACATGAGGAATCAGAATCCTTTAATGGGAGATCAGGCCATCTGACAAAGATAGTCATAAATTATTGTATGACTTGATCAAAGGCTTCTTTCCTTTCAAGATTGAATTTAGACCCATTATCATGTTCAATACTAGAATCCTCTTGAATGATTCAAACAAAAGCCTATTGCTCTTTAGGGTTGAGCTCAAATCTATAGTGAACTTCATCATTATTAGTTTCTTGAATGATTTACTCAAAATCATGATGCTCTTCAATAATAAAATTGGACCCATAAACAAGTTCATTGTTGGTGGTCTCTTGGTCTATACATGAAAAACTTTGAACACCCCCATCTAGTGGCACCTAAAATAGGTTTTCACTACTAGATTGGCCTTTATCTTTATTATTTCCCTAGTCAAAAAGTGCCTAAAATAGGTTTTCATTTTGAGACCTCAATGTTTTGTTTATTTAATTTTGCCTAAGGTTGTTCAACTATTCTCCAAAATAGGCATCAAGATCTAATTTGATTAAGAATCCTAATTTATGATCTCCCAACAAAACATTGTCCCTAAGGCCTAGAAAGTCACAAAATGCTTCATCATTTTGAAAGTCATCAATTGGTATGTGTCTCTTGTTAGTCCCAATCTATTAGTTGGGTATAATATAATGGTAGGGGATTGTTATGAGTGATCGAGCGAAGGGTGAAAATGGTGTGACTATCAAGTAGTTGGTATGGGCTAAGTCATTGAATAAGCTATGATTAGACTCTGCTTCACTATCAATATCCTCATCACTAGTCGATGGTGATTAAACACAAGATATATGGGGTCACCCCTAGGTGGTTTAAATCTAAGTACATAGGGTCCTTAATACTTGGCCATAGAAATAGGTTCCAACATTCCCTATAGATTTGGCCCAAGGCCCATTCCTTCATAATCTTGATTTTCAATGATATGATTGGGAATGGGATACTTGGGGTTCTTGTAAAAATTGGCCAAATTATCATTATACAACCATGACTCATCTCCTTCAAGAGAGTCTTGTTTAAGGCTAGAAGTTTGTATGAAAATGACTGGTCCTAGATTATGAACATGGTTTTTCCCCTTTCTTTGCCATTACATGTGTGTCACAGCTTTAGGTCTTCTAAAGGATTTTGGGTTTTGAGGAGGATTTATGGTATGAAATGTATCATGAGTCAAGTACTCTCCTTGACCATTAGCCAAGATGGTAAAATGATTGGATACTTCAGGAGGTGGCATGTGACTGAGAGAATCAAGGGTATTAGGGTCAATGCAGTTATCTTTTGGCAATTTGAGGAGTATTGCCTTCCCCTTATCCTACTTATTATATGGATTCATGCCAAAATAGTAGTTGTAACTTTTGAACTCAGCCTGTATATGTTTATAACGCTCATACAGATGCAAATCTCCTAGAATTTTAACCTTTATCCCTAAATGGGAGAACTTAATACATTGGTGCAATGTTGATGGGACTACATGGATCTCATGTAACCAAGGTCTACCCAAAAGCATATTATATGACAAATCAAGATCCAATACATGGAAAGGGTATCACGAGTCAAGGGACCAATGATAATTGGAAAGTTAATGGTGCCTTGTGATTCACGATCTTGATTATCATATGCTTTGATGGTGATTATTTTTGCTTAGAGATCTATCATTGTGTACCCAAAAATATTGATGAGCTTGAGAGACACTATTTGTAGACTAGATCCATTATCTATAAAGACATATTTCACTTTGTGACACATTATATATACTTCAATGTATAATATATTGTTATGTAGTGGGCCAAGAGGTGACACATCACTTTGGTTGAATGTGACTTGTTGGTTTGGAGTTAGGTGTCCAACCAAATCTTGAAATTGGTCAAGGGATATGTCATTTGGAAAATTGGATTGGATAAGGTATTCATTCAAAATTTTCTTATGGATTTTTGACATGCACAACAAATCTAAAATGGATATTTGTGATGGCATTTTTTGCAATAATTTCACTATATCAAATGTCTTTTCTTGAACAATGTTAAATGGCTTATTCTGAGGCCAAATGGTGGGTTTAATGATGGGTGAAGTGGTAGGTAGTTGTGGTCTTGGTATGGTAATTTTAGATCATTAAGTTATGATTGCATAATTGGGATTAGATACAAGACTATTGTTGTTAACTGATGATGGTGGAAGGGGGCCAGATAAGATAAGTCTCGGTCATTGATGCACTTGAGTGTGGTCATGGGTGAATGATGAGTTATCATTATAACGTGCTAACATGGGAATCCATGCTCGTTGGTTTTCTTGTGTGTGATCCTATGTTAAATAAGGGTTACCACAATTATTGAATTGGTTTGGCATGACTAGCAATGGTCTTGTTTAGTTGAAATTTGGTCTTGGATTGATGGAAATGGCATTAATGCTACCTCTTAAGATATGACCTAAAATTGAGTTATAGTCATCTATAATGACCTGGTAGGTTTATGGGTTATGGCCACTATTATGGCTTTAGTTCTATCCATTATTTTGGCTTTGCTGGTTCTGATGCTGATTTTGCTAATTTAGTCTTTGTTGTTGATGTTATTGTTGTTGCACTAGCTAATTATTATGTTGAGGAAATGGGTTCTAATAGATGCCATGGTTCTAATTGGATGTGAAAGCTCCATTATCCAATGTGATCTCAAAATTCTCCAACATATTTTTAAATACATGTTTGATTTGCACACAATGTTACAAATTATGGCCTTTAACCCTATGAAACTTATAGAATAATTCTAGCTTGTACCATTTTGGTATGTTTGTAGACACCTAAAAAGTGTCTAACCCTTGGTCTTCCTCTCTCCCCTTGGTCCCTTGCCACTTCGACTATCCCTAACCTACCTAGGTCTTATTAATTGAAAATAATCATCTATTTTTAATTAAATAAGTCCATTTTTCCCTCTCCTTGCCACCTCGCCACCCTAGGATACCCTCCTTGGATCCCCTTCATTCCCCACATGGCCATTTAATGCCTTAGACTCCCATTCCAATCTCTTCACTTGCCCATTTAACCCCCATCGACCGTTTCATCCTCGCATTCATTTGACCTGGTGGCTGGAAAACGGATTAAAGGCTATTTTTAGCCTTTCTCCGGCCTTTTAGCCACCGATGTCGGTCAACCGTCGATCGACATCAGCGATATTGCCGGCGTCGGCACCTTTCATAACGGCTTCTTCACCGTTATCTCCTCCTCTTGGCTTCTCTTCGCTTCTCTGCATTTTCTCTCTGGCATCCCGACTCTTGAACCTTCGTATCAGACCCTTGTATCAGTCCTTTCACTTGACCTCTCTGCCAATCAATCTGACTCTCTCCCTCAGGTACACAGCAAGTTTCTGCAAGTGAACAACAGGGATTCTTCATCAGCAACAGGGCTTCACATCCGGCGTCATCAACAACAAGATCAACACCTTCTTCAGCAGGGCACAGGTAAGTACTCTTTTTGTTTTCTTCATGCTTTCTAGTTATCTGCTTTCAAACCAGGCAGACCCGGATTCCTATCTCCCTGAGTGGCCTCCTTTGTCTCTCCGTTCCTTTTTGACATTTTGTCCATTATCTTAGACCTCTGCATAGATCTTCAACTGAAACCAGACTCTTCCAGACCATTTTGCACGTCCACAGACCAGCCCACAGACCAAACCCAAACTATCCACAGACCAGAACCTGCCCTGACCCGTCTGGAGGCCATTGCCCCGACCGACGCCGGTCATTACCCCGACCGATGACGGCAACATAGCCGACGTTGGCAGACCCGACAACCGACGCCAGTAGAGACCACCGACGCCGGCGACTGCAACCAGGCCGACAGCTTCTTCCAGGTAAGCCTTTGCTTCCTTTTCTCTTTCAGTTTGCTATCATTTCAGTCTATTTTAGCATTCTGTCATTTATCAGTCATTTATCTTTTATCAAAATAGTGGGTTGACCTCCCTTAAGGAAGTTCTCATACTTCTGGGAACAGGCTTTTGCTTGGTAACCCACCATCTATCCATCTAACGCCTTTTTGTCCAAGTTTTCTTCTTTGCAGGTGTCATTCCTCCACAGCCAAAGAGGGGTGCTCACAAGCGTCTAGATTTATGGTGCGCAGACTATATCCAGGTACTTCACATGCCTTGTCCATTATCTCTTTAGTTTCTTCTCTCTCTTTATAATCTGAAAAGCAAAATTAGCGATAGAAACATTCTGGCACACCCAGTGGGACCCTAGGTTCCTCCTGGGTTCCTTTTCTTCTTCATTCATTTAGGAGCATTAGGTTCTTACCTTTTCTCCTCCTTCTTTTCTTCTCAATGACACTATAAGCAGGACTAAAAATGAATCTTTCTTCCTTGCATTTCTAGACTAGTCTAAACATCATACTCTCAACCCTTTCTCAAACTTGTCTTCATAACAAATCTCACATTTCGACTTGGGCTTAAAACGTATTGCACTTTCATTTCTACTTGTGCTTGCATTAGTCCACATCTAGTAACTTAAATCCGCATATTGAATAAATCGTAGACACTTGATGTTACACTACCAGACCACATGCACTAAAACACACATAAAAATTACTTGAGACAAGGCCCGACTGGGATTTCATCCCCCAGCGGATACCTTACCCGTCCTGGTGACCCTACTTGGATTTCATCACCAAGGGGGAAGCCCACTCCGTTCTCTGGCAGAGGATAAACTCTAGGCGAGGTATATCTTGGCTAAGCGAGACCAGCTAACCATTGGAATCGTGAAGTGAGGGGAGCTTGCTCCTTAGCACCAGGCCACGTACCAGACCTAACACAGATTTTTTGAGCACCTAAAACAAGACCCGAAACCATATTTAGACCGCCTTCTTCTAGGACCCTTCTTACAACCATTCTCCCCAAACATTCATCTAAGGCATAAGCCACAGATTCTAAGGTTAATTCCTAGGATTTATCGCTTAGGCTTGTCTGTCTCTCTCAGTTCTTCTCTTCTCATCTGTTTGTTTGAGTGAGTGAGGACGCTTTCTTCATTGTTTTTACAAAGAATCTTAAAATCTTTTTGTTCTCTGGAAGACACAGTCACCGGCATCAGTTTTGTCACCGACGTCGGCTTTCCTCTCTTACTGGCACCGGTTATCTGACCGACGTCGGCTATCTGTCTTATCGACATCGGTTTTTCAACCGACGTCAGTCTCTGTCACCATCCTTTTTCTTCAAAACCAGCAGCCTAAAACCTGTCCCTTCTCTGTCAAAAACCACATTCTGGTTTTCTAAGATTGCAAGAACACAATTTCTGGAACCAGGACTCTCTTCTTAACCACTTTAGCCAACAACCGCTTCCGTCTACCCCGTCCCTAACCAGTCCTATCATGGAGTTCGACTCGGAGACCGAAAGAAATCCTGCAGGACCGACCCCGACCCTGACCCCTACTCAAATTCCCATCATCCCTGAAGGGGACCAAGATTTCGAGAGATTCTTGGACCTCAATACCGCAGCCCTCCAAAACTATCTCGCGAGAAACCCAATGCGAGACCTTTCGGGTGACGTGGCGACGACATCCACACCATTCTCCACCCAACCTTTTATGACTCAGCCTTTCGCCTTAACTATTAACCCAACCATGGCCAATACGCAAAGTTTGGCCTCCCCGTCTATTTTTAGACTGACCTCCATCGGGGTTCCATTACCCCCTCAACCACCTGCAATTCAACCAAGTTCTACATCATATCAGAACTTGATTGTCTCGACCCCTCGCACTCTTGCACCCACAAATGTAGGCGTGCCAACCTATCTTTCTACCAGTGCCGCCATTCAACCACCTTTGTCGGTGCCCAGTCAACTTATACCTTCGACCTTCATAACACAACCACCTCTAGCCTCCACTTTCGCCTCTGCGACTAGTCATCCATACATTGTACAACCGACTATGTCGCACACCTCCTCTAGCCTCTTCCAAGCGCCTTATAACTTAGGTGGCGCTCAACCCGCCAATCTGTTAGCAGATCTTATCAAAATGCTGATGGATAAAATGTCCAGCCTTGAGACCTCTATTTCCGGTTCAAGCAATACTTTGTCATATGAGCAAATTTGGAACGAGCCCATCCATCCTTCTGTCCCTATTCGACCATACCCTAACCATTGGGAGCTTCCTAAATTCACTCGCTTTCAGAGTAAGGAAGACCCACAACAACATCTACGGGCATTTAGACATGCCTGTTATCTTATTGCCCATGACGATGCGTTGCTTTTACGCACGTTCCCTATGTCACTTTCTGGCCCAGCCCTTGACTGGTACAGTTCTCTTGCCAGACACTCTATCTTTTCATTCATCCAACTCGCCCAACTATTTCTTGACCATTTCTCAATCAACATCACCAAACAAGTCTCAATCACAGACCTTTACTCCATCAGGCAATTTGACGACGAATCAATTGTCAACTTTGTCGCTCGTTGGAGAGGTCTGATCAACCAGCTCTCCTTCTCTTTGCCTCAACCTGAGCTCATCGAGCTCTTCTCTCGAGCATGTGCCAGACACATCTCTTCTACCTTGCGGATTCAGACATTCCGCACTTTTGACGAAGCTTTCATCATGGCTCGAAAGCTCAAACTTCACGCCCTTGAAGAAGATAAGGTCAAATTGCGTAATACCAATGCAAAATCTAATGGCCATTCTTCTTCTAGACCTTCTTCTTCTGCCAATTCCAAATCTAAAGGAGTGGCCCATACTGTGGTCGTTAGATCACCATCATCGACGTCAACTAATTACTCTCAACCTTCGACATCTTCCAGCATCACCAAACAATTCCAACAATGGTACATTCAGTGTTCTTACACTCCACTTGGAGAACCATACGCTTCCGTTTTGGAAAAACTACTCAAGCAGGGGGTCCTCAATCTCCCTCCAATCTAACCACCTCAATTTGACCCTTCAAAAGCCATCCCTACATGGTATAGGGAGGCCGACTTCTGTCCCTTTCATTGCGTCCAAGGCCATGACATCGACAATTGCCGAACCTTCAAAAACATCGTCCAAGACATGATCGACAAGGGGGATCTTGTTTTAGATAACCCGAACGCCCCTCCTAACCAACATATCGACATTTTCAAACACCCTTTTCCAAATCATCCACCTACTCAAAACAACGTCCAGACTTCGACCAATGACCCTCAAAACCATGACATTCACACGATTAGCACTATCTTACCTCTTGTCCTTGACCAACCTCTTCCATTAAAGGATGAAGAACCTTCTTCTCCTATTAGCCCTCCATCTACCTCTCTTGTATTGGAAGACGCTTTGACCACATCAACGCCATTAAGCCCACCCCCATCCGAAGACCCTATCTTGCCTACTCCTCAACTACAAGTAGAAGGCACGATCATCCATGCCCTCTGCCCACTTGAGGAGCCGCCCTCTCTTTTTTCTTCTCCACCAAGAGAAGAACCAGTCTCTCCACCCATTTCAATCGAGGAAGACCCAGTCACGGTTTTCTCTCGCCCTTTGCGTGAGATTTATACATCTCACTCACCTCCATCCACATCCAAACCCAAACCTACATCTAACCTCGCCTCGCACAACGGTGGCCCTCGACCCAAACCAACAAAGACCACTAGACCACATCGGAGGATTCCTCCCCCATCTTCATCATTACCTTCAATCTTGGGCCCGCATCCGTCCACTTTAATAGGAGTGCTTCCCACTCCCATACTTCACAGAGGCACATCACCTCCATTACTCCCTCATCCCATCAGACATACATCTCCTCCAAACCCTTGACCTATGCCTCTTTCACCTCCCAAACCAATGTCACCAACCCTCACTGCAATAAAACATTCTGACCCGTTAGCAGGTTCTTACGCCTTGCTATTACGGCAATTATTGCAGTCATCTCGTATCGACCTCCCGCCTCTTAGACAATATCAATCTCTCAGACCTAAACCACCTTGGTTCGACCACACTTGCATTTGTGCGTATCATCGCATGCCTGGACACGACACGGAACATTGTTGTGCCCTCAAGGTTGCCATTCGCCGATGTTTGGAGAATGACACCTCTCTTTTCAACCACATCATCAATAAACCTTCAACACCACTCCGCTCATCAACTCTAGGATCAAGGCCATCTTGGTTTGACAACTCTAAGTTTTGTCACTATCATCACACTCCGGGACATGACACTGAGCGTTGTTGCGCTCTTAAAGCTGTCATTCGTCAACACCGGAAAAAGGATTCCCTTCTCATCAAGGATCCTCTTGACCACCTCTTCAACAAAACATCAACCCCGACTCATGCCTCTCCAACCTCATCACCTAAATCGGGATCTCCACACTGGAATATGGTCCCTTTGCCGCCTTTGACCCCCTTATTCGACATTAATACCATCCATCTGACCACTAAACCTCAACTGACCTTAACCAATCTTTCAAACATTCTCCCTACCCGCTGGGGGAATTCATCCTTCATCCAAACCTCGACCAACTTTTCAACCCAGTCTCTACCACATATCAATCACTCATTTAATCTTAAATCTCGACCAAGTGTCCATCAACCCAACCCCCGACCAATTATTCGACTAGTCTCAACCAAACTTCAACCAAATATCAATCAACCAGACCTCTCGACCAAACATTCAACCTTTTTCAACCAACCAACGACAATGTCAACCAACTTCACATCCATCAATCAACACCTGACCAATCTCGGAAGAAGCAAATTGGGGCAAGTTTGCTCCTAATTGACTTGGACCTTATCATAACATACAAGCATGGCCCAGGGTCTTATTAGACCTTAAACCCCTTCTTGTGTCTTGCGTCTGCGACTGTTCTACTGCTAGTCGAGTACTCATCCACTTGACACTTAACTTGAGCTCATCCCTTGAGCAATCCTCGTCCTCTTAATCCTCATTCCTTTCAACCCTATTTCCCTTTAACAAGTCCTCTATAACCCTTTTATGATGCAGTGGTGCTTTGTCCTAATAAAAGGGAGTCCTTGAACTTCTACAGTCTTGTCCGTGACTCAAAATAAAAAAAATCAAAAAATCAAGATGTCAAAACATATCCAAGGTCACAATATCAAATCAAAAAGACAGACTGCTCCCTAGAAGGATAGTTGTACTATCATTGTTGTAGCTAATAGACTGATCCCTCGAAGGACAGCTATTCCAACATTATATTAAGAAAAAATGTAGACCACTCCCTCGAAGGATGGCTATCAAACAACAACCTTTCTTAGAAGCTTCCTGCATTGATCAGCTTCGCAACATGACCATAAATCAAAAGACATCTCTCTGTAGACTTCCCGCATCGATCAGTCTGCAACCAAAAAAAAAAAACGGGTCATGGACTTGGCTTGTAATTGTCTCAGGGTCTCCTATAAAAAGGGGCAAGGTTATTCCTGCTCTTAAACTGGGCTACCCTATCCTCCTCCTATCACCTGCTCAAGGGAATTCGAGCTCACTTTAATGTCAAAGTGATTCGATTACCATTCTAACATAACACTGGTCAACGACGTAATGCATGAACGGGGATTTTGTTCTAATAACCCCTATCTATGCTCCCTTTCTGGTCCTTGTCAATGAAAGAGTGATTCGCCTTTCACTTCTCTTCTACACTTTGGTCACATTTAACCACATCAATTGTCAACTCAAACCAAGCTATTTGTCATCCTCAAGGCATCAGACACCATCTTAGTCCATTTCACATAGTTTTCATGGACACCAATACACATGGAAACTACCGACCCGACCCAATTTATGTTAAGCATAAACCAATACTTGCTGAAGCATAAATAAACCTCCATTCATTTTTAGCATACATCCATCACGACTATGGAAAATTGCTAGGGATGAAAGACCTTTCGACCAATGTTGTAGAATACACCATTTGGAAAAAACTGTAACATCTCTTCCCCCTCATCATTTCGACACTCAACCAAACTCATCATCGACCATTTTGACCCTTTCATCCGAACTACATTGGTCTGAGGCCCTATGACCAGGGCTATGTAGGCAGCACTCAGATACCACATCCTCTGAGGTTAGCTTGACCACCCCCGTTTGTTCGTCTCTATGATGGACAAACCTTCTCTTCTTTGACTTTAATCACGACCAATCATTTTCTTTGACCATTCCTCCCTTTTAGGGAGAACTACATTGGCCTGAGGCCCTATCACCAGGGCTATGTAGGCAGCACTCAGTTGACATGGGGTCTTCTGAGGATAGCTCAGCCGCATCCTTTCGTCCATCCATCCCCTTGACCAATGACCATTGGAGATCATGCGTATCTCCTTCGACTTTCGACTACTTCCAAGCCAATGTTGCCTTGGTTGTTTTTGCATGTGTGCTACCTCATGGCTGGTTAGCAGAATTGTTCGCAGCCCTATTTTTGACCCTTCGCAAGTATAGGATCGCGAGCCAGTTGATCCCTACTACTTGTGGCATTTTCATGTTTTCTAGGATCACTTCCTGAGCCTGGGATACCTGGAACACGACGACCATTTGGAGCTTCAGCTTAGATTGAGTGACCCGATCAGCAGACGACTAAATGCTGGGGCCCGGTTACTTCAATTTTGGCACTCCTTGACCCTCGACATGCGACAATTTGACCCTACCTGTCCCGTGACGTGGTATACGCGCAATCACGACTTTTGCAGCGTTTTCACTCACTTTTCATCTTTCTCATCTACTTTTTGTCAAATCAGCACCCGACATCAGGTTTCCTTCCCTCGACTCCCCCTTTGAGGGGGAATACCTCATCCATACTTCGGGGCAATCCACATCATCCTTCACCTGGGGCAACCACCTCCTGTTTTTGTCTTGCAGTTCGTCTCGAACAACCAACAAGACAAAAAGGGGCAAATGTAGACACCTAAAAAGTGTCTAACCCTTGGTCTTCCTCTCTCCCCTTGGTCCCTTGCCACTTCGACTATCCCTAACCTACCTAGGTCTTATTAATTGAAAATAATCATCTATTTTTAATTAAATAAGTCCATTTTTCCCTCTCCTTGCCACCTCGCCACCCTAGGATACCCTCCTTGGATCCCCTTCATTCCCCACATGGCCATTTAATGCCTTAGACTCCCATTCCAATCTCTTCACTCGCCCATTTAACCCCCGTCGACCGTTTCATCCTCGCATTCATTTGACCTGGCGGCTGGAAAATGGATTAAAGGCTATTTTTAGCCTTTCTCCGGCCTTTTAGCCGCCGACGTCGGTCAACCATCGACCGACGTCGGTGATATTGCTGGCGTCAGCACCTTTCATAACGGCTTCTTCACCGTTATCTCCTCCTCTTGGCTTCTCTTCGCTTCTCTGCATTTTCTCTCTGGCATCCCGACTCTTGAACCTTCGTATCAGACCCTTGTATCAGTCCTTTCACTTGACCTCTCTGCCAATCAATCTGACTCTCTCCCTCAGGTACACAGCAAGTTTCTGCAAGTGAACAATAGGGATTCTTCATCAGCAACAGGGCTTCACATCCGGCATCATCAGCAACAAGATCAACACCTTCTTCAGCAGGGCACAGGTAAGTACTCTGTTTGTTTTCTTCATGCTTTCTAGTTATCTGCTTTCAAACTAGGCAGACCCAGATTCCTATCTCCCTGAGTGGCCTCCTTTGTCTCTCCATTCCTTTTTGACATTTTGTCCATTATCTTAGACCTCTGCACAGATCTTCAACTGAAACCAGACTCTCCCAGACCAGCACGTCCACAGACCAGCCCACAGACCAAACCCAGACTATCCACAGACCAGAACTTGCCCTGACCCGTCTGGAGGCCATTGCCCCGATCGACGCCGGTCATTACCCCGACCGACGACGGCAACATAGCCGACGTCGGCAGACCCGAAAACCGACGCCGGTAGAGACCACCGACGCCGGCGACTGCAACCAGGCCGACAGCTTCTTCCAGGTAAGCCTTTGCTTCCTTTTCTCTTTCAGTTTGCTATCATTTCAGTCTATTTTAGCATTCTGTCATTTATCAGTCATTTATCTTTTATCAAAATAGTGGGTTGACCTCCCTTAAGGAAGTTCTCATACTTCTGGGAACAGGCTTTTGCTTGGCAACCCACCATCTATCCATCTAACGTCTTTTTGTCCAAGTTTTCTTCTTTGCAGGTGTCATTCCTCCACAGCCAAAGAGGGGTGCTCACAAGCGTCTAGATTTACGGTGCGCAGACTATATCCAGGTACTTCACATGCCTTGTCCATTATCTCTTTAGTTTCTTCTCTCTCTTTATAATCTGAAAAGCAAAATTAGCGATAGAAACAATGTCTATACCCTCATGATATTGCTCTTTTAGAATGGGTTATTTGATTAGGTTAGTTATTATGAGCTTTCAAAAGACTAATTTAATGGGTTTTCCAAGGTTGGTAAAAGGACAATGAGTAGGTGGGTTTCTCCTTGGAGGAGGTGGGTTTGCAAAGTCAAAGGTTGTTGTAATTATTGCATTTGTTGCACTATCTTAGTTGTGCTTGTTGCACATATTGTGGTTGTTGAAGAAGTTGTTGGGTAGGAGTAAGATGAAAAGATAGCACTACTTGAGCAGATGGTGTTTGCACCATTTGGACATGGCATGAATCTATTAATACATTCCTAAAAACATTCTTATTTGGTTAAATTGTTTTGGCCTATCATTGTTATTAGTCTATACCAGTTGTGATGCTTTTGCTTGGATTGGATTTTGATGTTAATTATTGGTCTTATTTTGGTTTTGGCCATTTTTCTAATTGGTTGAGTTTAGTTTTATGATCCCTTTGTTAATAATGCCTCTTTCAATCACTAAATCTTTGTCGATGATCTCTTTGAAAGTATGCATACATTGCAATTCCATATAGTAGGATATTTCACTATGTATATTTTTGGTAAATGTAACTACTAGTTACTTGTCTAGTAGATTATGGGTAAAGTGGCTAGCAAGATCTCTCCATCACTGTAGATAACTTGTGAAGCTTTCACCTAGTTTTTTCTTTTCTTGTATTAAGTTGATTAAGGAAATCTCATGCTTGAGATTGTATGAAAAGTGTTGCATAAACCTATCTTATAGATCATTGAAGTCAAGAACTATGTTCTTCAGTAGTTTTGGAAACCATTCCAAGAATTGTCTAGCTAAACTCCTTGGAAACAACAACAATAGATAGATGTCACTATATGCCACTAGTTGACATGCAACAAAGAACTCTTTCTGATGTGCTTTGGGATCACCTTTCCCATTATATTTGTCAAACTTGGTTAGATCATATCCTGGAGGGAATGGAATTTTTAAGTACTCCATGTTAATAGGATATGAACACACATCATCCAATTTGAACTTTTTAACCTATTTCCTAGTTTGGATGGTAGAAATTACATCATTCATTTGTTGTAATTCTTGCTCAAGGAAGCTTTTTGGAATATTGGCCTGAGTTGATGGCTGGGCATTCACAAGTGGATGACTTGGACTAGGATATGATGAAGGGATTTTCTAGAGTAGGTTGGATTGGCTAGGGAAGGGTCCAGGAATGTGCATGCATGGTTTAAGGTGCAATTATTGAAATTGTACCTATGGTGATGTGACATTTTGGTTGGGTTTGGATATGTATGACTAATTTTGTGGCTATTAGGGCTAGGATGGAGGGATATAACCATGATATTCTTGTTTTGGTTGAATAGGAAATTTTTGTGGACTATTCAACCTTGCTGTGGAGTAGGAAATTGTGAGCTAAGACCATGTCTCTAAACTTGTGGTACATTCTGCATAAAAGGCAATTACTAACTAGAAGGTACTTGAGGAACATTGGAACTTATTTTTTATATGAATACCTATTGAGAAGTGGATGCATGTTGGATATTCAGTACCTATCACTAACCAATATGAATATGTTATTGATTAGACATCATTCAATTTTGGATTGGTATATTGGCCTATGAAGAAAGAGGTATATTCACTATTACCTAGTGATGTCGAACATTGGATGCACCTTATTGAGGTGGTAATGTGTTTAGCCTCTGTTTCACTAGGATACTTGATTGTTCCTATTTTTTTAGAATATTACTTGTCACATTTTTTGGAAGAGTAGGATTTGACATGTTTTGTTGTGGTACAACACTGCTTGTTAGTTGGATACTTATATCTATTGGTTGTGTACTTGAATAAATGACTGGTTGAGGATTATAAGTACTTGAATGAGGTTAGGACCTAGAAGCTCCCACTCTATTATTTTGAAAACCACCAATGGTGGTACTTGAAGGAAAGTTTTATTTTTGATTGATTGTTTGTGTTCTAACACCACTTTAGTTTAAATTAGATGTTGATTACATATTATCCCTTATGTTTTGCTCAATATCATACATAGAAACCAAATATATTTCCTCTATAATCAGTGTATTGAACATGGTTTTTACTAAAGTGTTTTATGTAAATGGGTCTAAACCCTGATTGTCTTAACATATCAACTCTATTAAAACTTCTATTCGAGGAGATATATTAATAAGAGGTGTATTTGACAAGGCCATATTAGTGAATTTATGTGCTAAATTGAGATATTTCTAGTATGCTTGATGCATTTGATTGAAGCGGTCATCTATGGGACCTCTTTGTGGGATAAGCACATAGGGGTTTTGATAAGGTATTGGTATAATGGAATTATGATTGCTAGAAGAGAACTATCCATGAGTCTGATTGTAAAACATGTTGGAAGGATCTCTTTATATATTTTGTAAGTTTTCATACCCTACCTCTATAATTCTATTGGGATCATATGCTGATGACATTATGATGTGATAAGGTTGTTGTTGAGTACTTTCTACAACTGATGGTATGTTAGATAAGTATTGGGCCATTATCTATTGATCTTGCTCTATATATGGAGGTGTACTAACCAAATAGTTAGCCAAAGGATATTTATTTAATCCCCCTGGTTGAATGTTTTGGGGTGGATAAGAATCTGTTTCCCAAATGACATTGTCTTTAGTAGGGTTTTTCACAAAGTCCCCATGTGTGAAAAGATTTCCATATCTATAATTATACATAGTTCTACTACATGTATAGTGATCCATGTTCAAATTAAATGACAAATATGTCATAACAAGAGAATGAATTAAGGTTCTATAAACTCTATAAAAGCTATGCCTTTTGGAAAGACAAATGGTTCAAACGTGATCTATCTTGGTCAAAGGTGGAGCTAAATATCCAAAAAGTCTATAAAAAGACTTGAGAAAAATAGTGTATCATCAAATGACAAATTATAAGTGTCGGATACATGTAAAGGTCATGTAAAATGACATAAGAATTGAACTACCGAAATCTAATGTTGAAATATGTTCTAAGTACGTCTAAGCTACTAAAGGGAAAATTTGTTAGGTCTTTTATCCAAATGCAGCATCAAAAGCTACGCTCAAATAAGATATGCGAGGAATATTGGACAAATGGTGGTAAAATATCAACTTAAAAAGGATGATTGATTAATCTAACAACTTATAATAGTTTAACATAGACAAGGTACATGACTCTAGGCATAAAACATAAAAATTCTAAACAAGAGATGTTTGAAGATAAATTGATTTGATCAAAAGAAAATCACAAAATAATATAATTTTTTGAATTTGAGTGATGAATTAACCCAAGTTACATAATCCAAAAGAGTAAGATCTAGGTATCAACCCCACGAATTGAGGTCTAAACCAAAATCAACCAATATTTAAATTTGAGCTTGTAATAGTTAATCAAAGACTCAACTAAGGATAAACTATGAATTTGATGACAAAGAGCAAGAATAATTGAACATCATAACCACACTAATCCAAGATTCAATAAGGCTCAAGTGATTGGTTACAAACAAATGATAATGAAGACATAAAATGAAACAAGATAAGTCTTTAGAAACAAAATGGGTAGCCTAATATCATTAGCACTGCTGAAAGATGATGTGACAAATAGTTTATGTTTCAAGACTTCAAAGGCATGAGATGTTGAAATTATTTAGGTAGCATAACAGTGCCTCCTCAATCAAGTGTTACTCCCAATGTTTTGACACAAAAATTAAATTTTTTCTAAGTTAAATCAAAGTGTCATATAGATAGAATAACACCTCCTCAAATAATGGAGTGATGTGGATTCATGACTTGTCGAATGATATGGTTTGAACAATACAAGTTTTAGTCTAACACACCAAGCAAAAATGACCAGAATACATTAAGTATAATCATCCAAATCCTAGCAAGGGTGTGGTAATGTGGGTTTGATTAAGATAATTGTTTTGTGAATGCTCTAGATGGATCAATTGTAAAATTACAATAACACCAAATGATGCAAAATAAGCACACATAAATTAGGTGTCTATGGCACTTGGCTTATTTCACAAAGGTCTTACTCTTTTTGCAACCACTAAATCTATCACTTTCTTAGTGTAGTATGATGTCCAATGTGTAGATATGTCTTAGTGCTTAAATCAAACAATAAAAAGTGGTTTAACCATTCAAAACTTTGATCCTAGTGGGGGTAATGAAGTCAATGCCAGGAGATGAAACCCTAGGTCAAAGCTTTCCTATATAACTTGTGGGAGGTAATGAAGTCCCCCTCATAAGCCAAGATGCACTGAAATAAATGACACAATAAAAGGACTTTATGGTTGCTTCAAGATCACCCAATACTATTTTATGTTTTTTAGGAGAGATTTAAACAACAATATTTCTATTCCTTGGACTTGGCTCAAAGTGTGATGAAATGGTGTTTTTGATCCCAAAATTTCCTTAAAGGGGATAGATGGGAGAGCATACACGCACATCTCTTTTCAATAAAACACACAATCGAAAAGCAAGTTTGTAAATAATTTAAGTGAGGTTAATTTCATTGCATCAAATTAAAAGATTTTGATTATATTAGTTACTAACCCCTTGGATTTAAGAATTATAAATAGAAATAATTGCAAACCAACTAAAAAAATATTAGCACTTTTGATCCCAAAAGTTTCCTAAAGGAGATGGATGGGAGAGCATACACGCACAACTCCCTATTTACTCAAATAAGTTTAGAATAAATAAATAAATAAACAAACTTACAAAAACTTTGAATTGTATTCAATTTTGTAACACTAAACAAAATGTTTGGTGGTGTTCTTTTAGCCCTTTGGCTTTAATTTCTGAACTTTGAAAGAAACTATAAAAACTTAACCAATGAAACACCCTAAAAATATTTTTTTAAACACCAAAATGAAGGATTATTATTTCATTTTAGACATCCAAATGAAGTTTAAAAAGACTAATTTATATTGAAATAGTTTTCTTCAAATAGGTCCTGCAAAGTAAAGGTCAAAACTTTGTTTAGCCTTGAAGCTTATTTATCAAGTGAGACAACCAACATTGAAGGGTAAAATATGTTGACCCGAAAGTAAAAACCCTAAAAAGCAAACATGTTAAGTTAGGTAAAGGTTATAAAAAATATCAATAAAAAAATCAAAAAATAAAACTCAAAAAATAAAATAAACCTATGAAACATGCAAACAACAAGTTAGAAGGTTAAAAATAAGAAAACTAAACACAACAATCATAAAAACATATAGTTAGTAATTTAGCTGTAATTTTTAAAATATAGATTAATTTGTTATAAAAATTTTGAATATTATTTACACATTTATGATGCACCTCTCTACCAAAAATAAGGTTAAAAGAATGGATTAAAAAAAATATTAGCTATCTACTAACCATTTTTACCAGAAAAATATAAAATAAAAATTGACAGTCACTAAAATATTTATAACTTCTAAAATATATAGAGATTTTTTTTCAAATTTTTAAACAGTATTAATAAAATATTTCTATATACTCTTAAAAAAAATTATAAATAATTCTAATTATATAAAAAATTATTAATTCTTTATGGGTCGATTTTTACTCTAACAAAGCAAAAAAATTAAAAAAAAAAGAATTAAAATTATGAAAATATAGATATTCATGGGTTGTGCACTCATGAAGATAGTCCCACTGGACATGACATTTGTGATCAAATAATTTGACAAAGAGAGGAGGTTAGATCAAGTGTTAGTCTAAAAAACCATGAATCAACATAATAACATACTAATATCTCTAAGCTTAGATCTTAGGGGGAGCTTAATAAACAAATAACAATTGAAAACCCAATTAAAATGAAAAGAACAACAATCTTTACCTTCCTTGAGAGATCCCAATGATTTATTCATTGGCTTGCTCAGTTTATGCATAATAAGTCTTCATCAATGACATATGGCTAACATCATCTCCTCTATGCACCATTGTTGAATTTTTGACTTCATTGATATGGCCTGGCTCAATTTCAACATTATAACACTATGCATTTTGTTTCATGAATCTATACCTACATTATAAATCTACTTTGACTGAGCTCCCTAAATAAAGATCTATAGGCTTGCTTTTATAGGCTTTCAAATACCTTGGAATAGGTTAACTCTGACCATGGTTGAGTTTACTAACTACGGTTGAGTTTGGCATATTCCTAAAATATTTTATTAGATATTTTCATCAAGTGACAACTTAAAAAGGTAATGAGTGTGTTCTAGAGTGTTATAAGATGCTCTTGAATTTTCTTTTTAGTAATTGATTTATTAGTTCATGGGTGAACTCAATTAGGATTTAAAATTGATTTAACTTGCCAATTGATTTTGATTAGGGTGTGCAAGTTAATTAATTATTTTAGGTATTTGATCATTTGCTTGATTTTGATTAATTCAATGTGTGTATTTGTATTATTTAATTGATTTAATAGATCAAATTGATTTAATGTAAGGTTATAAAGCCAAATTGTAGACTAATAAAAATTCTTGGGCTAGGTATTCAATGATTGACAAAAATTGGTTTAAAGTTGGATATGAAGCCATTGGTGACCAAATTTACATGTTTGTAGTTGACATGTAGTGGCCTAATATACATGTAATAATGCAAGGAACCCAACAACAGATCCATAAGAAGCCCAAAATTGATGAAGATGGAATAATATTTATTGTCCTCATATAATGGCACACTATATGCACTTGCAACATTCAATTTTTCATTACGAGGTATTGTAAAAAGGAATAAAATTAAATATTGTTGGTCTAGATGCGAATCACAACATAGAGGTTCACCACATGTGCATGTATTCATATGGCTAGATGGAGCACCAAATATGGATAAACTTGATTGGAAAAATAATTTTGAATGAAAAATTGCTGAGAATTACTTCCATTCTATTGTTCATGTTTGGAATTTTCTAGAAGATCCACACAAATGAAACATACATGCATGTCATAAATCATCACGTATTCTATGTTTTATGGAATATCTATATTTTTTCAATGTAACTAGAAAATTGTTATACATCATTAATTTTAGGCAAGTCAAAATATTATGCAACACCAATGTCTTTGAAATACAAGAGAGCTTACACAAGTGGACATAGATCGTGATTCTGAAGAGTTACTTAATTATGTAGAATGACATACAATGGTTAGATAGGGTGCTTGCCTATGTAAGAAAAGAGGAAAAATGATTTATAGGTAAAATTTTCAATCATATAAACAGTTATATAGAAACTATACATAATATTTGTAAAAGAACTAACAATTGAGTTATTATTTCTTCTATGAATGGTGCAACGTGGCCAGTAAATCTTAATGGATCAAAATTATATGAAGACTTAGACACGAGATAACATGTTTGAGTCTACAATAAATGATGATAGAGTCAATACACGCAAGATTGCTATATATTACATCTATGGATATAAAATGTAGATTAGCAACCTGTTATGTCTAAACACATTGTGGTTAAATGTATTGCTAACTATGCAACAAAGGTAAAGAAGAGATCTGAAACTTATCATTAAATGTTGATGCAACTTAAAAATATTGAAAAATATGATGAATTATTAGGAAAGAATTTATAATACTTTTGACAGAGACAATTGTTGAAATAGAAATTGGGAAACAATAAACATGTCACATGTTGTTGGAGCTTATGTTAATAGAGAGAAGTAGATTATTTGTGAAATTCAATAATTCATGTTAGGTGTTCAAACCCAGAGACAAAAATGAATAAGATGATCATGAAGATCATACATGGAGTTGTTAATTGCTATCGATGTAAGGGTCGTGTTAACTTTCAATCTTTGAATACAAATAGGTCTTATGAATGGAGCTCTAGGGTATATGCAATGCATAATCTAAAAATCTAGGAGTGTCCTACCAAAACCACCAACATATGTTCTGGTCAATTTTGACAGTTATTTGGGAATACTATTTGAAGATGAAACTTCATAAATAGTTCCAATTACACCAATACAAAGGGGACACAAAACTCAACTACCTTCATGGTTGTCTTGGGCATTAACAATACACAAATCACAAAGTTTGATTATTTCCAAATCCATAATAGATATAGGTCAACCATAAATAATATTATTAATATTTGTATCTATATCCCATGTAAAGTCCTTAGAAAGACTAATAGTATTACCTCTATTTACATATGACTGCTATGAAAAGATAAAAAATAGAAAATAACTATTTCAAACAGAAAGCTGAGGAAGAGAGATTAAAACTCTTAAAGGAAAAATAATTTCATGTACTTATGAAAAAAATCATGTACTTATTCATTGTTTGACATTTTATGTGATGTGTACTTATTTATTATTTCACATTTTATGTGATGTGTATCGTACAATTTGATGAGTATCAAATAACTATTTAGGATATGTATATTAACGTTTTTGGAGATTTAATGTAATATGTAATACATTTTTTTATGATTTAATGATTGCTACTCCAGTCAAACATATATATATATATATATATATATATATATATATATATATATATATATATATATATATATATATATATATATATATATATATATATATATATATATCTTACTTTTAAGAAAATTTAAATGATAACACATAGATTTGGGCTAGTCGGCAACCACCGTATAATAGACTATGACATCTATCAAAGATGTGCTCGTCCTTCCCAAAGTTCAATTTAAGATGGGGATTATATGTTCAATATTCAAATTTTAAAGGTTTTTAAGCGAGAAAAAATTAATCTATTTATAATTGATGGCTAAACTCGTATTTGTGTTCAAACTTTGCGTGTACCTTTTAATATTGATGGCCTCTTTCAACTTAGGATTGTGATAGTGGGATTCAACAACAAATAATAATTGAAAACCCAACTAAAATGAAAATAACAACAATCTTTACCTTCCTTTAGAGATCCCAATGATTTCTTCATTAGATTGGTTAGTTTATGCATTATAAGTCTTCATCAATGACATATGGATAACATCATCTCCTCTATGCACCATTGTTGAAAGTTTGGCTTGATTGATATGGCTTGGCTCAATTTCAACATTATAACACTATGCATTTAGTTGCATGAATCTATTCCTATATTATAAGTCTACTTTGAATGAGCTCCCTGAATGAAGAGCTCTAGGCTTGCTTTTATAGGGTTTCAAATACCTTGGAATAGGTTAAATCTGATCATGGTTGAGTTTACCAACAATAGTTGAGTTTGGCATATTCCTAGAATAGTTTTTAGATATTTTCATCAAGTGACAACTTACAAAGGTAATCAGTGTGTTCTAGAGTGTCCTAAGATGCTCTTGAATTTTATTTTTAGTAATTGATTTATTAACTCATGGGTGAACTCAATTAGGATTTAAAATTGATTTAACTTGCTAATTGATTTTGATTAGGGTGTGTAAGTTAATTAATTATTTTTAGGCATTTGATCATTTGATTGATTTTGATTAATTTTATGTGTGTATTTGTCTTATTTAATTGATTTAATAGATCAAATTGATTTAATGTAAGGTTATAAATCCAAATTCTAGACTTATAAAAATTCTTGGGTGAGGTATTCAATGATTGACGAGAATTGGTTTAAAGTTGGATATGAAGCCATTGGTGGCCAAGTTTACATGTATGTAGTTGACATGTAGTGGCCTAATATACATGTACTAATGCTAGGAACCCAACCAATAGATCCATAAGTAGCCCAAAATTGATGAAGATAGAATAATATTTATTGTCCTCATATAATGGCACACTATATGCACTTTCAGCATTCAATTTTTCGCTATGAGGTATTGTAAAAAGGAATAAAATTAAAATGTTGTTGGTCTAGATATGAATCACAACATAGAGGTTAACCACATGTGCATGCATTCATATGGCTAGATGGAGCACAAAATATGGATAAACTTGATTGGAAAAATAATTCTGAATGAAAAACTATCGAGAATTACTTCCATTATATTGTTCATGTTTGGAATTATCCAGAAGATCCACACAAATGAAACATACAGGCATGTTATCAATCATCACGTATTTTATGTTTTATGGAATATCTATATTTTTTCAATGTAACTAGAAAATTTTTTATACATTGTTAATTTTAGGCATGTCAAAATATTATGCAACATCAATGTCTTTGAAATACAAGAGAGCTTACACAGGTGGACATAGATCGTGATTACGAAGAGTTACTTAATTGTGTAGAATGACATACAATGGTTAGATAGGGTGCTTGCCTACGTAAGAAAAGAGGGAAAATGGTTTATAGGTAAAATTTTCAATCATTTAAATAGTTATATAAAAACTATACATAATATTTGTAAAAGAACTAAAAATTGAGTTATTATTTCTTCTAGGAATGGTGCAACATGGCCATTGAATCTTAATGGATCAAAATTATATGAAGACTTAGACATGAGATAACATGTTTGAGCCTACAATAAACGATGATAGAATCAATACACACAAGATCACTATATATTACATCTATGGATATAAAATGTAGATTAGCAACCTGTTATGGCCAAACACATTGTGGTTAAATGTATTGCTAACTATGCAACAAAGGTAAAGAAGAGCTCTAAAAATTATCATTACATGTTGATGCAACTTAAAAATATTGAAAAATATGATGAATTAGTAGGAAAGAATATATAAGACTTTTGACTGAGACAATTGTTGAAATAGAAATTGGGAAATAATAAACATGTCACATGTTGTTGGAGCTTATGCTAATAGATAGAAGTAGAGTATTTGTGAACTTGAATGATTCATGTTAGGTGTTCAAATTTGGAGACAAAAATGAATAAGATGATCATGAAGAGCATACATGGAGTTGTTGATTTCTATCGATGTAAGGGTCATGTTAACTTTCAAACTTTGAATATAAATAGGTCTTATGAATGGAGCTCTAGGGTATATCTAATGCATAATCTACAAACCTAGGAGTGTCCTACCAAAACCACCAACATATGTTATGGTCAAGTTCGACAATTACTTGGGAATACCATTTGAAAATGAAACTTCGTAAATAGTTCCATTTACACCAATACAAAGGGGACACACAACTCAACTACCTTTATGGTTGTCTTGGGCGCTAACAATACACAAATCGCAAGGTTTGACTCTTTCCAAATCCACAATAGATATAGGTAAACCATAAAGAATATGGTTAATATTTGTATATATATCCCATGTAAAGTTTTTAGAAGGACTAATAGTATTACCTCTATTTAGATATGACTGCTATGAAAAGATAAAAAATAGAAAACAACTTTTTCGAACAGAAAGTTGAGGAAGAGAGATTGAAACTGTTAAAGGAAAAATAATTTCATGTACTTATGAAAAAAATGTACTTATTCATTGTTTGACATTTTATGTCATGTGTACTTATTTATTATTTCACATTTTATATGATGTGTATGGTACAATTTGATGAGTATCAAATAAATATTTAAACTATGTATATTAAAATTTTTGGTGATTTAATGTAATATGTAATACAATTTTTTATGATTTAATGCTTGCTACTCCGATCAAACTATAATTTATATATACATTACTTTTAAGAAAATTTAAATGATAACACATAGATTTGGGCCAGTCGGCAACCACCGTATAATATACTATGACAGCTATCAAAGATGTGCTCGTCCTTCCCAAAGTTCGATTTAAGATGGGGATTATATGTTCAATCTTCAAAGTTTAAAGGTTTTTTAAGGAAAAAAAATTAATCAATTGATAATTGATGGCTAAACTCGTATCTGTATTCAAATTAATCTATTGATAATAACATGTTTTTTTGAACTTAGTTTGGACGAATATAGTGAACCTCACATGGATATTCAATTCTATAAACATTAAATTTTAAACTCTATTTTTTAAAATCTTTTTACTTTCAAATTTTAAAACTCAATCATATAAAATTCCTTACTTTCTAGTTTTTATATTTAATTATATAAAGTCCCTAGCTTACATTCCAATTTTTAAAACTCGGATCTTTAAAATCCTTTTCTTTCTATTTTTTCAATTCAATTCTAGAACATCCCTTTCCTAACTTAGAATTTTTAAATTTAATATTATAAAATTCCTTGCCTTTAACATTGTCTTTAACTTTTTTAAACATAAATAATCTTAATTCATATTGTTTCATAAATTTATATTAATTTTCATCTATAATTCAGGTTTTGATGTCACCGGTTTATATTTTAGTTTTATTATGATTTTCATTTTCAATAAATGTAAATGTATTATGCGATTTTTTTGAAAGAAAGTTTTTATTATGGTCAACGATGTTAGGGGCAAATTTATGACTTTTAATTTTCAAGAGCATAATTTATTTATTATTAAATTAGTTTTAATGTAAAATAAAAATGTATAATTAAATGTCATAATGTATTGTTGAAAATTAGCGACTTATATTTTTCTTCTTTAAATAATTAAAAACATATATTTTATTCAATGTAATATTTTTTACTCATAATAATATAAAATCTAATTTAGACATATAATTGAAATGTCAATTGATATATAATTATATATATATATATATATAAACCTTTAATTATATGTATTAAATTATTTTATTAGTTAAATATCTAAAAATGTTAGTTATAAACATATATTGACCACTCTTAGTAATAAATTTTAAATTTAATTATCAATCATAAAATATTCACTAGTAATTTTTTAACCAAAATAATATTGTAAATACTAATATACATATTTTTAATAAATTTATATAAAAAACACCTTAAAATATCCACATCCTAAATGTTTTACTCTTTCATTTCATGTATAACCATAATAACTATTCTTCTAATCCCTTATATATCTATTATAACTATTATTTTACACTCTATAACACATCTCCACGATTGTTGCTTCTCATGATGGTATGATTATTTACAAGCTTTAACCTTAATATCATTTTTTGATTCTTTAACCTTTTAAAATCTTTTCTTTTCTAATTCCATTGTTTTTTATATACTTAAATTGTTATTTTCTACTTGTACCTTTTCTTCATATTTTTATTCATTTGAATCTTGATTATGATTCCCTATTCCAAAAAAATTATATATATATATATATATATATATATATATTGAATTTATTTTTTACATTAATATTAATTATTCTTAAAATCTCTAACTAAAGATATTCAAGGAAAAAAATCCAAATCATCCATAACCAAATTAAAAAAAGTTGAATGTAATACATTTTTGTCTATAATAAATTTTAAATATTTAAAAACTTAACATATTTAACCTCTGTTTGAGTGTATTAAATTTTATTTTCTTGAACTTATAATTGATTGTTTAAGTCAATGCTAATGAGGTTATACTTATTACTTGAGTTTAAAAATAGAATAAACTTAATTTTTTTAATGCATCTGTAAATTGATATATTACAAGCTCCTTTTTTGAAGCTAAACTTTTTTGAATCGTCAACCTCCATGTCTCATTCTTTTACTTCCTTATCTTGTTCATCGTGTTATTACCAAAACCATTATTTTATTCTTCCTCTACCTTATCCTCCTTATTTTATTCCTCGTCCTCATTATTTTCTTTCTTAATGTCTCATTTCTCTAGGAAAGCTTGTTCCATTTGCTCATTTGAAAAATTAATCCATTCTTTTTTGCTCATTTGAAAAATTAATCCATTCTTTTTTCTAGTTCAACAAACCAACTCAATGAGTACCATAAAGAAAAATGAGAAAATATGATTTCTACAAATCTAAGTGAAAATCGATATTTGAACCACCATCATCGAACATTATTTCGATTTAAACCTTGAAATTCCATAATAAACAATTCATAAAGCTAGGGTTTGAAAATATTTTTTATTCATTGGATCTCTTTTCTTACCTAAGATATGAGAATAAAAATATGTAGAAAAATAGATTTGAATATTTACATTGAATTTGATTAAAAAAAACTTATTTTTCTTATCTAGAATAAAAAGTATAATTTTTCTAAGTCGCATATAAAAAATATATTAAAATTTAGGTTTACAGGATCAATTTCAGATCATCATATCTTCCATTATACTAATCAGAATCTTTAGTGTGTCCACTTTTCACAAATCTATCAAAGTCATTTTCATAGTCACAGATGAATGGTTTGAATCAAATGCCTATATGAGGAGAATGACCTTATGAAATCCATTCTCTTTCATTAAAAAAATAATAAATATAAAATTCTCTCACATTGCACAAATCACCACTCTAACATCAAATGTTATGAGCCTCATAAATAATAATACAAATATGTATAAATATAACAAAGATCAACACAAAAAATATATTGGTAAACTGAGATGCCCAGATATGAAATATATTAATAATATAATGATATCCCTTAAGGTAGGATTACAATGTACAATAATTATTTGAGAAGGAATAACCCCACAATTATGCTTTCAATAGAAGACTAACAACTTACTTCATATTCCATACAATAATAGTTCATCCATTATATAGACATATATTCCTAATAATGGATGGTTAAACTCATACTCCTTATGTAGCATGACTCATTGCTTTGTATAATTAATTCCACAAGTTACTCATATAATTAATTCTACAAGCTACTCATGTAACTAATTAAGTTGGATGTGTGTCACATGGAATCATCTCCATCAACTTATAAATATTATAATATCATATCTATAGGGACATAATAATATAGGGAAGTCTCATTGATTGTACTAGTGATTAATTGTGGAGGATAAATGATTGATAAATAGTGAATAGGGTTAGACCTATTATGTATTTACATAAGATGATTTACGTACTTTTTTATTTCACCGATATGAAAAATGTAGGGGATGACCCATGAAGATAATTTCAATTTTTAAAATGATTATTGCTCTGTGTACGAATGAGTTCATCATAGTTGAACACCCATACAACTTTTTAGAACTATAAGTCTGATGGACTCATCTGAAAGGCATGCATAATTATTTGATAATATAGAGACAATCTTAGTATAATAATGAACAAGATAGGCATTCACTAAGGATTTTTTCTAGATGAATCATTACAAACAAAAAGGTTGATCACATGGAAAACATGTGCATGCGAGAGAAAGGTGTGTAATATCCATATATGTATGAAAAAATCAATTAAGATAAAATTAAACAAATAATGATATTTCCAAATGTCTAATATAATATTTTAGTGTCTAAAATAACCTCATCTATAAATAGTTAAACATATAGTGCACACTTAATTTTCTCTTTCAATTCTTATTTTTCAACCATAACCAGGGATATCACCCAATCCCAACAACTAATTTTAGACCTCTTTAAAGAGTGTTAAAGGCAACAACATATTAAATTGTTTTACTTAAATGACTATGTTGAGTAATATTTTCAAATTAAGATGTAATTGTTCCTCTATATTCATCAAATATTCTTTTAATTATCATGTGATCCTCATATTCCTTTTTATTCCTAATATGAACATAAAAACTCACATAAATTTTTCCATCTATTATAGATATTCTTCACTACTAAATTTTTAGTATCATTTTCATATATATTTCCTACATGCTTCTTAATAATATATAATTTTAATTGAATTTCTTTATCAACACTAATTTTTTTGTGTTAGTAGAGGTTCCTATAATTACATATCAAAACATGTTAATGTTTGAATTGTGCAAATTTGATTATAGGTTTAGAATAATTCAAGTTGGTTTAGCAATATCCATGGTGTGAATATGAGTTAATTAATTTTTAATATTGGTATATTTAATTAGACTTAGTTTAATTATTTGGATTATACATCTCTATTATGATAAGTACATAGATTTAAACAAATAGAGAAAATTTATGCGCATAGAATAACACACAACACATACAAGTGAACCATAAAATGATCTCTACATAATTATATATAATAAATAATAACTTTTTTCCTTTAAAAGTCACAATATATATATAGATATGATGATACTTTGTCACTTTTCATTAATGATATTTCAATTCAAGCATCCAAGGAGGTGTTTCATCTTTTATGGAATTTTGGTATTCCAACAACACCCACACTTTCTACAAAATAGTTCTTGTCACACACTTTTCACTTATACATTACTTCTACAATTGTAAACTCCATAAATTACCATTGAGATCTTCTCAGAATTAAAGAGTTGTGTCATCCTGAGACAAAGTCTAAAGGATTGAATGGAAAACTAGAGCTAGCAGAGTTGCCCATGTTGAACTCTGAGGTTTGTAAAAAAGAAATGATTTCAGTTATCATTTGAAGTTTCATTTACTAGGTTTCAATTTTTTTATCACTACTTAGTCACCTTTTTAAGTTATCAACCAAGAAATATACAAATCTACAACCATTTTTATGTTTTCAATATATCAACATAACTAAGAGGTTGCCCTTTATGAGTTTTCAACCTTCTTGGCCAATGCTTCCAAAGCTTATGACCTCCCTAAAATTTAAAATATAAATAATTGAAAAACTTTAGTATTTTCAGTACCTTTCTATGATGGTGGAGGCATGGACTATGAATTTAGAATCAAGTCAGTCTGTGATGATTGAGAAGATACTGGGGTAGTAATTGACAATGTTGTTTATATGAAATATGATGACGAAGGTATTTGTGGTAGAAGAGATTACTGTGTTGTCTAAGTGAATTTCCTATCTTGCAATACTTGTGTAATTTGTCCTAGTGGAATGAACTTGGGTTCATCCAAACTCAACTAAACTGAAGTGTCTAGATTTGTCAAATCTAGCTTATATTGTCTCCAATCCACCAATACATCTCTTAGTAAGATAAAAAAAAATGTGTGCAATGGATCTTGGATTTAATTTATCATTTTTGTGTCTTTTCATCCAAAACTATGATAATAAATTTATGTTGAGCCACCTTTTGTCTAATTTTTATCTTACCAACTCCAATCATTCCACATATCCTTGTGTTTGCATTCATATGAACATATTGTGCAACATATATAGCTCCCACGATTGCATCATTGTCATCACATTATATCTTATTACCATAGATTATTTTAATTTAAAATCCATGGTAGTCGATGTGAATGTTTGATTCTTGATGATTACTTTAGAGCTATCATATTTAGATAGGTTTAGAGTTATTTCTTTCTAGGCGTTGTGAAGTTGATTCTTTTAGTCAAGAATATTTCAATAAATTTGTATCACTTGGTGTAACATATGATGAAAACCATGTTCTTACTCTTCGATTAACCTGAAGATGAATTAATTTTTTGCTTTTAGGTGTTGATCTTGTGCTTACAATTGTCATAGCCTCTATGTGGAAACCAAATACTTTATGAGCTAAGTAAGTGAGACCATGAATTATTTTTCCCCAAACATTTCTTTTTCTCTAAAAACATGTCAAAAAAATGGTATACAAATGTCATCTATTAGCTTACATGTCTTAGAGAAGTTGTCATGGAGCTCAACATTCTCCTTTGACAGTTAAGTGTTGTGTTTCTCTATCTCATAAGATTTATGTACAATAGATTATTGAAAGACAAAAAATCCTTCAATGTATTTTGCCAAGTTACACTTATAAGCTTCCTGAGTTTTTTCTTGGCTTATTGTTTCTAGTGGTAGTGAAGTCACAATAGTTATTTATGGTGCAGAATGATGTCTTATTAGTGAGATAAGGAGAGTGAATGTTATTCTTTGTAGGAGAGGGGATTAGATATCCAACATCTAATGTTTACTATTTTTTAGGTTTGTCTTGTGGTGCCTCTTCTTGGGTTCTTCCCTGGGATGATCTTGATCTTGTATGTGTGGTTGAAGGTTGTTATTGTCTATTAGTGATTAAGTACTTTTCTCCTCAATTTTGTGCTATGTTGGTTTTTTGCATCCTTGGATCCTTCAAATTTTGTTTGTACTTATTCCTTACGCTTCTTCTCATGTTATTATTTTTATTTGGTATCATAATTTGCCTAATATCTTGTCACTTTGTTTACCATATTCTTTCCAACTTGTTCAATCATTTTATGAACAATTTGTTCTACAATGTCCTTTGTTGCATGATCTTATGCATTATTTTTTTAAGTTCTTCTTGTTTGCATAATTATTCTTTCCTCTTCTCTTCAAATTACTTCATGATTATGTTAGCCTAAGATTTCATTTTTTTGTCTTCCTACTTATGGAGGTCTTACATTCACTTTTATTCAAATTCTTTGAATAAATGCTAGACCTCTAATTTATTATTATGTGCTTCCTGCACATCTCAATCCTCTTATTCCCTTTTATTTTAATCTCTTTCTGCTTTGGCTTACTCCTTCTCAGCCTTGTATTACTTATCATTAAATTTGTTTGTTTTAACCTTGACCTTCACATCTTCCAACACTTTTTTTTTGTAGTCTCATCTTATGGTTTGGATTGGTCTAGGTGTTGTTGTTTTAGAGTTTGATCCATTGAAACATGTTGTTGTGCACTTGTTTCTAAATGATCAGAAGTTTAGGGCACATGTGGCTATGTTTTGGAATATGGAGATAATGAGAGTAAAGGTGGTGGTGATGGGGATGCATAAATGACCACTTATCTCTTCATCACAAATGTCTTTGAACATGTAAGCGGGATGCTCTTAATTGCATGATTTTGTATTGTAGTTTGTTCCTCTTGTTTTTCTTCCTCTTCAGCTTCCTCCTTCGGTTCATATATGACCAAAAATGTGCCCATTAGTTCAATGATGGTTGGAGATGTCCTATTAGTTCCCTGTGTGTGAGGTATACATGTCAATGGCCTCAAAGGATTTTATTGTTATGTGTTGGGTCCTTGCACCATTGTAGTGGAACATGATGTCACTTATTGATATATAGTGTCTAATCCACACTTGGTTTCTACTTCTTGTGTTATTATATCTACAATTATAGATTGTGTAGTTGGGGGTATCTGCACTAAAAGTATAACTTGAACATTATTTCATAGTCGACGAGTGTGAAATGCCTTCTAAAAGAATTTTTTTTTATCCTCCTCTTTGTTGTATATATAATTTATGATAGCATTCAACATTAAGTTTTATACCTCTTCCAATGTGACCCTAAATGTTTTTTAGGTCATATTCAACTGTGATCATTAAAATCCATTTATCATTGATCCATAGAGTGGTGTAATGAACCCTTTTCACCAGTGGTGAAGATCTCCAATTAGGTTCCTTCTTATAGACCATAACTAGTTAAACTTCTAAACCTCCCTCCATCTATAATTATGCTTTATAGGGAGATTAATATTCAGATTCTGTACTCAACTAAGTTTAGTCACAACAATATGACACTTTTCGTTCATGAAATGTCACCATTCTTATGCAATATTCATGACCTATGGATTTCAAGTCTCTTTCAGGACACATCAGTTAGTCTTTTTCCTTCTCTTTCTCAATTCATATATATATTCAATAAAATAAAATGTTCTATAAAATTAAAAAATAGGTCCTACCCATGATTTGTGTAGTGATTTGCATCAATTGATTTCTACTTAGTATACTCAGTATTCCCCAATATATCTAGTTTATATAAAATGTGCTTCACAAGTGTACATGAGTGAATTAAACACATTTATGTTTCCAACTATAGACACAATTATAGGTCATTTAACTATATTAGATCTAGAAATGTTGAATAGACAAAAACACTCCACCCAGACAACATGTAATATCCCCAACCAATAAGGACTGTAGAAAGACAAAAGCTCTGAATTGCTTTTCTGAGTATTCTAATTTTTGTATGAAATAAGAATAAATTGCAATTTTTTGCAAAATAATTTCCAAATAGATAAATAAATCACAGTATAATCTCTTATTTATTCGCTCAGATGATTACAATAGATGTCCTCTGTCATGCATATAAAAAAATATTCAAATACTGTCTTAATAACCTGAGTATTCTACAAACTGGGAATAAAACTTGAATCTGGTACATCTCAGCCTGTTGTATCAAAAACACAGTCACCGACGTCGGTTATACTACTGCGTCGATTTCCTGGTGTCATTATCCTGTCGACATTGGTGAGATAGTCATGTCGGTCTCTGTCGGTCTCTACACTTTCCTTTCTGCTGATGCGTATGGATTTGCACGATCTATACGGACTTTGTACGGCCGCCAATATAGCACACCCTATTTTTTGGACCCCTGATCTCAAGATATATAGCTCTAATACAGGAGATCTTTATCTGTGCAATATCTAAATCAAAACCCTGAATCAAAAACCTAATAAAATAAATACCTGAAATACCTGTGATAGCTTCTATATGAGGCTATCTCTCAAATTGGCAATAGATCAGCTGATATCTCACAACCTCTGAATCACACACACTGAAGAGTGGATGTTCTCCAATGCAAATGGAATCCTGGAACCCTTGGCTCAGTCTTCACAGAAGAATTCTTAGCAAAAATCAATAATCATAATCATTCATAATTTTCAACTCTCTCCCATGAGAAACCCTTATACCCTCAAAAAGGTATGCTTGCCCTAATTAGGGTTTCTTAAATTAGAATTAGGGTTGCACAATTAAAATATGCTAAATAATTAATATTTAATTAAATCAATCAAATATTAATATCTCCCTCAATACATGTCTGATCGAGCCCAAACAAAAGCCAACTAAAAAATTCTGCTAAATGAAGCCAAGCCAATCTCCATCAAGACCCTCTAACCATCCTATCAGCCTATGAGGGTCGCATAATAGGCTAACCATCAACTCTGGAGATGTCAACTGAAAAGGGGACATGACAATCTGCCCCTCCTAAAATTGCTTGCCCTCAAGCAATCGCTGAATGGTAAACCAATCAATCCACCTGGATCCCAAATGTAGTCATGATCTCCACCACTATCAATCAATACAAACTCCATGCCATGTCCATCACAACTCTCATCTAATGGCGTCACATCATCCCTAGTACTAAGATAAGAATCCCAACATCCAATCCATAAATGAAAATCAACCAGCAACTCCAGTAAACTCCTTACCTGAATAATATCTGAATCTGGAATATAAATGCTAGACATACTCATATCATCATCAACCTGTGACCCGACTGTAACAGAAAGCTGAGTCTCTACCACATGTGCTATCTCCTGAACTGAACTCACCTCAAGACAAAGCTCGTCCACCTGTCTCTCCCGTGTTGGTGCCAATGTGCACTCGACAGCGCACTCTCCCATATTGTGTGGTATGAGCCTCTCCATCTGATGAAAAAACATATGTTTGAAGCTGCTGCCCTGTATTGCCTTAAGAATATGTGTCTTCCCATCAACATCAAAACAAACCTCCATGTCCTTGAGATGAAGAGTAACTTCCTAAAATGAATGAAGCCACTTCATACCCAAGACTAAGTCTATATCCCCCATGTTCACCACATAATAATCAGCCTTGAACTCATAGTTGTTCAAGCACAATGGGAGGTCTCTAATCATACGCTCACACCTAAGATTGTGACCATCGGCTACCTTAACTCTAATGCCCTCAAAATCCTCGGTAATGAGTCCACACTTCTCCACAAATTTGGCATCTATAAAATTATGTGTGGCCCCTATGTCAAGAAGGGTGATGACCCTCTGTCCTGCCAAAACTCCACAGAGTCTGAATGACTCATCCGACTGAATGCTAGATAGGCATGCCTCCTGTATGTGAAGCTCTAAATCTGCCTCTGCCTTAGGCTCTAAAGCCTCTACCTCTGCCCCCTCAGAACTATTCTACTGTTTGGAATCCTCTGAATCTGAATCCTCATAATAAGCCCACATCACTCGATTGGCCTTGCCCTTAGGCCTCAAAGGACAATCGTGATTGGCATCATAGGGACCTTTGCAGTAGAAGCAAAGCTTCTTCCTTCGTAGATCATTAAGATCCTCTTGATCCAAAGGTGGTGCTGCTGGATTGGCCTTAAATCATTCTTAACACCTGATTTATCTTGTTGAAATCTAATCCCTCTCTATCTCCGTTGGAGCACTTATGGTCCCTGGATGAAGAAGTACCTCCTGAGTTAGATTTACTGGATGGGGCTGCCATCTCCATACTTCGCACCTTCTTCATAGCTACCTGTAATGAAGGAGGATCAAAGGCTTTGATCCAACCTCTCAATGGTTCTGTCAATCCCTCCATGAAGAGAACTACCAATCTACGCTCTGAAATATTTGGCACCATGACTGCCAATCTCTGAAACTCACCAATGAAGGACTCCAAGTTACCTATTTGTCTTAGCTGTGCCAGATCTCAAAAGTAAACCTCAAGATCTTTCCTGTCAAACCACTCAACCAATCTATCCACGAAGTCCTGGTACTCCGTCACCTGGTTATGCTGAAGTGTTACCATACCATGGTACCACCAATCATGTGCTACTCCATCCAAGTGCAAAGTGGCGTATTTGATGGCCTCTATCTCTGTCATTGGCCTTAATGCCAAGAATGTGTCAAGCTTATGAACCCAAGCTTATGCTGTCATCTTGCCGCTACCGTCAAAAGTAGTCAAAGAAAGCTTGCCAGTAGCCTTCTTTAGCTCACTGAGTTGACCTCTAGGCCTCCTCTCCTATCTAACCAATCTATAGTGCTCTCTCCTCTGATTAAAAAAATGATCAAAGGACATCCTCTCCCGAACCTGATGAGCTAATAAGTCTCACTCATCATTTGCAGCCATGAGAACATCTGTAAATAGGGAATCTCCTGCCTCCTCCTTTGCTGGAGCCTCTGGTTCCTCTTGAACAAATGTAGGACATGTAGGTCTATCAGTTATCCTAGAATAGGTCCGTTGGGGTCTCTGATTAATAGTAGCACTCCTGTTATCTCCTTGTTCCCCATTCTATCTAACAGGTGGGTTCATCCTCTCTACCATAGTAGTGAGTGCCTGTAGTGCCTGATTCATCTGCCGCTGGCCTGTCATCACAACACGATAGAATTCTTTGGTGCCCTGATCATCATCATACATGTGGCCCCTGGGTGGGCTACCCTCACGTCTGTCACTCATGATGATCGGTGGCTGATCTAACACCTGGGTACCTTCAAGCAAGGCTCTACTGCGTGTGTTATACCTGTGTGGTCCCAACTCTTGTGGCTGCATGAAATTGTCAAACCCTCAGGATGGCAAGAATTTAGCTCTGATACTACTGTAATATCCCCAACCAATAGGGACTGTAGAAAGACAAAAGCTTTGAATTGATTTTCTGAGTATTTTGATTTTTGTATGAAATAAGAACAAATTGTGATTTTTTGCAAAATAATTTCTAAATAGATAAATAAATCACAGTATAATCTCTTATTTATTCGCTCAAATGATTACAATAGATGTCCTCTATCATGCATATAAAATAATATTCAAATACTGTCTTAATAACCTGAGTATTTCGCAAACTGGGAATAAAACCTGAATCTAGTACATCTCAGCCTGCTGTATCAAAAACACAGTCGTCGACGTCGGTTATACTACTGCCGTCAATTTCTTGGTGTCGTTATCCTGCCGACATCGGTGAGATAGTCAGCCGATGTCGGTCTCTGTCAATCTCTGCCTGCCAATGTCAGTCTTTGCACTTTTCGCTGATGCGTATGGATTTGCATGGATCTATACGGACTTCGTACGGCCACCAATATAGCACACCCTGTTTGCTGGACCCCTGATCTCAAGATATATAGCTCTAATACAGGAGATCTTTATCTGTGCAATATCTGAATCAAAACCCTGAATCAAAAACCTAATAAAATAAATACCTGAAATACCTGTGATAGCATCTGTATGAGGCTATCTCTCAAATTGGCAATAGATCGGCTAATATCTCACAACCTCTGAATCACACACACTGAAGAGTGAACGTTCTCCAATGCAAATGGAATCCTGGAACCCTTGGCTCAGTCTTCACAGAAGAATTCTTAGCAAAAATCAATAATCATAATCATTCATAATTTTCAACTCTCTCCCATGAGAAACCCTTATACCCTCAAAAAGGTATGCTTGCCCTAGTTAGGGTTTCTTAAATTAGAATTAGGGTTGCAAAATTAATATATGCTAAATAATTAATATTTAATTAAATCAATCAAATATTAATATCTCCCTCAATACATGTCCGATCGAGCCCAAACAAAAGCCAACTGGAAAAATTCTGCTAAATGAAGCCAAGCCAATCTCCATCAAGACCATCTAACCATCCTATCAGCCTACGAGGGTCACATAATAGGCTAACCATCAACTCTGGAGATGTCAACTGAAAAGGGGACATGACACAACAATGCATTGCATTATTGTTTGATTTTCCCAGACTTGTCCAAGTGAACACATGCTATAAATTCTTAGATCCAAACAAGGCACATGACTTTTACAACATGTTTATACAACAACAATTTCATTGGGGGCACCTCACGCATAGGTTAAATTATCATTCTTTTTCTATCCCTTCTTGTTCATACCTTAGCTAATTACATCACACAAAATTTATCCATATTGCTCGCTTACCATCACATTGATATCTTATTGGATACCTAAGTTGCCGAATATACTAACATCACAATTTGATTGTGTGGATCAATTAAATTTAATCTTGCATGTGTTGTGTGTTTTCTTCGATGTTTCAAGTCTTATGTGTATTCACTATTTTGGATTGTGAACATTTGAATATTTCCTTGTGTGTGGTCTAATCTTATTGTATGTTTCTATAATTTTGTAAGTGAAATATGAATATTTACCTTATATGTGTCCCCTTGACCTTCTATTACATACTTTTAGTGATTTGCGTGTTTTTTTTATGTGTGCACATCATGGCCATGAAACTTGTTTACCCAATTTTTGATGTCATTATAGAAATCACACATATTCTTTATTTCCCAATGCCATAATCAATATCCTACATTCCTCCCAGAATTTAAATTTAGATTCAATACCAAGTTTTGATCATGTACCTATGTGCCTAATTGATAATATTTATCAACTCATAATATGACTATATATGCTTGTATGCACATGCCTCTTACACCACTATTTTTTTCAAATTATATATTATGATGCAATGTTCTTCATGTTATCATTACTATTCAGATTTACATATCTTCATAACATCTCTCGCATAATTTATTTTAAAGCTAAGTTATTATGCATGATTCACAACTAATCCGAAAATAAAAAGAGATTCCACCGTTGATCGTGATCTATACTTAAAAGTAATTTTTAGACAACAACGCTCCATTCGGATAGGGGCACAAGCCAACCATGTCCAGAACATGTTGTGGTTCCAACAAGCAAAAAATAAAATTCACATAATAACAAAACTTTGTCTTCAATTATTGGTAAAACAGATAAAATAACCTTTAACCTTCCAAATCCCTTAAAAGCAAGCCGTTAGGAATAACAGTACATATAAAGTCGAGACTACCTATAACCACAGGAAAAAAACCTACATACATATTGAAAGTAGTTAAACCATAATTGTTGTGTGATTAAAGTCTGTTGGATCTGGAAGAGCTCTGCCTGGGCAAGACCTCTGCTTTTATTCCCAAAGACTTGTAAATCTCCACAATCACCTTTTCATTGAAATCTTCAACACCAGTCTTTCTTTCTCCATCTTGCTCTCCCATCTTTTTGTATTTTCGTCTCTGCAAAAACTTCTTCACAAACATCGAAAATCCAGTGCTATCAGAAATGCCAGCCATAAAAAACTATTTTCTGTGCTAAGTTTTCAACAGGTCTTGTATTTTTAAATCCAAAGGGGTATCTTGGGCAGGTATTTGTAATTATTTGTTCTTGAGTCAAAGTCTACGATATTTATATTTTTTAAGTTATAACACCTAAATTTGGGCCAGTCGGCAACCACCTCATAATAGAATGCAGTGATCCCGTGTTAAAGTCAATGACATCTATTAATGACATATGCTCGTGCTTTACAAAGTTTGATTGAAAATGCAATATTTATTAAATATTGTAATAACTACCATTGACTTAATAAATCTTCCATTTTAAAGTGTTTTTCGTTTCTTTTATCCCAATTTAAATGGTCTCTTTCAAGTCAGATTTGTGATAGTAATTTTCAACAATAATTTGTTAACTATTTATGATTGTAATTTTTTATGGCAATTAATTATCTTAGTATCTTTGATGTGAAGGAACACTTGGTTTTACAAGAGTGTTATGTTAATAATGATTTTCTCTTTCTATTTGTTTTGTAAGATTGTTATGTTAATATTAAAATATTTTTTAAATATCATGTTTTTTGAATCTAATTTGAATGGATATATCTTTTTTTTTAATACAAAAGATATTACACAAGTATTCAATTTTATAAACATTAATTTATAAACTCAGTTTTTTAAAGAGTTTTTGTCTTCTAATGTTTGCACCAAATTGTTGTAAGGGTCTTTACCTTCTAATTTTTAAACCTGGTTTTATAAGGCCCCTTCCCTCCTTTTCAAGTTTTAAGTTTTATAAAATCCATTACATTTCAATTTTTACGTTTAATTCAAAGCTTTTTCTTATCCTTCAATTTTAAACACAATTGTATAAGATTTCTTAACTTCCAATTTTTAAACTTTGTTGTATAAAATTTATATTTCCAATTTTTAAACTCGAAGCTATAAAATCTTTTACCTTTAACACTTTTCTTATCATTTTTTAATTACAAATAATATTAATTTATAATTTTTCTCAACATTTATATTAATTTTCATTAATAATTTAAATTTTAATATAGACTTTTAATATTTTATTCTTACTAAATTTTTAATTTCAATAAATATAATTACATTGTGCATAAATGGGCTTGTTAAAAACTCTACAAGTTTTTTTTAAAAGAAGAGGAATGTTTTAGTGTTTTTTTTCCCTTTCTTTCTTTCCCTTAGGTCTATGATATTAGGGCCTTCTTTTTACGGGTTTGAATTTATGATTTTTTTAAAAGCATAAGTTCTTTTCTATTCAGTTAATTCAAATATACAATATCAAGTGAAACCTAATAATATATTGTCAAAATTTGATAATTTATATTTTTGTTTTTCAAATAATTTTTTTTATCATAAACTTTAAAAAATTATTTGAATTTTATTGTTTAAATAATTAAAAAATAATAGTTTTAAACAACTATTTATCACCTATTGATCACCTATTAGTTTTAGATTATAAATATAGTTACCAATCTGTGGCCTTAAGTTTTAGCCAAATTAAAATAGTAGCGTGCTTGCTACATAAAACCGACCAAATTCATGTAAATTCCATTGTTACTGATGACAACCAACTTTGTGAAAATTTCACATTGGCTAGCCTCTTTTTACATTTCAATGTTGTCAAAAATTCATAACCTAGATTGCCAAGTGATGTGCATATTTATGCCAATAATGACGTGGCCTGCCCCTCTGTTTGACATGATTTTAAATTTTAGTAAAGCATGAAATGTAATATTTAATTTTGAGATTCATTTTGTATTTTCATTGCTTTTATCATTTCTATTTTCATTTTTAGTTATGCATATGGTCTTATTTTTTGAGATTTTTCTTACATTTTCAATCTATACATTTAGATCTCAACAATTAGCTTTGTGCCACTAAAATGTCCCAAATTTCATCGTTCTCCAATTAACAATGGTAAAGTGGGCATTGAATTTTTCCTTGACTTATATGACTAGTATGTGTGCTCTTAAGGATAACATTGATTAAAACACATTGAATTTCAACTAAGCACATTTTTTGTGAGAATGCTTTGTTCCTTAAATATGAGGTAAACTATATTTTAATTTTTAAATTGATTCTCATTCAAGGTAATGGGAGAAAGCTAAACAAGTATATTCATATTGTTTTATTTCTGGAAAGGTATTCTTAGTTTTATTCTTGAGCAAAATTTAGGGATTTTATTCAATTTTTTAGCATTGAATTCATTTGTGAGATTTTATTCTAGATTTTGTTTGTTGTAAATTATAATTGAATTCAACTATTTTTTGTTGTTGTTTTTACAATTATATATTTTTATGTTTGAATTATGAATAAAATTTAGGTCCAAAACCAATTAAGAGCGAAACCCACAATTCAAAATGCCTTGTTTTAGGAACAAATTGATCCTCAAATTTTCTTATCTTGTGAAAATATTGAAAGTATAATTTAATATATTATACCTCAAAATAACTCTTAAGTCATGCAAATAACTTAGAATGGCAAGGTGATTTGACATTCCCAAAAAACATCAATTATAGAACCATTGTAGAGAATAACCATTTTTTTTAAAATAAATTTATTCTACCCTAACCTTGAATAAAACATATAAAAATTAACCTATATTTGATAGTAAACTCAATAATTAATCAATGAATAGAAGCCATAAAATTTATCTTGGGATTTCCCTAATATTTAATTAAGAATAAAACTCAAAATAAAATACCTAAAATTTAACATCTAACATATTCACCATGTAACATCAACTTTGACATTATTAGCATGTAAAACCCTCACCAACTTTATGCAAATTTAAATCTTTAAAGTCCTAAATTTTGTTCAAAAATAAAACACAAAATAACTTGCCACATCAAAACTCCCACTGTTTCACCTAAATTCTAAAGTTTGGTCAATAATAAAATCCAAAATAAAACTCCTAAAAATCATTGTTGTTAAATTT
>JARHVA010007659.1:177500-205000 GCA_037957365.1 Torreya grandis | reverse complement strand
CAAAGGTCCAGTGTTTATGCAAGGTGTCGCTAGGAATAAGTATAAAGATCAAGGAATACATCTCTAGAGATTCTATTATTAGGAAGGTTCAATAGGAGAAATACACATTTGTTATTAGAGAAAAATTCCTAATGCTAGATTCTATGTAGTTACCCTAGACCATATAAAATAAGAATGCTTTATAGGGAAATGCTACAATAATGGATTCAGATATGGTATGCTCAGATTATTTACACCATAAGATAAGAGTAATCAAAACTTTGACTTATCTCTTAAACATGGTACACACTTTTTGTAACATATATATATATATATATATATATATAACAAAATATTGAAAATTTGATGCATAACCTATTAGATTGTGCAAATAGGGGAAAACAACATTGAAAAAGTGGTCTAGTATGTCAAGACAAAAAATCCTTGGTATGTTGACTCCATATTAGGTGTAGAAATTTCAAGGTATGAAATCCCTATTAAGTCTTTGAATTTGGAAGCACGGTGAATATGATTCATAAATATGCATGGGATGATACTAAAATACCAATTCTTAAATATAACCCTATCATAATGAGCCTCACAAACTATGGTCGAGTTGAATCCATTGGGATAATGGAGGATGTGGAGATAAAATTATCTAATCTAGGTCTAATAGAAGACTTCAAACTTATTTATCAGTAAATTAATCAAAGATATTACCCCATTAACTAGAAAAAAGTGGTCGTATCATGGTAATATGACCATAAATATAGTAAATAATCAATTAGACTACATCAAAGAGACAAGATTATTATCATACCTTTGAACATGACTTTAATCAAGCATTAAATTATTCTAAATGATCCTGTGTTTTTCTATGTTTATAGAGGAGATAGTTTAATTTTGGCATAAAATTGAATACATAGTATTTATGAATGAGAGAGTTCCTTTATACATTTATACATTTGAAAAAATTGGAATAGTTTTCATATTAGTATGATAAGATAATAGAGAAAGTCCCACAATTCCATATGACATAATACAAGTATCCTTCAATGTGATCTCTAACTAAGTTACAAGTGGATTAGGTGACTACTACTAATAAGTATTACGTAGAACCCCCACATGGGGAAATTTTATGTGGGAATTCGTGTCATTTATAAGTGGTGAATCATATGTGCATATGCTAAATTGAGCACATGGATACCATGGGGTAAGTGCAATAAGAATGGTATTTGATATCGAGAGACAAATATTGCAGTAATTTACAACTAAAGACTTATCACAATTTATCTTCAATATGGAACAACATGTAAAAAACATAGATCAAAGAGTCAGTGTGCTAAACTATGCTCTAAAATATTTTTTTGTGACATGGCAGTAAGCTAGTCAATCAAATAAATTACATTGTGAAGAGATGTTAAATTATACAAGATTGATTCTAGGTGGCCTTTGTGGTCTTAGAATAGTGGAAATTTTTACAAGAAGGATAATGTTTGAAGATGAATATCCATCATTATGTCAATACATGGATATTGTAGAGTGTATAACTGAATACTTAGTTCATGTATTCATACTTCCTGTGACCCTACTCCTCCCTATGATTACACATCAGATCATGTGTAGACTATCAACCTGGGTTATCCTAGTTGGAGAAATTTTACACTCATTTGGACCTTTCCTACATCATATTCTCATCCCATACACATCCTCAGACCATCTTAGTCCTTTCTCATTCTAGACAAGTTCTCTAGGGACCCCCATGGCACTCTGTGAGGCTTGTTGACCACCCTGGGTGGCCTTTAGGCCCAGTTCATGGTTTATGGAGAAAACTAATGGCATAAGCCACATATTTCCTTCATAGAATCCATGGTCTAGGTAGAATTCATGAAAAAGTGCTCTATTAGGGACCAAGTGGATATAAATGGCTAGTTTTGGGTTGTTTGGTGGATTAAGGTTGAGTTATATGTCTTTTCCTCATTCATTTGAGCATATCTTTTGACCTATATCCTACATTATTTATTTTATCTTAAAAATTGATCATCACACTTGAATGTTGGGTTCCTCTTTGAATATCTCTTGGTTCTTACTTGGCACAATAGCTTTCATTGTGATAGGGGATGCCCTACTCTATTACAGCTATTCTTGGTGATTCACATTATTATTCATAATGTTCCTAAAGCTTTTGGGTTGTCCTTGATCCATCAAGACTCCATTTTAATTATCTCTTGTGATCCTTAAATTATTTCCTCCATAGATTGGAATCTTCTCAATCATGTCCTCTATAGCTTTTGGCTCTTGGTTTAGACTCAGCTCCCACATAGCCTGATCTTCTTCCTCTCTTGATTCCTAGCTTGGATAATCAATTGGTAGAATGTCTTCACATCTCTATTGAGTTTTATATGAGATCAATTTTATTTTCAAAATGAAAATCTTTATTATTTTTAGTAGTATACATGCTAGGGTTTGATCTATTTTAGTTATTTAGTTGTTTTGTGCATTGTTTAGAATAGTTTTTAAAGTTTATGCATTTGTATAAGGTTAATGAATATTTTAATTGATTGAAATATTTGCCATTACTATTATGATTGTATTGGAAATGTTTTTCATTACATATTAGGATACTACACGTCCAAAATTATCTTTTCGACTTGCTTAAACAATCTCACTATCTTGCTAAACTAGAACATTGTATTGTTGAAAAACAATAATGTTGAAAATGAAATATAACTTAAACCTAGACTAGGTATTCTCTTAAACCTTGGTTTGAAAATTTATTTATTGCATAAAAAATATTTCATTTGGCCTAAAAGAGCCTTATCTTCTAGATTTAAATTTCATTTTTTTATCTCTCTTCATTTGGCATTGTTGTTTTTGTAATTTATGTGAAATCAATAGTCTAGTCTTAGCTACATGATTTACTATGGTTAGATCTACTAGAAATACCTACATCCTTTTTGTGCTTCATCATGCTATCCATAAATTGGTTTAAAATTATATTTATATCTTTGTCCAAGCTGACAAACTAGATAGCCACTATAAATCTCCTATATCCCATAGAATCCCTGGGCCTTCTAGCCTCTTAGTTGTTTGCTTTAGTAGTTTGTGTACCCCTTACCAAACACTAGTGGTTCCATTTAGATTCTTGGATCTACATTATAACACACCCAATAAGACCTCACATATGATCTCATGATAGTTCTATTTAGGTTAGATATCCCTTAACCAACTTCCCTTTGTTAGCTATTTGGCTTTACTTTCAGTTATGTTTTATCTCCTTCCTTGGTTATTTTTTCTTACTCTAGTTTGGTGGTATTCTTCCTATTGGCTCCTCATTAGTTTTTATTTTCTAATTTCCTATGTGTTTCTCTTATTTCATTGCATCCATGGTTAGTCTCCCACCCTTGGGATGCTAATCCCATCGAATTAAGGGTCTCATCCCTGAGCTCACTCATGAGCAAGCCACAACTGCAATGGAATGCCATAGACACCATAGGATCCAAGAGGTTCCCTTAACCTAGCATTGTAGTATACACCCTCTCACATTCAAAAGGGATTAAGATTGGTAGGACTATAACCAATGGACTTCATTTCCTTTTCACTAGTATGATATTCATTCATATGAGGATGTTTCTTCTCATCCTCATATTGTATCGCATTCACCCATTTGAGGTGATGATAATCCCTTTGTGTGACTAGGGCATGATGATCTATGTGTGATAATTGATGAGTGACATAGATTCCTTTAGATGAATGAAGTGCATCCTTCTCCCATTGGAGTCATCAATATGCTTCCTTTGGAGATAGAATTCACACCTACTTGATTTTGAGTGCTTCGACTAGTTGTCATGTGAGTTCCCTACCTTTTTCTCAACAATAGACTCTATAGTAATAACACCCTCATATCCATGTTGTGGGTCATAGGTATCCCCACTCAATGAGGTATCTTCATCATGAATATTCTTCCCATCCTCTTAGCCCTTCCTTTAGAGTTTCTGATGGGCATGTTGATTTTGATCACCACCTACGGACTACAGATCCATGTGATGCATATCAGGATCAATGCCCATCGATTGACCCTCATTTTATGGTATGTGAATAGAATTATGGGGAATTTGGTCAACATGACCACATCCATGAGTATTCCACATCATCTCTCATCATTGCTATGGGGAATATTATCCATCTTGTGGTCATTACCCACCCCATGGTAGAGATGATTTTCAACATGAGTGTTCCTTATATTAGGATCCACCTCAGCATCATCCTATCCATAGTCATTGTTATGATAATGTATATGGGAATAAGCAACATCATTAACATCATGATACTCCTCCTAGATCTTATCACCATCATGCTATCAACTATGCCTATAAGGATCTCTATTAAAATCCTCTAGACCCTTGGGTGCATGTTGTTCCCCTTCCTAATCCTATCCCTGAACTACCTATGTTTAATGAGACTTAGGACTATAGTCCCATAGAGCATATTACAACATTGATGATGGCATAAATGGATTGGGATAGGATGCATGAATGATGTTTATGCTTTTCACTCATTCCTTATGAGCTGAAGCTCTTGTTTGGTTTTTATAATCTACCTCCAAATTCTCTCTCTACTTTCTAACTCCTTTTGGATGATTTCCTCCAATAATTTGATATCTCCAAGCCTTCCAACCTCAACATCCAATCACTAACCTTGATGTCATATGCCAAGGGTGATTCAAACTTTGAGTTTGTGTGTAGGTGGTGTTCAGCTATCCATATATGTAGAAAAAGTTTCTCAAATGATTAACTTTATGATATGTTCATGTGCACATCAAGGAAGGAGGTTCAAATTGAGGTCCTCAAGCATATAAGGTTGAATTATTTGAGGTACATATAGGTATATAGCCTGTACTGACCCAAAATTCATCCTCTTCACATGATCACAACCATAATGCAACTAGTGATGGTGTTATAGATTCTCCTTCTAAGAATAAAGATAAAAAGGAAAAGCATGAGGTAAATGATTTGAGAAAGAAACCAAATAAAAATAAAGCTTCTAAATCAAGCACAACAAAGTACTAGATAGTGTTTCCATATGACCCCACCAAGTTTTGTAATTACCATCAGATGAAGGGGAAGGATGATGCCAATTATACTACCCCAAAAGTTTGGTGCACAAGCCTCACCTCCATCTCAAAGGTTTTCTCTTGTGAAACCCAACCACAAACTAAATGTGTCCAAGGAGCCTCTACTTGACCACAACAAAGAGAAGAAGAAGAATGTCCATCATTCTCTTTCTTTCTCTTCCACCTATTTCAGCTTCTCTTTCCAAGCTAAGGGAAAGCCAAGTGTGAAAGTAGAAAGGTCATTACTACTATTGACATAACCTCTACTAGGTATGAGTGTTTTATTAGCATGTGCTCTGGTCAGGTCATCAACCCTATTAGAGAGACTACTGGTGTCCCACAGTGGCAAGGAATCCCAAAGTTAGATTTGAATTTCAACATAACATCCCTCCCCAAGATAGACAACATCCCTACTCTGTCACAAAAGAGTTATAGGGCATCTCAGTTGGAATCTTCATTTGGGACCTTCTTCACCTTTACCATGAGCAAAGGGGCCTTGTCTTGGATGATCTTGGTTTCTCTCATGAGGGTTTGCTACAAGATGATGTTGAATTTTTGTTCAAATTTGACACATTTAAGCACCCTCTCCCTCCCATCTTATCTTTTTTCCCTACCTCTTTGCTAGATGCTTCAATTCCTACAAATAGGGCTCAATTCCCTCTCTATATTGAGACCTCTATTGATGATTATTAAATTAACAATCGATCATTGATGAAGGAGCTATGTTAAATATCATGTCCCTATGTGTGTTCAATGAGCTTGGGATCAAATAGAAGAATATATTTTATTCTCACCACAATTGTGTTGGTTTAAACTATGACATAGTTATGTCATGGGGAACATGAATCTCTAGGTAAATTTTGGCCCCAAGATAGGTAGGATTGAGTTTTGTGTGTTGGACTTGGATATTTTATACAACATGATTCTTGGCCATCCTTGGACTACTTCCATGTAGATGTTGGATGGTGGAGCCTATTCTTATTATAATGTTTGATTCCTAATAGGGGCATGTGGGGGGGAAATGCCCCCCACTCTGGTCACGATGGGGGTCTAGGGGGGTGAAGAAATACTTGGAAGCCCCCTGGAAAGGGTTTGGGGGTAGCACCTTTGAGACAAAATTTTGTTAAAAATGCATTATAAAGTATTGTAATTTTGTAGTAAATTTGGATTGTTCACTATTAGGTCACAGATCTAATGGTATAAATTATGTTTATGCACTTTTTCACTAATATATAACACTCCTTTGATATCAAGGCATTGTAATCATGGTGGTATACTGTGTGTGAGTGAAGAGGATATTGTAGTGGATATATTGTAGGTATTTTCCTTCATTTATTGGAATAAATAATAAGGACTCATTATTTCTATATGGACCTAGCCCATATTAGGTGAACCACGTGAAATCTATGTCTCTATTATGTTGTGTTTTTTACATTTAATTTCTATCTTTAATTCATTAATATTTCTCCATGTTCTATATTCCTAACAATAGGCCATCACATTGGCCATGTTTCACATAGTTTAGTTCATGCATGAAGGTGAGGTTCATACCATAGAGGTTGACCCAGATCCTTGGGCATTGGTTTATGTAAAGATAAATCCCTTAGGTGATGCTTTATTTGTCTCCTCATTAAGCTTAGTGGAATCCCACACACCCCTAACTTATGAGTCTAGGTTTCTCAAGGATGAACACTATGATCCAACTAAGTTTCAAGTAGCATTCACTCTTTTAGAGTTTGCCACATGTTGGCTAACTCCCTTTCTAGCTCTATCATGCCAAATTAAATCTTGCATTCATAGATACCTCTTTCAATATATCTCCATGAATTTCAATCTTCTCCTCTCATTGTGATTCTCCCATCAAACTATTGGCTCTCTCAATACATCCCCTGTAGAGGCTGCTAGAATAGTTGAGTCTAATCTTGAGTGTTATTCCATCTATGGTACATCAAAAAACCCAATCAATGAGAGGAAATATTACAAGAATCTCATACCCATGTATCATACATTCCACCATCCTCTTAATTTTTTGGGTTTAGAGGTCTTGTTCAAGAAAAATGACCCTACCTTTGGAACTCTTGTGTTTTGGGTCATGACTAATAAATGTAAGGATATGGATTCTCCATCTCCTTCTTTCAAAAATTTACCTATTGATTTGCTTATTTATAGGATAATAAATGTCCTACCTTAGAGGAATGCCTCTATTTAGGGTAAATTGGTGTCTTACCCTTAGGGGCAAGCTTGAGCCTGGTCCTATAGTGCTTTAAAGGGCCCTAGAGCTTATTCAAACACCCTCCCCAAACCCCCATTCAGTAGATTGTCCCTATCATGGCATCCATAATCATAAATTATGGGTGTTTATATCCATTTGGCTTATGATATCCTCCTTATATGTACCTCCAAATAGAATCATAGTTTTTTTTATTCTTTTAGTTGGTTGGGCTACAACATGCTAGTAGTTAGCCCTATACTAACTCCCTCTCTCTTTCTCTATAGTTCTTGTAGGTGATATGGGTTAGTGGTTATGTTTGCATAAAACTTCATCCACTCTTCCCTAGCTATTATTTTTCTATCATGGGCCTCCTATGACCCCTCCTCACTCTCATTATGGGTGGCATTGAGGCACCCTCTCATAGTTGGCCACCACATAGTGATAATGGCTCTACTGGCTGAGATGTCTTTCTTGCCTTTAGAATTATAGATATTTACAACTACACAATAGATAAATGTGACATTAGATTATTCATACATGGTTTGGAATGAGAAAAACATTTTTTGACAAGTTTAACAACTAATTTTTTATCTTCCTCCCTTCCCAACCTTTCTAGGCATGTTTTGGGACCTACCGAGATCCTCAAACCTATTTATAGCCCTTTTTGGCCTAGGTCACAAGTTTGTAGTCTATGTAATGGCCTAGTAGTGGTCCAAGCCATGGACATCATGGCTTGGTAGTTCTCCAAGATATGGGGTTTCCTAGATAGGTCACGGCCTAGACCTAGGGCTTTCTTTTGGTCTCTATTTTACTTCGTTATTACTCTTATTACCATAAAACCTACATCTTAGGGGTTTTGGCTCATTACAAACATAATGGCTAAGTCCATTTCTCTCTTTGAATCATTTTAGGTGTGTTTTTAAACAATTCTTGTCTCATGGACCCCTAGGTCCTCTAGCCTATTAGGCTTGTCTACTCCTTGTCAGGGTACACCTAGTGATAGAAGTTAATCTCTCTTCTACTTTCAGTCAGTAATTTCTTATCTCATTAGTATTTTGTCCCTACTAACTCCCTCTCCCTATTTCACTTTGGTTCTTGTAGGTTTGGTTTCATGATTGTAGTTTCTAAAGGACTTGCTCTGGTCTTCACTGATCAATCTTCATCTCTTTATGGACATCCTACCACCCTTCTTCTCCTCATCCCACAATCAATGTTGGTAATTTCCCCTTGATTTCAACTTGATTATTTTATTTACTTCCCTCTTTAAACTCAATCATTTTTCCTCACTTTGAGATCACATTTACATAGTTTTTAGTCTTATATCCTTGACCCCCATCATGGTGCACCTCTCAGTGGTGATTCACATTGATGGTGGTAGTTGAGGAAACCCAAGACCTATAGCTACAACTTAGGTTATCGATGGTCCATGGGGTCATGATATTTTTTTAGTTTGTTTCTTCCTTATCATTGATATGAATAATGTTTGAGTATCATGTAATCATTAGTGCCTTGACCAATGCTCATGAATCAAGTACATGTTATGTGCAATTATTTTTTGACTCACTCTTATTTATATCTCAACTCACTAGTACTTGGGTCATCTTTATCTTTAATTTTCTCCCCCTCTTCAAGGAAACACATTATTTGATATCCTTCTTCGAGGATGTCTAGTTCATGTATATCCGTTGCATGGAGAACACTAGGGCCGATGCCTTAGTGATGTCATTCAAGATTGTGTGATGTGATTTGATATCACTTGTGTCCCTTATTCATAAGAGATAGAGTTGGATTTTGATTTGGATTAAGGAGAATTTATACTATCACCTATGATTGATCCATTGACTTGTTCCACCACCATCCTTATTTGTTCAGTTTAGGTAATTTTTTATTTTATCTTTTTAGATATTACTTTTTCTTACTTTCATGTGGCTTTTAAGTAATACACAACACTCATTTTTCATTCAAACACTGACTAATTATACCTCAAGGGCATATGTAATCATACTTCTCATTACCCTACTCCCTATGATTACACATCGACTCATGTATAGACTACCAACCTAGGTTATCCTACTTTGAGACATTATTAACTTGTTTAGACCTTTATCACATCATATTCTCATCCCATACACATATTCAATCTATCTCGATCCTTTCTCATACCATACAAGCTCTCTAGGGACCCCCTGAGGCCATTTTAGAGGATTTTTCACCAACCTAAGTGGCCTTTAGGCCCATGCCATTTATTAGAAAGGAAATCCATGGCCTAGGCCACATGATTGATTCAAAAATCCATGGCCTAGGTTCTGACCTAAGAAAAATGCATGAAAAGGTGCCCTGATTGGGCCTAAACAACTAGAAATAACTAGTTTTAGGTTGTTTGGAAGATAAGGGTTGAGATATATACCTTTTCGTCATTCATTTGAGCCTCTCTTGATCTATTTCATAAATTATTGATATGATATTCTCATTTTATCATCCCACTCAAATCTTGGTTGCCTCCTTAAATCTATCTTGGTTCTTGCTTGGCATAATACCTTTCATTATTATAGGGGATGCACTACTCTACTTCAAATATTCTTAGTGATTCACTTTTTTATTCACAATGTTCCTACAATTTATGTGTTAATACTTTATACCTAAATACTCCATTACACCTATCTCTTGTGCTTCTTGTATTGGTAATTCCATAGATTAGCAACTTTTCCTTCACCTCCTCCATAGCTTTTGGCTATTGGTTTGGACTCAAATCACACATAGCTTGATCCTCTTCCTCTCTTGATTCCTATCTAAGATAATTAATTGGTATAAATATTGCATATCTCTCTTGATTTTGACATGAGGTCACTTTTCTTTGTAAAGTGAAACTCTTTGTTATTTGTAGTAGTATACATGCTACGGTTTGATTTGTTTTAGTGATTTCATTATTTTTTACATTATTTAGAATAGTTTTTGAATATTATGCATTTGTATATGGCTAATTTATAACTTAATTTCTTCAAATATTTTCCATTACATGTTTTTCTTATATTGGAAACATTTTTCATGACATAGTAGGACTCTACATGTTCAAAATGATCTTTTTAACTTGCTTAAACAATTTCTCTCTCTTGCTAAACTAGAATATTACATTTTTAGAAAATAATAATGTTGAAATTAAAAGATAAATCAAACCTAAACTAGGCATGCTATTGAACCTTGGATTGAAAACATATTTATTGCTTAAAATGTATTTCATTTGGCCTGAAAGTGACTTAGCTTCTAGATTTAAATTTCAGTTATTATCTCTCTTTATTTGGCATGGTTATCTCCATAATTTATGTGTAATCAATAGTCTAGTCTTAGCTACTTGATTTACTATGGTTATATTTTCTAGAGATACCTACATCCTTTGTGCACTTGACCGTGCTATCCTTAACCTAGTTTACATGTCTATCTATAACTTGGTGTAAGCTAGTCAACCAGTTAACCATATAGATCTCCTATAGCCCATATGATCCCTAATCCTTCTAGCCTCTTAGTGGTTTAATTTAGTACTCTATGTACCCCTTACCAAACACTAGTGGTTCCACTCATATTCTTGGAGCTACAGTATAGGTATTCTAGAATAGATTATCACATATACTAATTACATGGTGCATGCACTAGGAGAGAAACATGAAAACAAACATTAAACATAGGTTAAACATGATTTTATACAATTTTTTTTATTATGGATGAGAACCCCATGGTGTACAAATATCTACGAAAACTTAAACTCTTTAATTTCAGAAATATGAGGAGGAATACATAATATGTAGAATCAAACTTTTCAATAGTATTCAATGATAAAAATTCATAAATACCTTAAAATTTTATCATGATCAAAAGTAAAAAAGAATAATTCTTGTTAAAAACATATAATAGAATTATGGACAACATAGAGTTGCCAGGATCCATTGATAATGAAGAAGATTAGATTTGAAAGGATTATTTTAACCAAAGTGAGAGATAGAGGAGATTAAATCAAATATAATAGAGAAATAGAAGGATACAAAAACACAACAAATAAATATTAAATAGCAAGAATTGGAAAGAAAATCATGGTACTTATTCTGAATGAGAAAAATAAAATGTCTAAAGAACTAGTAAAAAAGTAGTTGAAAATATTGGTACAAAGTTTATACCTAAGCATAAAACTATATGATATTATTGGATGTAACAAATAATTTTGGAGGTAATACAATTTATGCAAGACTATCAAGATATTTTTTATAAAAAAAAATTAGAAGTTAAGGGTGTAGACCCATCTTTAGGAGTGTACAAGACCTATAAAGAAGTGCCCATTTAGACAAAACCTAAATATGAAGATGGAATAAAAGAAAAATATTGATCAAATGTATAAACCATGAATCATATATCTTGTTTAAAAAGTAGACTTGGTAAGTACCATGGTGGTGTAATGCAATAAATTAGGATAATTAAAATTTGATAGTAATTACAGGGCACTAAATGATTATTGTGTAAAATATATTTTCCCAAAACTTCTTTTCAATTAGTTCTTATTTTTTTCTTCAAAAATATGCTATGTGTTTGTGCTCAACATTATCACATACATGGACTCTTAATTGATGTGAAACTCACTAATTTCATGAGACATGTAAACCTCTTATAAATATTTTGCTTTTACCTTTTCAATATACTTAACCATAAAATATTGGTCTAAGGTGATCTTATCACTAACCTTAGATTTTTCATAAAATGTTTATATAGAAATGAAATGACACAAGGGTGATAATCAGATCTATAAAAGGCCAATTAGATGATAAACTTAGATATAAGTTATTTAAATTTTTTGGGAATTAATATAAAACCCTAAGTATTTAAAAGAGTTGAATATTTAATTTAGGGTATAAAATACTAAAGTATCAACATCCATTGATTTATACAATAATTGATTTGTATGCTTAGCTTATTGATAGAAATGAATTAAAAAAGGTGTACTTAGCAAGATACTATGAATGGGATAGACAAGTGGTAGGCTAGGAAGTGATGCAAGAGTTGATTAGAGTTTTATCGATAGAGAATAGGTGTCAAAACCCTCTTTTGATAGTAGCATGACCCTTTTTGCTAATAATGCACTATTTATTGACCTTTATTGCAGTGATACTAGCTTCTAGAGATTAAACAATGAAATTTAGGCCAGACCTTCACTTTTTTCTCATAATCTTGTACCTATGTGGTTGAGACCTGTATCATTGTATGTTCTTTATTTTGATTGCTTTCACTATCAAACCTCAAGCTTCCATGATCTATAGGGTTTTGATTGGCATGAGTGTAATAAGAGTGGAATTAGAAGGGTAGGTTGGTTATAACCTAAAAAACCCATTTGCTTAACATTACCTATAAAATAATACCTCAAAAGGATATCAATATCCATGTAGTTGTCCCAATCTAAGTGTTGATGCAAGTGAGAGTGATATTAGTATGCCTAAGTATGAATGCCAATTTGAATGCTTTGAGTTTTATTTGAAACTATAAATCTAAGTAAAATTGACGTCTAGGCTACTGTAGATGGATGTATGCAAAAATAGGAGTAAATGGGGCTCAATAACCTTAATTAGCACAATGTTTTTTGAGATTATTCATGAGAATTACCATCTAAAGGATAAATGAATGAGAGTGGTCTTTATACATTGTTATAATGCTTGTCGAGACATTAAATGAGTCTATGCTAACCCTATAATGCTTTGGGGGGTGGAAATATATCCATTGGGAGAAATAAGCTATTGTTCAATAGCATTTATGCCTTTTCCACACAATATGCTATAGACCAAAGAGGCGATGCTATTGTCTAAGTGATTAGCACATAGTGAAAAAGGATCTAGGATTCCTAGATGACTCAATAAAGATTTTTGTATATTTGGGCATTGGTTAGACACATACAAAAGTTAGAAATGGATAAAAAGAGGCCATAAAATGGATCTAGGGATAAGCTAAGGATACGGTGGTCTAAAGTGACACTCATTGCATCAAATGACATTTTATAGGGATGCATTTTCCCCTCTTTATTATAGGAATGTAATAATGGAAAATGACTAGGATAAAGGAAAGAGACACATACTTGGACTTACCTATGAGTTGAAGCCTATGAATGTGGTCCTGAATCTATGAAATGTGCTCTATTGCATGTCCAAAAAATTAAACATATATGAATCAATCCTTACTTAAGAAATTTGAAAATCAAATACAAAACAAAGTAAAGATGTGTGAGAGAGAGGAAAGGAATGACTACACCTAGTTGGGTATGTGAACCAATATAAAAACCTAATAAAATCATTATGTGTGTGTGTGTGTGTGTGTGTGGTGATCAAATGATGAATAAATTAGAATGGGTTGTTGGCTGTTCCAATCCCCATGTGTGGGTATCTCAAAAACTCAAGCTAGCCTTGACTCCATCATTTCCCACCACTATTTTGTGGATCATAATATGTGTATAACTTGTATTCAACTAATGGCTTGTCCAACCATATTATGTAGGTGGATCAAGAACTGGAGTAGGTTATCAATCCATCATTTCCTACCCATGTGTAGTAGATGAATCATAAATTGATGTTGTGTAATGTCATGAAATTGTATAAGATGGATCTGGGCCACTCAAAAACTTTGAAATGTAAATGGATCTGGAGCCAATCAAGAATTTAAAATGGTTCTAGGGCACTCAAGAATGTAAAATGTCTCTAGGCCACATTAGAATTTAAAATGTCTCTAGGCCATTCAAGAATGCCAACTGCTATAGAAAGAATGATACATCAATATAATATAATCCTGGTGTAGAAGTGGTTCATATGGTGTTTGAGATATACAACATGGAGTTGTCATTCCATCTAAGAGAATTAGTGCAAAATTGAGCATATGGAGAAAAATCACCATCCACATTCCCCAATTATGATATCTATACATATGGATTTTAAACTGAGTCATAGTAATCTATAACTACACATAAGAAATTGAAATGGGTGACATCATGCTATACACAATGCCCCCAATCTAAAACAAACATATGTGAAAATTAATTATATATTGAGCATATTTGATAATCTATGACTAAGATTATAAAAGTATGAAATGTACCTATTGTACCTTTATAACAATTATGTAATCTTATTTTTTTGAGCCTATTAATCAATAGCACTATGGGTGTATTATAACTCACTATGATCTTACGAGTGTATCATGGTATTGTCCAAAAGTTTTATTTCTTAGAAAAATTGAGACTAATATGTGTGTGATTATATTTCTATATATTTTCCTGAGTCTAATCTTCATAAGTTGTGTTTGCATGATAAAAACTATGTTTTTAGTCGACTGTGATGCCTTGATCTCTATGATAAACCCTTATGAATGACCTCTTTTGAAGGGAGTTGTTGAAACTCTAAAATAAATATCCTCAAAATAAAATCTAACACATCATGTGTATTGGACTGAAAATATAAGATATTTATGTGATAATAAAATATAATGTGCATATATGGCATTAGAAAGTAAAATAGATTGAGCATAGTTTTTCAATGTAACATGTATGTTAGATATATATAATAGTGTGAGAATTTATATAAATATAAATTTTAATATAATATGATTAATCTAGTTGGGGGGATGGTGCATGATGTCCATCAAGGAAACCAATGAGGAAGGGGATATAAATGAGGTCCATCATGGCATTACAAATTGGATGTGTATGAAACAAGAAAGAGACGAGTGTCATGGCCATGACACATACATGAAAACATATAAATAAACACATGAGGCATGGAAAATAGGCCAATGGGATGTAAAAAAGGTACATGGACAAATGTCACTAAGTCTAAGAAAGAAATACATACAAGGGCATGTTCAAATGTCGACATATGTAAAGAGAAAGCCAAGTTCACTTCGAACGACATGGAAGGACATTTCAAATGTAAGTATACACAATCAATAAGCACTCATAAGGATGTGGGAATGTGTCCAAAATATACACATAGTGAAATTAATTGGCGCCGATCCATATAACAATGGCATATTTAAATGCCCTCAAGTAGATGTAAAAGTAAAGAAACACAATCTAATTTAGACTAGTAAATCTATAAATAAAACTATTCATAATCATTTGGTGTCAATTCACATAAGAGTAAATATGTACATAGGCTTAATCTATATTAGTAGTAGTTAATAAATAATTAGTGTAGTATAGGATGATCAATATTCAAATATAATCAATGATAAATATATGATATGGAATATAGAAACATGTAACCTGACAAACTATAAGTTATGTGTATGATGCCTCCAATGGCATAATATACCAATGTTAAATCAATGTATAGGTTTATGTATCCCCAATGGGTAGATAACATCAAATTTAGATCTTTGTATAAGATGAGAGTCCTATAGTAAACTATGAACACTCAAAGGGAATAAGTGAAACATGTATGCATGATAAAATTGACTACATTAAAATAAATAACATATGTATTACATATCAAATTAAAATAATGTAAGCATGGAAATGCCAATCTAAAATTTGTATTTTCTGAGAAATATATGAATGTTTTTGTATTTTTTGGGTATAAGCTATGTAACATAAACATGAAAATGAAATTATGTACAAGGAGAAAGATAAAATAAAATATGTACAAGTAATAGGAGAACATACCAACCAATGAATAGTTCAAGAGACTCACTATCAAGCTGACATGCATCAAGTAAAGGAAGAGTGACTACACATGGAGTGCAAGGAAGTATCTTAAATATGGGAACTAAATGTAATGAATAATTTGTAGCTGAAATTAACTATGAAGTGTGGTTATGAATATTTGGAGTTGGCTGATTTGGCTTATGATTTGTGGGGATATTAATTACCCATATGGTAAAATAATTTACAACTAGCATGGATGTTATATGTGAAGTGTTTTGGTGACTCAATAACATTTATTTGAGTGGGGATAGGTTAGGGATATGCTATTTAGAATACATAACATGTCTCTAATGCATGTATCTCTCTAATAAAGCTTTTTATGTGAGAGTGTGTGTACGTGGTGATGTTATAGAAGTAGACCTCATTTGCACTAGTTTCTCAGTTGATATCTAAAGTGTGGTAATGTATGGAACTATTATTAGTGGCCACTATGTAGTTGGTTGTGGATTAGGTAAATGATACTCATATGAAAAGCCCTTAATAGTAACAACCTAGTTATCATGTATATAATTAATAAATATGTGTGCTATTGAGGGGATGGATCAAAGTTATTGTATAAAATTCCTACTCAATAACATTTCAAAATTTTTATCGCTAGGAACAAATATTAATGTAGTGTATACATATATAGGACCAACTTGTAATCGAATTACAATATCCTGAATGGAGATCTAAACATGGCCATTAAAGCTACAAATAATTGTATCTATTAGAGAAATATCATGATCTAAATATCCCAAGTGATGTAGAAGTGTACTAGTATACATATTAATGATTGATCCATTATAAACCATGACACTAGGAATAAGATGATGAACAATGTATGATTTTATAAAGAATGCATATAAATATGAGTCATCATCAATGATCTCCTATTATGAGAAGTGATAAAAGGACTAGATGGCACTGAAGTCTGATAGATAATAATGATATTATTTATAGGGTGTGTGCACATTGTGTGAGTATGATACGATTGTGGTGGTGTATATGCTTGATAATTATAACAAACACCTGAAGTGTCTGCTATCTCATTAGATGCACATTTTTTAAATTGATTAGAAAACATTTTCATTACTTTTGGTTCAGTTGGTTGTGCTTTGGGTGTTTCTATATTAGTGATCACATTAGTGATATTATCATCTATTAAATCTTTTATCTTATGTCATAAATTGATGCATCTATTTGTAGTATGAACAAAGGCCATGTGATAATTACAAGTTGTATTGGAAACATAATTAATTTGAAGATGCCTATTCATATCAAACTCTTTATTGGGAGGGATAGATCTAACATTGCATTCCAAAATTTATGGGAAAGTGTGATCTAATAGTTTTGGAAGATTCATAAATTGTCTCCTTAGAGGAGATGATATAACTAGATGAGGAGTTAGCTCTGAGGCTACATTCACTACCATATTTTGATCATTCTTGTTTTCATTGGGCCTCACCTTATATGGGAACTTATTTGAACTCTTATTAGTGGAATTTGATGTGACTATGTACTTTAACTTGCTCATGGAGATAAATTTAAATTTCCATTCCTTAAATCTATGACATAAATCTATAAATGATGGAAACCTTTTGAATAATATATATTCATGTAAACTGGTTATAAAATTTTCTTTAGTATTCCCTAGAGTTCTATAGCTACAATAGGGATAGTCATCTTTTCTAATATGGTGTTATAACGTAAGACATATTCAATTATTGGCTTATTATATTTTTTATTTAGTTGAACATTTTAACATATGAAAAATTGTCACTGTTGTTGATTGAAATGTGTGCAAAAAAATTATCTATGAATGGATTAAATGTTGTAATGGATTGATTAATGTGATCATAAAACCATTATAAAGCATAGTCCTTTAAAATATGAGGGAATAACATAATCATGAACTAATCATTTGATATGTAGTCTAAACATGTTACATGAAAAGTGCATAGATGATGCTCTATCTCACCCTTACCAACATACATAATAATCTTGGATGTTAAAAATCTAGATGGAAAAGAATTTGCTTCTATATGTTGTGTTAATGGTGTATGTAGGATAACATGAGAGTCCAAGGCATGAGATTATCCAGTGCAACCCTAATCAAGATGTAGCACCTTGGATTGTATAACATGGATCTCCTACCTAAGGGATTATACATGTGGAGAGGAGGGATGTTTACTATCAATAGGAGGTATTTCCACTAGTGATATTTGTCTAGTTATTATAGGTTACTGTAAAGTTTAAGTTACCCTAATAGTAAGTATAATAATATTAACATCTATGGGGTTAGAGGATTGAATCATAATGGACTTTAAAATCCCTTCTTGAATATTATAGATAAGGTCATCTTGCATATCCGAATGATTAGAAATGTAAATTTGTAATTATATTTTATCAGTCTCATCAAATTAGGTATCAAGTTCTTCCATTGTAGGTTAAAAATTTAGAAAATAAAAGGTTGTATATTTTAAACCTTTAAATAAATTAAATATATGAAAGATAGCATAAATAAAATAATGGATCATATTTGAGTGTTTGAAATTAATTACTAATCATATAAAATACAAGATACAAACCCTCAGAATATCTACAACGAGGGTTTTGGTAATATTCAAAGTAAGTGAGGTTCACCAAATGATTTTAATATTTTTAGAATTAATATAAAACCCTAAATAGATAAAACAACTGAGTATGTAAATTAGGGAATAAAATACTAAAGTATAAACATCCAGTGATTTGTAAAATCACTTATTTTTTATTAGCTTATAGCTAGAAATGAATTACAAAAGGTGTACTTAAGATATAAAATATGATTGAGATAAACAAGTGGAAAGCTAAGAATAAATACAGGAGTAAGATAAAGTGTTGTTAGTAGAGATCAAGTTTTAGAACCCTCTTAAAATAGTAGCACAATCCTCTTTGCCAATACTACACTATGATATTGACCTTTTTTGCAATGACATTGACCTTGCATAGATAAAACAATGAAATTTGGGGCATACCTTCTATCTATTTTGGGAAGTCTCTACTCATGTGTTTGAGACCTAGATCAACATTTGTGATTCATTTTGATTGATTTCACTATAAAAACCAAACCTTAAATGCTTTTTATGGTTGTTATGGATATGAGTGTAAGAAGTATGGCATTAGTAGGATAAATTAGACATGACATCAACACGCCATGTGCTAAGTACTGCCTATATACCAATAGAATAAAGGGGATGAAGCCCAGTGTAGTTCTCACAATATAAGTGTTAGTACAAGTGAGAGTGACTTGAATGAAAATTTTAATGCTTTGAGTGTGACTTGAAACTAGAAATATGAGTAAAATTGAGACATGGGATTATTTTATTGTTTTCAAAATAATGGGGTCTTATTCCTAATTAAATAAATAGGTCTAAGCCTAGTAAATCAGTAAACAATATGTAGGAATTAAGCTACTAATTTTTTTAATTAAATTTATATTTTTGCCTTTTTAAAATATAGTAATAAATAAGATAAATCTAACTTATCTTATTCTAAATGATCCAGATTGAGACAGGGTCTGACACTGGAGGAGCAGGACTAGGAAACCATCAAAAACTAGATCCTCAGGTTCATTTCTAGATTGGATAGGAGTGTCAAAAATGGGACACCCTACTATCTAGCATTGTAGTCATTTTTTTATGCTATTGTCTAGGTGGTCTAAGTTTTTTGGGTTTTGTTTAGAAAGGCCTGTGTTACCCTTTCAGTGAAATATCAAATCTTGGAAGCTTGTGGAGCTTATTGTGCATTTATTTTTAATATTCAAATCTATAGGATCTTTTTTTGCTTGAAATTAAATGAAAACATGGAAAATATAGAGAAGGAGTTAGTTTGTAAAGGTTATGCTAGACACACTTCACACCCCATGTGTGGGCACACTACCTACATACCAACACTTTGAGGAGGGATCAAGCTAATGTAGTTCTCTCATTGAAGTGCTTGATACCATTGTGTATGATAAATGAAACTAGATCAAAAATTGGAAGTAATTGAGATGACTAGGGACTATTGAAAAGTTTTAAATAAGCTTAAAATGATCTTGGAAGGCTATATACAGAGAATAGGGAAGAATGCTTGAGTGTACTTGCTTGTATTCTTACTTCTTTTCTATGAATAAGTGCTAACCCTTTTAAATGGACTTTGGATGGACTTTTAAATTAAAATTAATGATCATGGGTTAAATGAATTTGTGTTAGTCCAAGAATAAAAGGATAACGATCCTAGATAATCTTACCATTAGGATAAATTTTGCACTTGGACAAGAATGCCAACATTAAGACACCCTAGGTTTCAACATTCCTATCTAAGTTGGTCACTATTGTCTAAATGAAATAAGACCTAGGGGAAAAATTTGGACCTAAAAGAGATACCTGGGTTTGTAAGGGTTAAGTCTAAAAGGTTGTGGATGACTAGTAATTAGTGAAAGAATAACCTAGAAGGGTTGTGTAAGAAAGTAGGAAGACCTATGGATTGGGTGTCATTAGTCATGCTTAAGTTATCCAATTTCACATTTTATATGACTAAATTCACCCCATTTATTCTATTGATGCATAAAAGTGAAATACTGAGATAAATGAAAGTAAAAATCATACCTAAACTTACCTATAATGGAGAAGATCATGAAGTTGTGTTATGCTAGATGTGCATATAGAGAGCATACTGTGAAGTGTGAATCTGTAATGAAAACATAAAAATATATTAGTTCTTAGTAGATATACTATATCTAAAATAGTAATGTAAAAAATCTAAGTAATAATAATAAAAAGGAATTAATACACCTCACCACGTACATAAACCAATATAAAACCTATTGTGATGCTAGATTGTGATGGGTGTGTGTTGTACCACAAGTAATATCATGAGTAGAGCTAAGTTCTCAATTCCCTAAAATTGGCTCAATAATGTAAAGGTAGGCCCATTTTCTTCCTTGTCACCAAATGAGTGAAGCTAATGAATCATGCATGTGTTAATCGATGTCTAGACTGTGTATAATCCCTCTGAATAGGTGGCTCAAGAATGTAAAGGCTAGCTAGTCCTTTGGCTCCATTATTACCCTATGAAGTGAAGGTATGAAGTGATACCAGTATAGAATAGATGTCATATGATATGGATCATGAAGCCCTTGGATGTTTTGTAAATCTAACAATGTGGTATGGATACCCTAAATGTATGCTAGAAACTACATCACTCTTGGCCATTTTAAAAGATGAAGGTTACGCTTGTATTAAATCCACTCTAAAATTGATGTAATGGGATTATATGAAACCCAACTCAAGAACTTAGGTAGTTATAAAGTTAAAATTGTATGAAATTTCAACTTTAAAGTGATGCCAACCACTTGCAGATGGAGTAAGGCACATAATTATTGAAAATGCTTGGATAATAAACTAAACTCAAAAATAAAAGAAGACCAATGTGTTGTGCATATTACCTCCAATCACTGGTATCTAGAACATGGATTATGATATAGAAGTTATGTCATCTACCTAATATAAAATTGAAAGTGGGAATCATCATTCCACTCATGATAACCCTCTATATCTAGATTCTCTAAGAAAACTATACTAAACTATTGATTTTGACTGATTTGGATATACAAAAACTATATCTAAACTAAAATTGGGTTTTTTTCCTAGATAAGAGTGCCAAAATGAGTAGAACCCTATTTTTAGTGCTACTATCCATTTTTGGTGTTGTCCTATGCTGAAACCTGTTATTGATCTAGAAATGTCACTAGTTTTTACTCTACTCTGACTAGTTTAACCTCTAGATTCTGAATTGGGTGATCCAAATGCTACTATTTTGACTGTTAGGAGATTTGATCTTTGTGAAAAAAACCATATTTTTCCCCCTATCTTGAGGGTATGAATGATGAATATGTAATGACTGCCCTCAAAAGAAAGAGTCATGTAAGTGTCTTAAGTTGTATAGATATATGATATACTAGTGATATTTTACAAGATATTTTTAGACATAGTAATGTTTGTATTGATAGGTTTTCATATCAACAATGGTATACCTAGATAGATATAACATGTAAAAACATGTGAAAATTATTGAACTAGAACTAAAAATGTTAGATATTAGTTTTTAGTTGTTAGTTGGAGGGATGTAGCATGATGTCCACCTTGACATCTAAGAAAGCAAGGGAAATGGAAGATGTGGATCATGGCATTACACATATTGAGAATAAAATAAGAAAGAAATAAAATAGGAAAGAAGCAAGATGCATATAGGGATGGCTAAGGAGCCATAGAAATAAGGGACATGGGCACACATCACTTAAATTAAAAAGCAAACATAGAAGGCATGTTCAAATGCCACATACACATATAAGTGAAATAAGCAAAGTTGGAATAGGTACCATAGGCACATGGAAGATTACAAGCAAAGGACATCAAAAAATGTCATAAGGTACACATGAATAGAATTAAAGGACATTGGTAAAAGTCCTAAGGCACAAATAGGAAACAAGCACAAACTAGAAATGCAATCACACAAGTTGTGCTAAGTAAGAGGAGAAAGTATGTAATAGTTGTAAAGGTAGAATCACATATAACTAATCAAAAAAAATGTGAAAGTATGTAAAACATGTGTATTACAAGACTAGGTATATCTTAATAAATACACAAGTGCTAGATCCTAGTGAAATGTTAATGTATTAATCTATGTAATCTAGAAAGGAATGTACATCATCATGATAACTCAAAGTGTGTAGGGTAGGAATGACATAACCTAGATGGTGTAGTCATGTAGAATATGCCCTTAATGGGTGGGTATATTGATGTTTGTCTTGAATGCAAAAGTGGGAATGCCCTGTCAATGGGTAGATTTAAGCAATAAAGTAAATGGGTATTACTTCACACACAAAAAGAAGATCAAGTGAACCATGGTAATGTATAAAAATTGACATACAATAGCATGAAATAATAAATTTAAGTCCTAGCATGATAATAGTAAAAAAAGCATGGATGATGCATATAATCAAAATGTTTTTGGTATTTTTGACATATTTGAATGTTTTTGTATTTTTAAATAAGCTATGTATAATCAAGTAGAAGATATTATGTAACATCAATGTTGAAAAGAAAATAATGTACAAGCATGTAAATAAAGCAATATGTACATAATGATAAAAATGTCTAGGCTAGAGGGGGTAAGGGATCCAAGTATGGAGCCTAATGGGGGTAGATGTGGATAAAAGGGTCATGGCCATCATCAAATGCCTCAAGATCATCATCATAAGTATCATCATATGCTACAGATTTTATGTTCATGGTGTCATCATGTTGAAGTTGAACTGAAGGTTTCTCTAGTGGTGGAGATGTTGACTCTGCTTTGGGACATTTATCCCTACTGGTATATGAATTTAGTGAAAGTGGTGGTGTTAGTGCCACTAGTGGTAGTATAATTTGAATAATCCCTTGATATTTTAGTGTAGCTAATCTTTGCTATAAATTTTTAAATGATTTTGTATCATGTCCTATAATCCTATGAAAAGTGCAAAATGAGTGACCATCCTACTATGTCAATCTATTGATAGATCTATGTCATACTGTAGGTAATGTGATCAACCCATGATCATGTAAAATCTATTATATAAACTATGGCTAATGTTTTTGCTACCTACCTAAATCTAAATAATTGGCTTAATATCCATAGAGGTAATCATGTGAACTATATGTTCCAAGTGATCTACCTGTAGCCATGTGTGTCAAGTATATCCTGAAAGTGTAGTGTGAAATGCTAAAAGTAATGTAGGTTGTGGAATGAGAGCTCTAGAGTCATATCAGTACTCTCTAAGGTTGAATAGTATAAAGTTCAATCCACATAAATAGTCATCTATGAATGTGGGTGTTGTATCAACATCTAAAGAAGCTTTTGAATGTGTATCAATGTCATGTACATATGGTAACACCTAATTTACCACAAGGGGTAACTGTGATATATGAGTCTCATTAGCTATTGTAGTAGAAGATGGTACTATTGCTAAAATATCTGTAACTAATGGAGTAGCTATGGAATCAATTAGAACTACTAGTACTAGTGTTGATGATGGTAGATGTGTAATAACTATTGAAACTATGACTAATGAAGTAGCTGGAATGGCTGAAGCTGCTATGACTAACGAATGAGTTGGTGTTGATGTTGCACCTGTAAGTGGAGTAGTGTGAGAAGTGCTAGTGTCTCCAACCTCATATATTTGTATTTGATCAATATAAATTCTATAAAGTGGCATTTATACAATGAGATATGGTGTTTCATTCAGTGAAATAGTTGAAGATGACTCTGTAGGTTGACAATATCTAAATGGTTGGTTGTTTATTAGACATATGTATAGATATCCCTCATGGAAAAAATTAATACATTGATGGAGAGTTGAAGGAATGGCACCCATAGTATGTGTCCAAGGTCATCCAAGTAAAAACTTATAGTGGAGAGGACTTGACATGACCTAAAATTGTGTAGAGAGGGTTTTTGGTCCCACCATGATATATAAAGTATTAGCACCCAATGTCTATCAAGGTATATCATCAAACCCTTCAATTTTATTAAATGTTTTTTTTGAATTGATGCCAAATCTACACCTATGGCTTGTAAGAATGTCATATTACATAAATCTAGTCCAAAACCACTATCAACAAGAACTCTCTTGACTAAATTTGGTTTGACTTATACTTATATGAATAGTGGCAAATTTTAATCAATAACTATCTGAGAAGGCATGTCCTTATGATCAAAATGAATTGTATCTTTTATTGTTGACCACTAATGCAAAGTAAGAAGTTTTTGAATAAATAGGCATAGTAGTCTAAGTGAATGCTTGATAAAGAATTTCCTTGAATACATTAGCTTTATACAATAATTCTAGCATGAAAATTTTGGTTGGAGTGTTTCTCAATTGAACAACAATGTCATATGCCTTGTGCAAGTTTACCTATGTGGGTGGGTTAGGCATGGTATGGGTTAGAATAGTGATGTTATGGGGCTCCTAGGTAGGTGGAGGAGGTATATTATCATGTTGAGTAATAGATTTAACTATAGTATCTTTAATCCATATAGGAGTTGTAGTAGCTATGGGAGGATAGTGAAGATAATAGATGGGTTAAGGAGGTGTAGGGATAAAAGGTGTCAATTGGGCTCTCTAGAGAAAGGTAGTGACCTGGGGAAGAGTGAAATGGACAATGTATCATGACTCAGTATGGGGGAGGGCCTCTAAGGGAAGTGATGGAGGGGATGGATTAACATGGTTAAGAATAATTTTCTTAACATCATCTCATGTAATGAAAAATAAACATGAAATGCAAAGAATGAAGATTTGTACTAACATATGTTAAACTTCATCATTATTGTACATGATGGGACCTATTATGATTTCTTTATTATTTACAATAAATTTAAGAAACTTTTATAGATAAAATAGCATCATTTTTTCAATTTGGCTATGGATATAAGGTGATATCTTGAAAAGTAAAGGAGGAACTAGTGTTTGCAACTAGGGATTTTGAATAAATTTTTAAAATAAATGTAATAATTTTAAAAATTTAGAAATAATTTTTATAATTTTTCTTGAAAAATTTAGGAAAAATTATAAAATATTTCTAGAATTAGCAATATATTTTTCCTAATGGTTGAAATGTGTTTGTATGCAAAGACCTAGTATGTGCAAAACAGGGTTTTGATAAAATATGTAATATTTTAAAATTAATTTGTAGATTTATGATTTTTAAATGTAGGAAAAATTAATAAATTAGGGAAGAAAGTTATAAATAATTATCCCTAGGGTTTCTAAGGATTTTATGCAAAATTGGATGCAAGTCATGTTCCCCAAATGTTATTATTTTTAGAATAATGGGGTGTTATTCATAATTAAATAAACATGTTTGAGCTTAGTAAAATAATAAATAATATGTAGGAGTTAAGATACTAATTTGTGTAAACATATTTATATTTTTGCATTTTTAAAATATAGTAATAACTAATAGAAATCTAATTTAGCTTATTTTGAATGATCTGAACTAAGACAGGGTCCGATACTGGAGGAGCAGGACTGGGAATCTATTGGAAACTAGATCCTAAGGTTAATTTCTAGATTGGATAAGAGAATTGAAAGTGGGAAACCCTACTATACAATGTTGTATTCCTTTTCCAGTGTTATTTTCTAGGTGGTCTGAGCTTTATGGGTTCTATTCAGTAACCCTATGTTACCTTATCAGTGAAATATCAAATCTTGAAAGCCTACAAAGATTATTGTGCATCTTTTTTTTAATCTTTAAATCCTTATGAGCTCTCTAATCTTGAAATTGAATGGAAATTTGGAAAACATAGAGAAGATGTTAGTTTGTAAAGGATACGCTAGATTCAGTTCACACCCCATGTGTGGGCACACTGCCTACATATCAATATTCTCAGGAGGGATCAAACTAATGTATTTATCCCATTGAAATGGTTGGTGCTATTATGTATGATAAATTCAACTAGATGCAAAACTGGATATAATTAAGATGGATAGGGACTAGTGCAAGGGTTTTAATAATCTTGAAATGAGCTTGAAGGCTGTATGTAGATAATAGGGAAGAGTGGTTGAGTGTACTTGCTTGTATTCTTACTTATTTTCTGTCAATGAATGCCAACCATTCTAAATGGAATTTGAATGGTGTTTTATAGGAAAATTAATGATCTTGAGTTAAATGAAGTCATGTTAGGATGATGATAAAAATAATAAGGATCTAAAAGAATATGATCATTATGATCAATTTTGCACTGAGATAACAATGCCAAAATCAAGACACTTTGGGTTTCAACTCTCTTGTTCAAGTTGGGCATTGTTGTCCAAAGGGAATGAGACCATGAATTTAGGTATAAAAGATATACCTAGGTCTATAGGGGTCAATTTTAGAAGGTTGTGAATGATTGGGAATCAATGAAAGAATAAACTAGAAGGGTTGTGTAAGCAAGTACGAAGACCTATGGATTATGTATTATTAGCCATGCTTAAGTCACCCAATTTTGCATTTTATATGACTAATGTATATGGATGTATTCATAAATAGGGGTATGAATATAGGCCTAAAATATATATTTGGGTCTATAAGGGTTAAGTCCAAAAGGTTGTGAATGATTGGGAATCAGTGAATGAATAGCCTAGAAGGGTTGTGTAAGCAAGTAAGAAGACCTATGGATTGGGTATTATTAGGCATGATTAAGTCACCTAGTTTCACATTTTATATGACTATAGGGATATTTTGGGTGGATGTATTGATAAATTGGGGTAAAGAAGGATGAATAACCTTAATTTTCACAACTTTTTCTAAGCTTGTTCGTGAGAATTTCCATCTAAGGGATAAATGAATGAGAGTAGTGTTTATATTGTTATAATGCTTGTAAAGACATGAAATGCGTCTAGGATCACCATAAGATGATTTGAAGAGTGTAAATATATCCATTAGGATTGAAAT
>JARHVA010007659.1:22500-175000 GCA_037957365.1 Torreya grandis | reverse complement strand
TATAATTTGGTTTGAAATTAATTAAAATATATTTAAATATAAAGGGAAATGTTTAAGAGAACCCCTTTGTGTTGATGTAAAAGCCTTGCCTACTGATAAGTTGGTTTGAAAAGTATGTATCATTTTAAGGCTCTAAAACTAGGATAAGGATAGATGTAGATAAATATTTAAGTTTCATATATCTAAGGAGGTAAAGAGAGATGGATATAGATATATTTGAAGGCACATACCCCCAACTTTGGATAAAAAGTGAATTTCCACTTGAAAATTGAGATTAAAACAACCATGTAATCCAATGATAATTATAACCTGGTGAGGCTTTATGATCATGTCTAACCTTAAAACTTGGAAAGATTTAGTGATTTGATCACCTCAAACACACCAAAATTTATAAACAAATTAATTTAGTGTATTGGCTCAATAATGTTCATAAGAGTATGATTGGCATTTGGTACAAAAAGTTTGTGATATGGTAAGATCCATAAAAAAAGTTTTGGGATTTTGAAACTAATATAGAATTTGAAATTTTATTCACATTTCGCATATGATAGTCAGCTTATATATTTATAATGATAAAAATATGTATAAAAATAGTAATGATGTATATAATTCTACCACAAATGTGAATCTAAATCATATAACTATGTGCTTTCACTAATTTAGATAATTATGTAAATGTGGAGAGCATTCTTCCAAAGCATTCCCCCATTGAATTTAATAATTGTGAATATATGGAAGCCATGCCCATGTCAATTCCCCCACTAAATATTAAAATTAATATAAGTACCATATAATGAAAGAGTGATGAGAACATGCCTCTTTAACTTTTTCCTACTAATATTTCACCTATTTGAGGTGAGGAAAAGATAGGAAGTGGTAGTTACCTCACCTCAAAATGATAATGAAATTGTACAATCTATGAATTTAACCATGTGGCATATAGAGGAAACATGTCTAGGTAAATGTATCATGAAAGTGAATAGAACCAATGTAATCACATGTAGGCCTAAGATGCATGATAAAGATCATGGAAATATTTAGATAGTAATAGTACAATCTCAATAATCAATTCAAAGACACACACAAGAACACTCAAAATCAAGTCAAAAGGTAATGGTTCAAGGAAGTTGAAAGTAAGGGGCATGCCTTTAAGGGAAATAACTTAGTAAAATGTCCACAAAGTCAATAAATACACATTCAAATTTCAAAGAAATCATCTAGAGGCATAGGTTACATAAATAATGTATCATATTCAACTAATCAAATAAGGAATACAATTGCAAGGAAAGGCACTTAATGAAGTAGATAAAGTAAATAACAAGCAACCAACATAAACATGTCATAGTAGCTCATTGATCCAATGTGTTAGGAAATAATGTCAAGTGTGTAGCATATAAGGTACCTTGTGTAGGATATAATCATGGAAAAAGGCATGTATAAGTACATATGTAAGATAAAACATGATAATTTAGAGTGATCATATAATCATATAACATGTGTGTATTAGGATCAAAGAAGTTAATGCCACTAATTTTCATGTGACATGAGTAGAGGGGAAGCCCATCATCTAAAATGGGAATGTATCATGTATCTTTGAATGATTTTCTCATCATTAAGTATAAGTGGTACACATATGTGTATGTAACAGCAACTGAGTATGTCATACATCACATGGAGCTAATGCATGGATGCCAAAGAGCCAATAGAGCATGTGTCAAATGTATTTTTGGATTTTGGAATGTTTTTAATTATTTTGGTATTTTTTTAATTTTGACAAAGATTTAATCAAGTAGGTCATCATCTTCGAAAGGTGTAGGCCCTTTGTAAAAGATTTTAAGCTTTGTGTATATTGAGTTAGAGATAAAACTTCAATGTTTATGTTTAATGGTTTACCTAAAGACAATAGTGTAATGAAATGATCATATCCATCATTTTGTATGCAAATCTATGTATCCATATGATGAAATTTTAAACACATGTTTGTAGTATATAACTTAGTGTTCCACTCAACTGGCCAATTTTATCCAAAATTTAGTTTTAAATGTGGTTCACGTGCTAATATCCATAAAGTGTAAGCTTCTATGCATGGGCCATAAGAAATGGGTAACATAATGTATCTTTAATATTCAAGACCTAAGGGATAACATATTAGTTCATTTTTAGTATGTCCCAATTTTTAAATAAAATTGGTTTTACATGTTGTATCCTGCATGTTTGGATCAAACCCAATATGGTAGTGATATAGTGCATCAATATTAGTATGAATAGTTAAATAATCATGCTTTTGTATTTTTTGAGGTGTATTTATCTTCTAAAAGACAAGAAGTGTGTTTCCTTTTTTCTATTGTGGACACATTATGTATGTCTCCTTCACTCTTATATTACTAGATTAGATTTTTGACTACCACACGTTGAGTAGTAGTATGAATGATGATCCAATGGTAACTATAATATATGAATACATTTTTAGGTAGTAGTCTAATCCCTGATCTATGTCTATTAGAAGGTAAATAAATCATTCTATGTTCATGTAACAAAGATAAGAAAGTATTGGTTATGATATGTAGTATTTTGGGTAAATCATTTTTAGAAGACTCCACATTATTCACATGATGTAATTATATTCAGCACTCATAAGGTTGACTCAATTATTCTAAGCAAGAGGGATGAATAGAATAATAAACATTTACATGATCTTTTGTTAGTTTTGTTTTGCCCTTATTTGGATTTAACTCTATATTTTCATCAAGTGGGTTTAGTTTACATGTACTGGGAACCATAGGTTCAAATATGTTATGTGATATGTGTTCTAGTCAGTCAAATTTTAAATTTCATAGTTTCTCATCTATCATATCATAAGCTATATCATCATAACTATCATAGTAATACAAAATGTGGACATCATTTTTCTTAGTATTGAATAATAAAGGAAGTTTAAATGATAGGGTCTCTTTTATTTGTAGTGACACTTTTGGTAATGGTTTTTACTCTTTATGTGTATCTATATGAACTTAAGGATGTTTTGTCTTATTTTAATTTTAAGACAAAAGATTCATTATACTTGAATCACCTATTTCATATGCGTGAATATGCTCAAGAGGGATGTATTGTTGAGGTCATATTACTATAAGAATGCCCCTAGTTTCAGAATGTATGATTTTGTAAAATTTTAAGGGATCATCATCGACATACATGGATAATAAGGTCTCTTCATGTATGAATTTTACACATTGATGAAGTGCATATGCGATAACTTCCATTAAGTTTATCTAGGTTCTACCAAAAAGTAAATTATAATGTGAGTGATACATGACCTGAAACGTAATTTAAATTTGTTTTTTCTTAAACTCACATCTAATGGAATCTATCCAACTGAAGGGCTATGCAAATTGTCAAACCTTTTCATGTGCATAACAATTTTTAGAATAAGGCTTGTGGTTATACCCATGGTGGTTAGGAATTACATGTTACAAATGTTAAGGCATGTTCCATTATAACTGAGGACTCTTTTGATACCTTTACATTGTATTGCTACATATATGAACAAAGGAAATTTTTTATCAATAATATCTTTGGGTAGTAAATATGTTGGATCAAAGGTGATCAGATTTCTATTATTATGAAGATATTTCATAATATATATGAAATCAACATGCTCAATATCACTTAGAACTTGTTTTTCACACAATTCCTCATATAGGATATCTTTATACATATTAGATTGCTTTACAAACTCAAAGATTGAACTTTTTTCATGTGTATTAATTAATTGGTCGATAGTGCCATATTTTTTTATTTGATTACCATATTAAGTTTATGAGGAACTTGTATGTTAACTAGTGATGGTATGGGTTGAGTGACCTTGCCTTTTTAAGTAGTAACAACATGGACAACAAAATATAATATTAGTCATGGGTTAATTACAAGTGCATGATGGTAGTTGTCATTAAAATAAGATATAGGTAGCTATAATCACTTAGAAATAAAACTTGAGTGTTAAGATTACTACTTGAGACCACCTCTCCCTAATTTATCCATAGACCTATCGTAAGGCCTATTTTCACACTTGTCTAGACTTTGTATTGTCCACATGCATCCCTAGTCATCGCAAAATTAGTCCTAGACCATCAGTTTTACATTTTGTCTCTATTTGTCTCAAGGTCTACTACCTAGAAACTATATGTAATTAGAAATGAATCATGTATATAAATCAATCCTAACTCAAATAAGATAGATCATACCATACACTTTAGATTGGAGATACATTGGATAATCAAGAACATGACCAATATCATGATCTACTAGATCCAACAAGGGGATCTCTTATCATAATACATAATGCTATGGAAGTTTCCAAATCCTTCAATAAATCATAATCATGAAATAACCCTAATTATGTCCTATATTTTCATATCTCACTAAAATAATAACAAGTAAAGTAAATAAATCTAATCTAGTGCACATCAAATCTTGTGGCACAATATGTGGGTTAATAAACAAACAAATATGCATAGGAGAATCTCAAATAAGCTATGTATGAGTATGACCCCAATACAAGGAAAGAGAAGACTAATATTCAAAGCCAAGACGTATGCTACTTCTATATACTAAAGAGAGGAATAGAGTTAGATAATATTTACCTAAAAGATGAACCTATCAAGACTCAATATCTCCCTTGGCCAAAGCGGATTTGGAAGAGGTTTTTTTTATTTGTAAGGATCAATAAGAAAGGACAAGGCATCCAATACTTCTTCACAAGACTATATTGTCCAAGTAGAAGCCCTAAGCCAAGACTCCTTAAGTAGAATGGCAGAAGCGTAGATTATAAATAAGCATAAGTGAATAATAACTCTTGTTTATTATCTAAATAATGACAAAATGATCTTATATATATAGTTGTATTTAACCCTAAGTCCTTATGAAAGTTTAGGTTGACAGGGTCGACTTATCCAACCTAATATAATTATGGACAAAAATTCATTAGATCACGAGCTAAGTCAGCTATGAGCCATCCTAGACCCTAAACGAATCTTACCCAAAATAGTATAAGGTTGACCCAATCAACCTAGTATAAAAGACTATCAAAAGGAGATTAAGGTGAGGAAAAGAGGGATAAAAAGTGGGATAAGATTGGAGTATGCAAAAGAGGAGTAGTAGCTTAGGGGAATGGTTTTTAGGAGCTAGTTGGATTGGTAATAAGGGGAAATAAGGGACAATAATCATGAGAAGTACTAATGGTCTTCCCAACCCTCTCTTGGTGTACCCGTTATGGCAAGCACTTAGAGATATTAAGTCTCAACAGGTTCTTAGAAGATAAAAAATATCAGTCTTTCATAAAAGTTAAAAATTTTATGTGTATACACGTGCCCCTCTCAAAGCTTATCACATGTCACTAAGGTGCAAAAAGGAATGGTGTTTCAAGAAATAACATAGTAACACAAAAAATTAAGTATTAAAAAATGTTGAAATATTTTAAAGAAAAAATAAATGAAAAATGAATGAACAAAGGGGAAATAACTAAAATGTAATAGACTAAAAGGGATATAACTAAAAAATAAATGTATGCATACCTTGAATTACCTTTATTGTTGGATGATTGTCTATTGTGTTTTTAGTTTTGATTATGGAGGGCATAGAGACTACTATAAAAAAACTCAAGAATACAAAAATAAATAGAAAATATAAGCAAACGTAGGAAAGCCCAGATAATTGGTGTTATGTGGGCAAGATGTACTTGGAAATTTGGCAAGATGGTGTGACAAGTGATATGTTAGACAAAATCACCATGTAAAAATTTAGATTAAATTAGGTAACTAAAAATTCAAAGTTACTAAAGATCAAAAAAATCAAACAACTAAACTGTAAGTAATAAAGGTAAACTCACCAAGTCAAACCAAGGATACATTTCAAAAAAAGATGGTAATAAAATATTAATGAAAACTAATTAACAATCATTACCTAAATAAATATTGGCAACCAAAAATAAAAGGGTAAAACAACATTGATGAGTGAGCAGTAAGAGTCCTTATCTCTCTCAACAATGGAAAAAGGTACATGAAAGGGAAAATAACATTGGTGAGTGAGAAGTAATAAACCAACCTCACTCAATAATGAAAAAAAAGTCAATGAAAGTAGAAATAGACTCAGATGTCCACAAAAAGGGTATTAAAACAATGAAAAATGGTAAAATAAAGAAAAAATGTCTAAAAAAAAGAAATTCATGGTTTCTCAAGCATATTGTTTTGTTCTACGGGTAGATAAAACTAAAACAATGTAGTGCTAGAATGTTTTTAAGATGTGAAGATGGAAGTAACAAAGAGGTAAAACATATTTATAATCATATATTCCTATCAAGGGGGGAAATAAAATGGGTGGAGGTAATAATTAAGTAAAAACTAAGGTAAAAGAACTCTTTATCAAAGTCAAGACACTCAAATAAGGTTTTTCAAAACAAGAGCACTTTTGATGTTAAGAACTCTGAAGAACATCTCTTAGCCACACAAGTCTTAGGTCAATAAATGAGTATATAGATCATCCCATTAAATTTGTATGAATGAAAAGTAAAATAGAACTATCTTGTCATAACATGTTCCCCATTCCTTAGGACCCCTTAAAGAGATGTCTATCTACTATGAAGATTGAGTACTTACGTGAGAAAGTAGTTAACACTATTTTTTTTTAATTCTTCTTTTCTAATCTACTATCATACCACACCCCAATCGACCTCAACTCTATTTTGAGGCCAACTATGGAGTTTAAATTTGACTAGATAAAGGAGATGTGTTTTGAATCACATCTTTTAGTGTGATTTGACTTTTAAGAATTTATATATTGCCTTTTGTTTTAAATAATTTGGATTTCAACTTTATTGACATTTTTTTCTATTCCTCCTCCATATAAATTTGAAAAACCAAACATGGGTGCTAAAGATAACTTTCATTTGAATATTTGGGACTTGGTTGTTAAAAAAGACAAATTCATAGAGCATGGTGTCTAAGATTGTTGTAAATCTAGGAGAAATAAAAGTGTTATCTTGACTTTGACCTTGTTTTATCCAATGTGGAATGGAAGGAAAGGAAATTAAGAGGAATGACACATGGATCAATTTGAATTAATTCAAATCACAAAAAATGTGAAAAAGGGATACAATGATATTAAAGTGTGATTTCTTATCATAAGAAAGAGTGAAATAGAGGGAAACATTATAACATAGATTATTGAACAAATTCCATTTATCAAAAGAAGTTAAAAGTTAAAGGTGAGAAAAAATATCAAGAATTTATAATTATATTCTAGAAAAGGAATGACAACATGGTAATTTTATGAGGAAAGCCATATACTATCCATGGTTTTACACTACAACTCATAAAATAATAACCCATGATGGTGCCAAAAAAATTGTTGAGAATGAGGTGAAGAAAAGATGGTATTTATGAGGTAGTTCAGGTCTTATCCATGGTCTTACATTACAACTCACAAACTGAAACTTAAGGGGTGATCAAAAGTGTGTAAAAATATTAAGAAAAATAAAGAAGACTATGGTACATCATGAGGAAGACTGGGTCCTAAATGTATTTTAACAATGCAACTCATGAGAGAAAAGGGGAACCCAAAGGACCAAAAAACAACTAAAGATTTGTAAAAAGAAAGAATAATTGTAAAGGGAGAGACATGTGCAAGTAACCTACAAAAGGTGTTAGATAAAGACCATATAAGCATGAAAAAAGGGAAGGATTTAATAAAAATACTTATTTAGGAATGGTGCATTGATGGGATCTTTAAAAACATGGCCTTCATTAGTATGAAGATGATAAGTACTTGGACTAAGAATATATTTGACTAAATAGGGGCCCCAACATTGCTGGGTGGATTTACCTTCTTTGTCATGAGTGTAGTATAATTTAAGGATAAGACTACCAACACTAAATGTGCATATTTTAACACATTTTTTATGTTGTTTGGAAATACAAGCCTTGTATTGGTGATTATGTTATAAATCATAAAGATGACATTCATCAAGGATATCTAAGGCATGAAGGTGAGATTCACATAATTATTATTTGAGAATGATACCATGAAGAGACGGAAACTCAAATTCTAATAAAAGGACTAATTTAGAACCATAGACTAGAGAGAATGATGTTGCTCCAATGGTAATACAAATTCTAGTTCAATAGGCCCAAAGAGTAGGGTAAAGATGAAGGTGCCAATCCATGTAGGTTTCATGAATTATCTTTGGCAGATTTTATTGAGAATTTTATTAGTGGCCTGAGTTTGGCCATTGCATTATGGATGATAAGTTGAATTAGATTTGTGAATGATCTTGAATTTAGCACAAAGATGTTTAACATCCTGGTTTTTAAAGTTACTACCATTATCAAAGATCATAGTATGGGGAACACCAAAATGGAAAATGATCTAGTTAAGAATCAATGTGGCAATGGTGTTACTAGTAAAATATTTGAATGTAGTGATGATAAAAATCTGCCCATCTTGAGAGTGAGGTAATTTTTTGATGAGATCTAATCACCACATGGAGAATGGCTATGGAGATTCAATAGTTTGAATCTCAACTAGATGTGAATGAATTAGATCATCATGAAGTTGGCAAGAGGTACACTTTTTAGTTAATTTGATATAATTATTTTCAAGATTAGGCCAAAAGTATCGCATACATAGTCATATTCAAGCTATAGCATGTTTTTTATAGTGGCTAGCACAAATCACCCATGTACTTGTTCAAGGAGAGGAAGGACCTCATCTTGCATAACATAATGGAGTAAGGTACCTTTAGCATTGAAATAAAAATTATTTTATATTAAAATACATACTAAAAATATTGTTTATGAATACTAGTCTTTTCACAAGAATCCAAGTTAGGAGGATAAGTTTGGTGTTCTAAAAATTGAATGATGTCTTTATAACATGGGCTTTATAAAATGGTGATAGCCTCAATGTGGTAGATAAGAAAATCTGGTGGTTGATTAGAGGATGGATATTTTCTTACTTGGATAATAAAAGCTGGATAAAAAAGAACTTGGTGGGTATGAAAGAGAGATGTTGAATAAGCAAGGGAATCAACAATAGAATTTTGATCTTAAGGGATAGGCTCAATAGTGAAGGAAATGAAATATTTGGTGAGAGTGGTTTCAATTTGATAATAAGTAATGAGATTCTCACTTTTTAATCGGTAATCACTGTCAAATTGATGATAAATAAGCTAATAATCACCCAAATCATGTAGGTAGTATATGTCTAAATTAAGGACAACTCTCAAACCTAAGATTATAGCTTCATATTCTACCATATTATTAGTTACATCAAATATTATGTCAAAAGGTAAAGTAATGATTTTGTAAAGAGGAATTATAATTATAGAACTTTTACCATCTCCTTGATAGCATTTATCACCATAAAATTCAAGGGTCCAAGTATCCTCATGTAAAGTGACATTAATTTCAAGAAGCTCTTTAATAACTACTTTTGGTTTAGTAGTATTAGGGGGAATAGTAGATTTATCAAGATTACTAACTTCAAGATCAATGGTGAAGTTGTGAAATTAATCTTTAAGTGAAATAGCTTGATTGAGACAATTCAATATATAGAATATTTTTATCTAGAAAGCTATTTTGAAGGTGATTAGTAGCTAGCATAGGAGTTATGGTAAATTCATTAGCTATGACTTGTCTTTTGATAGCTTTTTGAGTTATAATGCAGAGATCAAATTCCACAAGGAGGACCATCCATCTACCAATTCTATCTCTAGAAAGAAATGATTTAAGGAATAAGTGATGAAGGGCATTAGAATTAATGATGACATAAGTTATCTAGCATAACATGTAGTGTCAAAACTTTTTAGATATGAAATAAATGGTGAGGCAATCATGTTCAACTTTGGTATAACATTTATCATAATTGATGAAGCCTTGACTAATGTCATAAATGGAATACTCTCTTCTAATATCATCTTGTTGTGAAATCATCATCCCAATTGATATGGGTGGGGAAGAAGTATATATGATCAAGGGTTAATAATTTGAAGAAGGATGAAGTGTAGGCAAATGAAACAATGATTATTTCATGTTATTAAAGGCTTTTGGACAAGTAATTATACATTCTAAAGAAATACCTTTTTTAATAAGACAATTGATAGAGTGAATGCAATAAGCCATTTCGAGGATGAATAATTTATTTTCCCTAAGTTTACCTAAGTACAAATGTCTATAATGGAACAAGGAATGGATATTTTGATGATATCACTAATCTTAGCTAGGTCAATGTTGATGATGTAGAGAGAGACTAAGAATCCTAACAATTTTTAGATGTGATGCCAAAGACACATTTGTGAGGAATTAGTCTAACTCAGTATTTAAGAACATGGTTGAAGATGATGGAAAGATCAAAGAGATGAGTTTTGTAACTTTTTGGATTTAACAATGAGGTCATCCACATAGGTTTCAACAATTTTATGGATAATATCATGAAATATATGAGTCATTACTTATTGGTAGGTGGCTCTAACATTTTTGATGCCAAAGGGAATTTTAACATAGAAATAGGTGCCATATTCCATGGTGAAAGTGGTCTTATATTGGTCTTTTGGGGAAATGTGAATCTAATTATAACAATACAAGCCATCCATAGGAGATGACATTTTTTAAGTAGTTGTGGAACCAAGAATGGTATATATCAAATGTAAAGGGAAGTTGTCCTTAGGATAAATGAGATTAATATTGTATAAATAAATACAGATATGAATGATCATAGTGACCTTTTTTTTAATGGGGACTATATTAGAAACCCATTTAAACTAGTGCACTACTTTGATGAATTTAGCATCGAGTAATTCGTTGACTTCCTTATAACATAATTTGGAATCCTTGGGTGGAAATTTCCTTTGTTTTTGATGCATAGGTTTGGCATCGAGATAAGCAATGATGTTATACATCATAGTGCTAAGGTCAATAACAGGCATGTCCTCATAATACCAAGTGAAGATATCATGATATTTGTCAAAAAATAAGCTAAAATTATCATATTCAATAGGTGAGAGTTCATGAGAAAATGTAATTGGTTGAGGACAAGATGGAGTACCATATTCATTCTGAGTAGTTTCTTTGATAAGCATAGTATTTCCATCTTGGAAATGGTGTTTTGTATTAGGTAGAGAAGAAATCAGAATATCTTTAAGGTCAATTCTATCAATGAAGTTCTTGAAATAAGGGGGTTTTCTTTAATCTCCCAAGTTTATGATGTTTCTAAGGAACTTAAGGTTTTTGGGTATGAATTATTTCAAGAATGGCTTCAACATTAGGGAAGGTGGGAAAAGGACCATAATACTCAAAATCTACTTCAATATCTAGAATTTGATTACCATGGTGATCATACCCAAAACATACCTAATGGACATCAGTTGCCTTGGTATCTAGTGTGATCTTAGGAGTAAGAGAATTATATGGATCATAAGGGGTTGGTCTATCAGTGGTTTTGTTGACGGGGTAAGGATCAAATGCAATGATGGGATCTATAGCTAGTAAAGAAGATGAAAGAATTTTTAGAGGTTAGGAAGGTATAATTTACTCTACCACCTAAGGAGTATCAAGAAGTGGAGAATTGGATAATTGACAATATGTACATAACCTTTGGGATCTAATTTACAATCTATAGAAATGATATGAACATTTTGATTAAAATCAAGAAATTGAGCTAAGGTTTTTTGATAATGTTAAACATCTAAGTCTCAAGATTGACCTTAGGACATAATATAATTATCATCATATGTTGTATAAATTATACATGATTGAGATTTAGGTGGAGTTTCAGATAGTGAAATTCCAATATTAATAGATGTACATGGAGACATGATGAGATGATCTTGAAATAATTAAGCCACTCCAAAGTCATTGAAGGTAAAGACATTTTTAGGTAGAGAATGATCATGAGCATTTCATGAAGGGGGAAAATCATTGATCTCATAAATAAGAAGAATAGTATGGTCCCAAGGTAATAAATAAGGGGGAAGCCAATAAAAAATGTAGGGAGGTAATTTGTTAATATTACAAGTATGTTAATAATTATTAGGATCATCATCATTTGAATTTACAAGATTGATTTGTAAACCAAGATTTATGTTGATGAACTAAACTAAAGGAGCACTATTGATTTTAGGAATGGTAGGATTACTAATACTAAAATTTTGGATTAGGAAGTTGAATACTGCAAGGGTTGGGATTAGCCTCATGCCTATAGAATTTTCCATTATGTAAGAATTTTATGCATTATCTACCATAAGAAGCAATTTCCCTCATTCTGTGAGTCTAAGGACAAACAATGAGTATATTATAAGATAATGGTAAATCAAAGACCATTATCTTAGTTCGAATGGTCTTAGGTCTATGTTTTAGGTAAAGCCAAATACAACCAAGTGGTTTTTGATTAGTCTTATTAAAATCAAGACAGGTGAGGTGGGTTTTCTTGAGATGATCCTTATTATACCCAAGTTATTAGATAAGACATAAATATGCCACATTAATACCAGATTCTTCATCAGCTAAAACCTTACGAATAAGGGTAGTATTAATAGATATTTTAATAAAAAGTGGTAGATCATCATCACAAAAAATAATTCCATAATTCATCATGTCCTCTTCAATAAATTCAATAGAAGGCTTGGAAGAAGGACACATGGTTTCAATAGTATGTATGTTGGTAGGTTGAGATTCAATAGAAGGTGATTCTTCATCTATAGAGGATGTATTTTCAATTTATTTTAATTGTTAAATAAGGGAATTTCAATTATATGGGGAAGTGAGAACCAACTCCAGAAGTGAAATATTACAATGCATAGAGTTAATTTCTTCAAAAAATTTCCAATGAGATTTAGAACAAGAATAAGAATGATGTTTAGGAGATAAGGTGGATTTGGAAGGAATAAAAGTGGTTGGAGGTTTAGAAGGAGAAAGTGGTTACTCAAGTGATTCCTAAGAAAGATTAGTGGTTGTAGTATCTTTGAGAAGTTTTTATTCTAAATATGGCTTCCTAGGTTTGGTAACATGATCTTTATGATCTGGCTTGTGATGATAATTGACCTAGGCAGTGTTAAAAAATTAAGTGTTATTATAGTATTGGTCATAATAGACATCAATCACAAAAACATCCTTGGTATTTTATTGATTATTAGTGGTTTAAATGATTTTTTGGTTATTTGAGGTAGAAGATTTGGAAATTTGTCATTTTTGGGAAGCAATGGTGTACTTTTGATGATGATCGTTGATCATAGATTCATGATTAAATGAATCACCAAGCATATATGAGACAAAAAATTTAGTGAGCCCTCTACAAGATTTATGGGAGTGACCAATATTGACATGTAACTAACAAAATTAATTACGGTCATACCACTTAAGAGGATAGTTAGGATTTTTGAAATATTTAGAGGGTGGTAAAAATTGTTTCATTTACTACACTATGAGCATTGTGTGAGAAGATGAAGGAATGTTAGCTTTGGCAAATCTTAGTTTGGTTTGTAGATTATTACTAGTGATAACATTAGTATATGTTTGAAAATATAATTTTAAAAGTTTATGATTAGGTTCAAATTACTTCATGAGAAATTCTTAACATTTAGCTTGGTCAAGATCTTCATTAAGTGTTTGGGGAGAAAAATTTTAAACCATATATTGAAGAGGAGTCAAAGTAGTTATAAAGATTTTAAACAAGTTGTCATTAGTCATTTTATTATTGGCTTTATGGTCCAATGATTTCCATATTTTGGTAAATTCATGATTTTATTCATTGGGAGATTTCTGAGCATTGATGAAGTGTCTAAGACAATTTTTGGGAAGATCATTATTTTGAAAATATTTAACTAAAGGATTGACCAAATTTTCAAGTTGCCAAATGGAGTGTTGCGAAAGTTAGTTGTACCATTCTAATATATCACTAGTAAAGTTTTCGACTAAGATTTTAGTTATGGTAAAATTATTAGTTTGGATCCAATCTTTGTAAAGGTTGTCAAAGGCTTTGAGGAATGATGAAAGATATTTAATCCCATCATATTTGTTGTTTAGAGATATGTTACCAATATCAATGGAGATAATGAAGGGAGTTAAAGGATAATTTTGAATAGTTTGAGACATCTTGTTATTCATAATGGGGTGAGGAATATCATTCCCTAAGGCATCTCAAAGAAATGGAGGAATGCAATTGTGATTTGTTTGAGGATGGATAGCTAGAGGTTGATTAGCCATATTAATCAAATAATGTTAGAGTTGCATTATTCGAGAGGTGTTAGAAGTTTGAATTATGTTCATGTGTTGTATGACATACGTAATAAGTTGATTTGTATTAATAGGTGGGTTTATATTGGTAGGAGCACTCCATAAATTGGTAATATGGAGATGGCTATTAGAAAATGAATTAGTAGTGGGATTATTGATTAAACTTGTGTCAATTACTTCCACATTAGTTTGAATGTTTTGAAGATGAAAAGTGTCTTGTAAGGTATATAAATGTTCAAACCCACCAACTTCATATTTAGGTGTGATTTTCACCATGTGAAAAGTCATGGATGAATGAGGGAAAGAGGTACCCCAAGAGTGATGATTCTCTTGAGAGGAAAAGAGAGGGAGAAAAGAACATCCCATATAGTATCTAAATGGATTTAGTCTATCCATAAAGATTATGATAGGGGAATTAATTATGACTTGAGATAAATGAACAAAATGATATGGAAGATAAAAAGAGAATTGAGTTGGATAAATAGGGAAATCAAGAAGAGTATAAAGTTGACTAGGTTGACCTAGTATAGAAAACAAGGTATGAAAATGGAGAAAATAGGGATATAGTGTTGACTGTGTCAATCTAGTTCTATAACCTATACATAAAATATACATAAAAATATATAGAGTAAATAGGGTTGACCTAGTTTTGTATCTTGGAGGGCAGAAAAGAATACTGTGTTGGCATGGTTAACTCAATACTGTATGTAGGTAAAATAGATAGTCTATAAGAGATTGTGTCAAGAAGAATGACTATGTACTAAAATAGGAAAACTGTGTATGTAATTTTTAAATCAAATAATGAATATAAAAAAATAATAAATAGGGTCAATGAGTATGATCCAATTAAGGCACACAACACAAAACCTTGCACCAACACTAGACAATGCATGTTTTTGCAATACAACATACAATTGAGTAAAGAGCAAGCGCTCAGCTTGGAAAGTAAATACTAAATAATTGGTAATATTAAATGTTGTTATATTATTATAGTATGATTTTATATGTGATGAATAAGTTTTTTGTGAGCAAGGAACTAAAAATTAATCTATGGATAGCTTCAGGATGTTTAGGCTAAAAGGGATCTATGTTGGCAATGATACTAGATTGGTATTGGGGCTTACCCCATCACTTCAAACACCAAAATTATAAGAGTGTTGGGTTATTTACAATTAAAAACATGTTTATACTTGGATAGAAAACCAATTTGGCTTCCCCTTTAGTGATGAAATCTAATTAGGTAGGCATTGGGTAATTAATTGTTAAAATGTGTTTTAAAATTGTTTGATTTGGTAGTGTGTGCATAAAAGAGAAAAATAGTGAAACTAATTAGTATATTTAAAAACCAACTAATTATACTATGTGATCTATTCTAAGCCTCAAATCAATTAGAAATTAATTTGTGAGCTAATTATTATCATATAAGTATTAAATCTAATTTTAAAACATAGTAAAATATCATATCAGATGATAGTGTATGTAGAGATTACATAACATAGTTGATAGTGTCAATATTGTTCTAATAAAGAAAGGGTCTAAAAATTAACTATGTCAATAATTTTTACATAGTTTTTTATACACAAGATAGAATAAAAAACTCGATCGATATGGTGGACCTAATTTTTTGTACATGGGAGGTTTTAATGATTGCAAACTATAAAAAAATATAACTGTAATGAATAGAAAAAAATGATAGAGAAGGAGAGAAAGGAACTTTGGTGGGTTGAAGGATACAGATAATAATGAGATTGTTATTAAAGTACCTTGATTCATACATACAAATTTTACCAACTAGCTTGATTGAATCAACCTAGTTCTATAGTTCCCTATTTGTTTAAACTTGAAAAGAATATTATGTCGACAAGGTCAACCTAGTATGTTTTTTGGAAGTTTGTAAATGTACTTAATAAATAGGGTTGACTTAGTAGTCTATCTAAAATTATTAAAGTGTACTATATCAATAGAGTTAACCTAGTAGCCTATACCTAATGAAAAATATGCACAAACATAATAGAGTCATATTGATGCGACCATGTGTTAAACCTATGCATAGAAGTTAGAACTATACTGACATTTTTGACCTAGTATTTCAAATATAAAGAAATAAAATTAAAAAATAATGAAAAAAATCAGATAAAACCTACAAAGGTTAGATTCACATTGGATTCGCTAGAATGAATACAATTATAAATGCATTATGTGTATAAATCAATCCTAGATCAGAGAAGATAGATCATACCATACACTTTCAATTGGGGATACATTAGATAATTGGTAACATGACCAATATGTGGTTTTACTAGACCCAATAATAAGATCTCTTATCACAATACATAATTCTATGGATGGTTCTAAGACATCCAATCAAGCACAATTAGACAATAACCCTAGTTAGGTCTTATGCTTTCATATCTCACTAAACTTATAACATGTAAAATAAATAAATCTAATCTAGTGCTAAACAAAGCTTGTGGAATAATATGAGGTTTAGTAAACAAAAAAACATGTATAAGAGAATCTCAATTAATCTACGTATGAGTATGATCCTAATACATGCAAAGAGAAGAGTAATATTCAAAACCAATACTTATGCTCCTTATATCTACTAAAGAGAGCAAAAAAGTTAGAGAATACTTACCTAAAATATGAACTTGTCAAGAATAAATATCTCCCTTGGCCAAATGGTATTTGTAAGAAGTTTTTGTGGTTTGTAAAGATCACTAAGAATGGCCAAAATAGCCATTATTTCTCCATAAGTCTAGATTTTCAAAGTAAAAACCCTAATCTAAGACTCCTCAAGTAGAATGGTGGAAGAGTAGATTGTAAATAAGTGCAAATGAATAATAACTCTTATTTATTGTCTAAATAATGATGAAATCACCTTGTATGTATAGGTGGATTTAACCTTAAGCCCTTTTGAATGTTTTGGCTAATAAGGTCAACCCAATCGACATAGTACAATTATGGAAAACATTCACTAGGTCAGCCAAGAGCTGACTATACCCTAAATGAATTTTACCCAAAATAATATAGGGTTGATCCAATTGATCTAGTATAAAATACTATCAAAAGGAGATTAATGTATGGAAAAGAGGGATGAAAAATGGGAAAATGCTAGAATATGTAAAATAGAAGTAGTAGCTTAGGGGAATGGTTTCTAGGAGCTAGTTGGATTGGTAATAAGTGGTAATAAGGGAGAACAATCCTTCAAAGCATCAATTGTCTACCCAACCCTTTCCCAGTGCACCCATTAGGGCATGCAGTCAAAGAGATTGAGTCTCGATGAGTTCCTACAAGATAAAAAGCATCAATATTTGATAAATCTAAAAATATTATGTGTATATATACACTATAACCATAATAGTGATAGTAACCATAATAGTCACACTCAGATCGATCTCTGTCTTAGTTTACAACCTCTAGATATCATGTTTTTGTCATTTTCCATCTAAGTACTTGTTTACATTATTTATTATTATTTTAAAAAAATTCAAAAATTGTGAATTATATAACAAATTAGTGGTTGTATTTATTGTATATTTATACATTGATTTACTATACTCATCTCTTTAACAATATAGGATTTACATCCACTAAGTCCTAAAAGGTTAAACCATTTGGTGAATATAACTTACTTTGAATAATACTCAAACCCTAACCCTAAATGGTGCTAGGGTTTATGTATCTAGCCTTGTAAAACCCTTATCTAGATTCATATATCATATAGTCATGATAATAATGATAGATGAAATTAATTACTTTTTGATACAAAGTTTTCTAGCTTCTCTTGGATGCTTGTTTCCTTTTATTTGGAATGAACTTAAAAATGACATAAGCACATATGTACATGATGCATTAAATAAATTCAAATATATGTTGTATTTCATATTATGTTATATTTATTTTATGTGGAATTCCATTAACAAACCAACCATTATACATAGAGGATTTAGTACATAAGGTAACAACTATATTTCATGTTTCAATGTCATATCTTATGCATAGGAATGAATCTTCTTCTCCTCTTCATCTCCATTAAGGTGATATCTCCTTTCCCTCTAAATAAATCCTTGAAATCACCCATCCATGAGATAGTAGAGCCTATAGTATTGTTACTAATGCTCATACCTAACCTATTGACATCTCTCCACTATAGGTTGTGTGCCTACATGTTTAATTAGAAGTAACTAGGGTTTACACTTGCAAGACTCTAAGGGATCAATTTATCCATATGAGCCAATTAATATAAGATTTGTTAACTCAATAATAGTTACTAAGTAAAAATGTCACATTATTGGAAAATCACATTACATGTACATATTCTTTAGAATATGTTAGTGTAAACCACATATATGCATTTACACATAGAAATGTTTTATCTAGCACTCTTTCATATCTAGATCATAAAGTACAACATGATGCATTATGATAAGTGATTAAATTATTTTATAAGGGTCCAATAAGATCTAAAGTAAGATATTAAGGGGAATTATTAAAGCTAAGTTGATCCACCTACCTCCTCTACACCTAGTGAAGAGATCCATATATTATTGTGCATATCATTAAATGCATGGGCACCACACTGATTCATTTTTAGAATTGAAAAGGAAATATAATAGATAGTAGATAAATATGGTTTAAACAATCACACATCAACCAGAAAATATAAAATGGCACATGTAAAAATTAAAAAAGGGTCAAATTCATAAATAGTACAAAAAATGGTTACTAAAGCATAACTCATAAGAAAAAATGGTTCACAAAACATAATTAGAGGAATAAATAGTGTAATATTCATAGATAAAGAGTAAAATATGAAAATATACCTCTCCAAAATAAGACTTAGCTTTCAAAATAGTATGTGTTTGGTCAAAAATATCTACAATAGATTGATTATCATGGTAAAGTTTTGGGCAAGCAGGCCGAAGGCATCATTACTTCTATTCTAGTAGTTGATAGTGTTTGTCAACAAGGTTTTAGATTTATTGAAAATATTAAGGAAAATTATTCATAGATATAGTTTATAAATGTAGAATATCCAAATGCATAGGAAATCTTATAAAAAGAGCAAGAAATTTAGTTGCAAAGACAAAATCAAGCTAAGTGAACAAGAATTCTCACAAGAGTCTTTCTAACAAAAGAGGCTCCAAATCACCATATGCCTATAATAAGAACATTTTGAAAGGGGAAAATCACAATCAATAATCCAAATCATAGTTTAGAAAGATAAAACCCATAGTATGAGGCAATTCCTAATGTTCATATAGATATAATATAAGTAAACACTAGTATTCTAGTTTATTATGATTTTCCTGATGAATAATAATCAGATGTATATTGTAATACTACTTAACTACATCATAATAATTAGAATACATGAGATATTACCATTCCTATTTTGACATAGGCCAAATTAATATTAAGTCTCCCATGAGACTTATTAGTTAGTATTTTTCCTCCCTTCTTGTACATACATTCCATGTTTCTTGCTCCTTATACATAGTTTTAGTTTCATGTTACTTGTATATTATATACATAAAACACAAAAGTAATATAATATTTACAAAAAAAATAAAATCATTCAATTTATGTAGAAAACATATATTATGAATTGTATGCGTTTCCATGTTTACATCTCTTATATTTTTCAAACACTGTACATGTTATCTATCATATTATAGTTGATTTATGATACATAGATGTTTCAATTATTCTTGTTGAGTACTTGTATATTACTTATATTATCTAGGACTACTACACTAATATAGATTTGTTATTAAATACCAACTTAGGGCATATTCATAGATACATAGGTTATTCATTTGACACATTAGCCCATTTGGGGGCATCCCATACAAATTTTCAATTACTAGGTTATATCTTTCTAAACTCTACATCACAATTGTAGCATTGTTATATCTTGATATTGATCATAATGCACCTACTGGGATATTTTACCAACTACCACTATTTTAGACTTACTATATATATAACATGGATCTTATAAATATTTGTATTACATGTTCATATATACTTTCATTTCTAGCATTCCTAGTTTATACTTGATTGTATCTCTATGCTTCTTCCATTCGAGGGAATTTAAATATGCCATTTCTATTTGGATCTACACCACTTATTTTCACAATATGTATGCTTTGGACATGTGTGTTCTATTGATTATGTATGCATACATTTGAACATGTCCTTCAATGTGTCTCTAAGACAACTTGATTATTGTTTACATATGTGTACTTTGAACATGTCCTTGTATGTCTTACTTTATCAGATCTAGTGACATGTGACCATGTCCATTACATTGCCACCCCTTAGCCTAATTTATGTGCCTCATGTGTGTTATATATATTATTTATTATATGAAACATGTCCATGACACTTGTCACTTGTTCGTTACACACTCTAATTTTAAATGCCATGAGGAACCTCTTGTAGCTACCCTTCCTACTTGGGTGCCATGATGGACATCATGCCCCATGCCCCTAGGTAGCTATTTAGTTATTACATAGATTTGGTATAATATATATTTGTATATCTATCTTGATATACTTATGAATGCTAGACATAACTCACATTGTACATTACAAACTTGTGATCATATTATCTTACATTCTCATATTATGTATGCACATTCAATTGGATTATTACACATACATCATATATCCTCTATATGACACACATTTCACAGAGATTTTTTTCTTCAGTGTATTTCTTGAATAGTTTCAATAAATCACTTAAAAAGTGGGGGCATTAATAGGGGTTTGTCATAGATATCAGGCTCTCAAGTGAACTCACAATACAATTTTTAGCACACAGATTTAGATCATAGAAATTAGACTTAGGTAACATAGTGGAAAATAGTGACATATATATCTATTATAGTTTCACAAAAAATAGAATAATTGGACACCAACACATAAGCTGGGACACTAGCACCACATGGTGTTACTATCCAAGATATGACACTATTATTCAATAGCCACAATTTTGTAAAAATCTAGATTGGATAGAAAATTATAATAGGTACAGTATATGTTGGCAAAGGTTCAGTTATAGATTTACCAATTTTGGCTCAATTTAGTTCAAATTCATACCAAATTTCTTAGATTGGGGGAGTCATGCATGACATGACCATTCCCATTTATAGTTTAGATACAAATTATTATAACTCAATCCAAAATCCATATGCTTATATATCATATTTTAGGTCATGTATATAACACATTATTTCTATTTCCTCACTTACATATCGATTGATCCAATGGAGTGAAAAAGTCCTTGTCATTCTCTTCATTATAGACATATACAGTTGTTGGAATTCCTGAGTGGCCCTAGAGTCACCTAATACACATGAGTTATTGAAGAGTTGACATCTCTAATTAGATATATCCAGTTATATATTTATTATTACATTGTGTAGTTTTAGTTTTAGATATATTTAGTACACATGGGTAGGGAATGATGGACTTGTAGTCTACTTGAGTTCTTGATCCACCTACATGATAGGGTTGGACAAACCATCAATCCAATCTAGGCTATTCAAAAGTCATGATCCACCAAGAAATGGTAGGAAATGATGGAGTCAAAATTGGATTGAGTTCTTAAGCAACCCACACATGAGAATTGAACAATCCACCATCGCAGTCAAAGATATTCACTGATTGATCACTAAACACACCACACATAGGTTATCACCATGTTTAAGAATTAGTTATCATACCCAATGAGGTGTATTCATTCCTATCCTCTCTCTTATCCCTTTACTTAGTTTTAATTATTTACTCATTTTTGTCTTTACTTTTGATATCTCTTATGTAAAGATGATGCATGGATGTTTCAATTTAAAGACACATAATAGATCATGCTTTACATACTTTGATAAATAATCATGAACTTCACCTCTTAGTTAAGTTTAGGATGTTTCTTATTCCTTTATCCTAGTCATTTCACTTCACTACATTTATATAATAAGGGTGGGGAATGTAATCATATACAAATGGGACATTAGACCACCTATCCCTAACATGGCCTTAAACCTATATTAGGATAGGTATTTCATGCTTATCCAGCCTTTGTATAGGTCAAAAGGTATCCCTAGTCATCATTAAATTTTCTCTGAACCCTTATTCTTGTGTCTTGGCCCTTTGTGTCTCAGGTTCTACCAACTAGACTCTACCACCATAATAGGAACAATACTACCACATGGTGCTAGTTTTCCATATTTTTCACTATTGTCTTTTCCCTCTTTTTTACACAAACAAATATCTTTTCAAATCATAAACCTCCTAGGGTTGGCCTAGACATCTTTTATCACCCACACCAACACAAAAATAACATATCTACATGAATTTTATCCTTGTAAACACTAGAAGGAAATGAGATGAAATTTACACATACAAACTTAGAACAAGTTGTGCATAGTTAAGGTTATCAATCCCTATTCTTCCTTACTTCTGTATACTACCAAATACAACATTCCTAAAATTAGATTACTCATATTTACTATCTAAAGTAAGTTAAAAGCCTTTAATTCAACCATCATACTAGATATAGTTGATCTTGCACCAGAACTTAGATGGGGAGAACTACATTCAGATTGAGCCCTCTTCAGAGTATTAGTATGTAAGCAAGTCTCGTCATAATGGGGTGTTTAAGATGTCTAGCCTACCCCACTAAAAATACAATCTTTATTATATAAATTTGAAGCCTTTACAACATAGAGGATTAAGGTTTGTTAATAAAATCAATCAAAATAATCCATCTATAGGATTATAGAACTCAAGAATGTAGGAATAGTATTGATAGACCTAGACATAAGTGCAACTAAAATCTTGAACTAGTCCTACACAGAGGACACTACCACCAAAACAAGGAGGCTAGTGCTATTTGGTGCTACTACATAATTAGAGCATTACTATTTGGAATGAGCTTTATAACTTGGATCTTATTTGTCATAATCAAACCAACCTCTACCTAAGTTTCATTGTTTGGATCATCCATCTTAGTTTTTTCTAGCTAAATTCTCATTTACATTATTTATTACTATTTTTAGAAACGTTAAAATTAGTCAATTCTATAAAAAATTAGTGGATGTATTTATTTCATATTTAAACCCTAATTTTATTTACTCGAATATTTAAAAATATAAGATTTATATTCACTAAGTCTTAAAAGTTTTAAATAGTAATAAATGGTTGAGATCATGCATTTCAACATCTATATATTAGCTTTATAACATTTTTAAAATGAATTTTGAAAATAAATGAAGTGTCATTTTTGATTTAGAACCATCTGTTTATTGTCACAAGTTTGTTTAAAATATTTAATAAGTCAATAAATGTAGAAAACCATAAAAAGTATGACATATTAGAATTGAAAATGGGTAATATTTGCATATAAACTAAATATATTTTACAATAGTTAGGGATCATCAATAGAAAAATTAGAAAACCCAAAGTGACCTAAGATATGATGTTCAAATATCAAGTTCACCAAATGTGTAACCTTAAAATCTTGGTTTAAGGTGATTTTATCTTTAACATTATATTTTGCATAAAGGTGTATAGAAATGAAATGGCATAAGCATGATAATCAGATTTACAATAGGCCAATTAGACACTAAAATCATATATAAGCATCATTAACGTTACTATGTTGAGATAGTTTAAATATAGAAGTGAAAATATTATATATATAGAAATGAAAATAAAGTGATGTACTTAACTTGTTATGATGTTAACAGAAGACTAGATATGGAACATTTGAAATGCAGGATAGAAGGATATTCTATAATATTTATTACATTTTGGATCTAACACCTTTGATTATCTTGAATATAAAGTTATCCTAGGAAGGCTACATTAATTTTACTATCAAAGTTTGATGCTAGTGTCCTATAAAAAATAATTAATAAAATAGGATGCAATCACTTGGATGCTTTTATTTTTACTCCACCTTCACTCTGGTGCATTCAAATCTAGGTCCTAGACTATCGATCCTTGTGTAATGGAAACACCCTAGTTCTCCATCTTCATAGTGACCTTAGGGAAAAATGATTTAGTGGGCACACAATATCAAGCTAAACCTAAATATTCCACTATCAAAGGGCATTGCCTACACAACCAATACTCTAGAAGAGGGCTTTAGACTCATTTATTTCTCCTTTATGTGTTAGTTTTTATGTGAATCATACAATATGTGAAAACCATGTACAACAATGACCTATCTGTTAACTTAGAAAATATGGCTCTTGGGCTACTCCTTTAGTAATTTAGACTTACAAATGTGTTATACCTATGACTTGTGTAGAAAAGTGAAGGTTATATTCAATTAAATATTTGATAGAATGCTTTTGATAATTTATCTTGGTCTCTTTGGTCTTTTGATGTGTATTGCTAGGTGTATCTACGTGACTAATTAATGAGGGTTGATCTTATATTTATATCAATTCCTTTGGAATAATAAATTGAATTAAATAACTTAATCTAACCATTAGGATATGTTTAATTTGTAAATTATATCTCTTTAAGGAATTGAACACTTGTATTGGGATAGGATACTAATGCCAATGTTATTGTCTATTTCGGATGTTAGTGTCCTTGAAGTGGGAAAGTAGGCATAGGTTTAGAACTTGCAGATATGGAAGATAAGTATATTTTAAGCATTCTAGGGAAGATATAAGACCTAGGTTATTAACCTAATACATGTCAAACTAAGAGATATAGGCCAAGGGACACAAAGATAGACAATATGTGAGAGTTACAAAAGTGGGAAAGGTATAGAATTGAGAGGAATAACCAAGCTTTGTATTTTCCAAGCCCATAATACTTTCTCACATGAATTCTTCTTCTTTGGATTAATTTTTAAGATTTTATTCATAACACCAAATGAACTAGTTGATTCTTATATTGAAGTGTTCACCATGGTGGAATTCAAACCATCGTGTTCATATCGATCTTGAATTGATATATATATATATATATATATATATATATATATATATATATATATATATATATATATATATATATATATATATATATATATATATATATATATATTTCATTGTGAGAAAGCTTTTGAGTGAGCAAATTTATATTTATTCTATTTTTACAATTTCTTTTAAATATTTTAGTAACTTTAATATTTTTAGATCATCATCAATTTCATGAATTGGATCGTATTTGAGGGTAAATATGAAGAGGAAAACATTTTTCACTATATCATCACTTTTAAAAATCAAATTATCCCCTAATTTTGGATATTTTAATTTTTTTTCTTGTCTATTTATTATTATTTTTACCACTTAATATTTCCATGGTATGCATACTTTAATTTTAACTAGAATCTATTCATACTTATAACAAAAAATCAACACGTGTAATGATAGAAAAACTAAAAAAACTCAAAATCATGGGTTTTATTCCATCATTTCCAGGTCTCATTTCAATAGATTAACCTATATTATTTCTCATGGAGAATATTCCCTTTAAAGTTTAGAAATCAAATACGTATTTTGATGCTTAGTGGAGTTGGAAACCATACTGCTAGAAACATAGGTCACTTTTATATTTATTGCTTTTATGATTCACCTAATGACAAATAACTTAATTTTTCCCACAATTGGATAAATCACTACTAGCATGGTGATTTTCCTCTGTGTTGGAGAGGGCCAACTCCCTCATAAGATATGTGTAATTTTTTGGTTGTTGTGTACTTCTAACTAGAAATCACAAAAACTAAATAAAATTTGGAAATGTTGGAAGATAAAATGGATGGATAAAGGAGGGTGGAGGTGATGGTGAGAAACCCATGCAATAATAAATTTTGAGAACTACCAACATAACTTAAAATTAAATGAAATAGATCAAAATTATTGTTCACACATAAAAATGAGCATAAAGTCACTAGATGTAATGGGTAAGAAAGGCTTGCATGTAATCACAAAGTCTCCTTACATCATAGATTATGTACGCTTTCTACAAAACCCATACACATGGTTTTTTTATGAAAATTTAGTAAACATCATGAGTTTCACACAGTAAATAAAAGTGTAAAGCTTTAATAGATTTTATATCTATTAATAAAAGTATAAATTTATAAAAAAAGAGAAAATCAAAACCCATAAAGCCAAGGATGATATCACCTATTTGTTTGCAATTCATTGCTCAAATCTATAAAAATTACATAGTACACACACAAAGCTTCAAACAAATCTTCTCCAATATCTTGAAAACAAGAAAAATTCTTAAACATTTGCCATTTGTCCCATATATAGAGATTGAGGGAATCGATTGACCCTTCATATAATAATTTGACCTTTATATTCCATTAGACTTTTTATATGTAAAAATAAGATTTTATAGTTTTTTTTTTTCTATTTGATAGGCCCTATTGGGTTCATTCATCTCATCAGGAACATCAATAGGTGAAACAATTAAAAATTTTCATTTTTTATGTGCCATGCAGACCCAAAAAATCTTGTTGTGTCTATCAGGAACCTTAGGCACTAGTGAAACATTGAATCTATTTACTATATGATTATTTTATACCTTGTCAGGCCTTTCAATTTTATTAGGTTCTTTGGGTACCTATGGTACTTGAAGAACCTTGACCTAATTGGATCCATTGGTAGTACAAGGTACCTATTGTATAAAAACATCTATGTCTTTATTGATTTGTTGGGTGACTCACAGTAGCTTGACACCTCTAGTATTAGTGGAACCCAAGCAACATATAATCCATCTAGCTTATCAAAGTTTATTTACACCTCAATCACTTCAATAAAAATTTGTAGACTCTATCAGCACCATTAGACACTTTAGGCACTAATAACTCCTATAGAATAAAGAATAAATTAGGTCCATCAACAAATCAAAACACTTTTGTATTAGATACCTCATAAAGCATATTAGACATTTTGTATAACTTTAAGAAATCAGACCAAATCAATGTTTTTCCTTTAACAAGGACCAAAGTTTTAAGGTATAAAACCATTTATTCTTGTTGAGTGTTTCCAATGAAAATTAATTAGATTGACTTGGTCTACACAATGGCATAGAAATCGTTAACTTATGACAAGATAAAAAAAATAGAGAAACTTGGAGGAGCTTTGAATGAGTTTGCTAAGCCTTTTCCATTGGGACATGGAGTCACATAGATCATAAAACAAAGTAGAATAATAACCGAAATGACGAAAAAATTAAACAAATTGGTAGTGAATTTTGGATAGCCAAATTTCACTACAACACATGCAATGATAAATATAGAATAAATTATTAGCTAAGTGTCTTTTATTTTTTCAGTTCTATATTTAGTAATTTCAATCAATCTTTATTAAATAATTTATATTTTTATGTTGAATTTTGTCTCTTATGAAATCTAAATTTTAATAGTTTTGGCCTATTTAGATCTCTTATATCTAGGTGAACCTAGTATTTATCTTGAAATTCCTTTAGGTTTTCTTCTTTTCTTCTTAGGATTTTATATTTTTTCTGCATTAGAGTTCCAAATCTAATTTTTTAGTTCCTATTATTAGACACCAATCTTGCATCTTTTCCTTAGCTTTTTTATGCGTGTATGAACATAGCCTAAGCCATGTAAGAAAGTTATCTCTCTTATACTTGTATGGAAAAGTACCAATTTAGGTGGTGTTTTAATTGATCAAAATCAGTTTACATTGGTCTAACCACACATTTTTTGAAATATAAAATGTTAATAATGAATACATAGAGCTATAGGAACATATTTTTAATGATTATATGTATGATCTTGAAAATGCTTATGAAAATGAAAGTGAAAAAATAATTAATATCATGGTAAAATTAATCCTAATGAATTTAATGGAAAGGATCCTATATAATTAGAAACACTTTGTAATATTTGAGGTTAAATTACTAAGCAACCTTATGATTTGTATATGATCTTGAATGTAATCTTATGTGCTAAGAATATAAATAATGATAAGGTAACCATAAATTAAAAATAATATGATGGAATCTTAATTTATATTTGTTTACCTTTTACAAGAATAGATTATCTAGTAGGTATTCAAATCTCTAATCCTAATAATATTATTCATATGTCTACACATGTGATACCTACCCATGTGTGAGATAAACGTAACTTGATCCTAAAATTTCTATGTTTATTCTTTCATAAAATAATTTTGTGCCTTATCAAGTTGTTACTCATATGACATCATATATTTTGACACAATATTCTATGCTTACTCTTAAAACCTTGATATAAACTATTCTTGATCTCCAAGCTAGGGTTTTACAAATAGAACATGGTTCTTCAAGATTAGGCCCAACAAATGATTCTCAATAATTATTACACAACCTATTGTCGCTTTGGATTTCTATTTATCCTATACCTATAACAGTTTTTTCTTCTGATATTAAATTATATGATGGTAAAGGTGTTCATTTAAAACATCTTATATCTTTTCACACAACATGTTTTAAATATGCATCCAATGATAAGCTTTGGAGCATGTTTATTCCATGGAATATTATATACCATTTTTTTTATGGTTATATTACCTCTATTTCCATTTGGTGTGTGCCTTAAATACTTTAGTTGATCATTTCTTATCACACTTTTATATCAAAATCAATGGGAAAATTTCGTATGTTCAATTTATAAAGCTTAAGCACGGACCTAATGATCCCATAAATGGTTATGTACTTAGTAATAATATTATTCACTAAAAATTGACAAATCCTATGGATGATAATTATTTGCAAGGCATATTGAGTAAAAACTTATCCAATCCATTGGATGAGTTAATTATGTTCAAACACTTTAAACTTTTTGATGACATGTGTCATAAGGTCAAGGACCATGTTTGTCAAGATCACTACAATGAATAAGGTAATGTATGAGTCTAATCTTCAACATCATCTAGTGAAATGTTTTCAAGCCACTAAAATTTAAAATTTAATTCAAATGATACTAATAATCATGCTAAATTAATATTTAATGTAGTGTCACAACCTAATTATCAAATTGTCCTAGCAAATCTACAAATAAGGTAGTTTTAATAGTAATTAGAAACCCCTCATAAAATATTATAAAGGATTATTAAGTGAAATCTCATATCTCAATCTTTTCCAAAGGAGATTGATATGAATAAGTAATAATATATGCAATTTAATGTCAATACATCCTATTTTTAGGACACTCTATGGACATATATTTTTGTTTGAGACATAAGATACAAGACCTAACTAAGGATAATGTTATTGAGGTAAATGGTCTTAATACATATATAGATGATTCAGTTTCAAAACCTAATGTGAAGTTGAAAATATTTTTTTGGGCCTTTGAAAATAATGTGGTAAAAAAGGCCAAGACTATTCCTAAGGTGCATATGACTTAGAAAGTTCATCCTCATCCAAGTTCTTATTCTCCTAGGACTCAAATGGATAATCCTATAAACATTACTATTTAGATATTTGTCCTCCTTAGTTATTAGGTAAACATCCTTTCCACTTATTATATATGAATCCTCCTTAGTTATTAGATATGAATCCACCCCAGTTATTACATATTCATTTAGAAGCATTACTCAAAAATGTTGATTCACCTTATTTTATATAGCTATTTTTTGTTGATAAATTTTAAAACAAAGTTTATTCATGGATTTGGAGATATACTAAGACATATATAGTAATAATATTTGTATTGGAGTCATTTAAAATTAGTAGGTTAGTGGTATTAAAGATTCATAAAATTTGGTGGTTATATAAAGAAAAGGCCATGAAAAGGATTGTCAAGCTCATGCCTACTTTGTTGAAATAATGGGAGTTAGAGGAGAACAAAATGCATAATTTGGAAAGAATTTTTTAAATGAATTTTTTAGTCCATTTAATTTTAAATGTGCCTATTGATTTAAACAAGTTGAATGAAAAAAATATGAGAGGGTCATTTCAACATTACTTCCATTTGCACTAATTTATATATTGTTATAGACATGATTCAATGGAGATTTCAAAGAGACATATTCAGGGTAGTTTAACTACATATATATTATATTTAAGTAGAGTAGAAGGAGGAAATATTGAGTTTATAAATGGAATAGGTATGATGTATGTAGATGCATTGATATTTGATAATTTTATTAACTAACAAAGAATAGGGACATTAGATGATTGCATTATAATGCGAAAAAGTTTTATTATGAAGGTCATTCATTTTATACATTCAAGGTTCATAGATTTACCTATATTTAATTAATTTTAAGTTTTTTAATCGTAATACTTACAATAAGGATATGGATGATAGATACTATCAAAAAAAATATATATGGTTAACATGTATATGTGAAAACTTTATAGTATGGAACCCATCTATTATGGATATTTTTAATTTTTAGGTGATATGATGAATTTGTTTGTACAATAATTTAGAAATAACACCCCCAAAAAATTATTTGGAGCATGCTTATGTGGGGGTAAAATTGAATGGTTTGAAATTTTTCCATGTTTGATGTGGCTATTCTAATATATTATTATTATTCTAATGAACACAACAATATGTGAAAGTGTTCTTTAAAATTTAAAAATGATAAATAATGATGATATATCTAGACATTTGTTGAACACATTAGATATGCTAATGTTTCTCTCCCTTATGTATCTCATGCTCTAAATGAGGTAGATTGGAATGATATTTATAATGTATGGAAGCATATAAAATATTGAAATTCTCTTTCACTTGAACAATAAATTAATATGTTACCCACACACATGATGGTATTATTAAAATAGAAATATGCTCACATGAACATAGTTGATTTCCTTTATTAAGCTATATATATTTTATTTGGGTTATTAATGCTACTATAAGGTATTCAAATAGTAACTTTTCATATTTTTATGAACTATATTTGTGTCTATTTTTATATAAATAAGTAATTTAAAAGAGGTTATCATGGCATTAAATGACTTGTTACATATTATCATTTATTACCTAGGAAATTATATTTGCACAGTTTGGATCAACTCTCAATTGAATATGCATGTCTATGAAAATCTTTTAAATTGTACTACCTTCCATATTATAACAATGTTATGCATGTATAGTTAGAAGAAGGAAATCACTAATCAATATATTTTAGAAGAATCACATGGTGACATGGGAACCTATAATTTTACTAGATTTAATATTTCCTTAATGGATTCTTTAGTCATTACAAAAATCAATAGTAGATTACAATTTTTTATTGTTAGAATCTCAAAATTTGTCCCAATATGATGAGTTAGTAAGCAACAAAGCTGACATATCATGCATCACTAAGATTATGTTAAATCTATAATAATGATTACTTTGGATGTGATGGAAATTAACATTGATGATTTTTTTTTAATAGTTCTTTCTGAATTGTACATATATTCACTAAATTTTTAAGCTAAGCCATATAATTCAATTTTGGAAGTTAACTTTTAGTGCTCAAAATAACCATGAATGTAACTACAATGTAAAAATTTCAACTTGGATATTGAACATAATTTAGGTAGTTTTAGTCCCTTCTAATCTCTTTTGTAACATGATGCAAACATATTTATCTCTTCTTCAAATCTAATGAAATAATAACATACCTTAATGGATAACAACACTAAAACAAAGTGTACATCCATTATATGGTTAATATGGACATAAACATGTGATATATGATCGTGGAAATGTTGAAAAAGGGTCCATTACCATGCACATTTTAATTATAAAAAATGCATTTAGTTTATTTATTATGATTAAAAAATTATTAATCTCAAATATATTTGTAAAAAATTATATGAGGATAAAACACATATTTTATTAATATAAAGGTCCTCAAACTCTTATGTCTTGTGAATTAATATGAATATCAAAATGTTTTTTATCCTCTATTGTAGTTCATTTTCTCTTGGCCTCTTGCTACTGGTCGACTTAGGTTGTTATCTTAGACAAAAAATAAGAAAATGTAAATAAGACATATAAATAGGTTTATATTGCACAAATCCTTGAGTTTAATCATATATTAATAGAAGTAATTTATTTTCTTTAATTTGTAGTGCTCATTCATCTAAATGGAAATGTTTACCTTTTCATCAATGATTACAAACTATGTAGGTCTAGGATAGTTTGTGGTGTGCAAATCAAGTGTCTTATATGGGTGGAAAGATTTAATAATATGGTAGGTCAGATATTTATGGTTGTTTTGATATATATATAATTTTATTTAAGATATTTTTTAGTGACACATATACTTATTTTACTTTATTTATTACAACTTTTCATCATGCAAATGTTTAAATAATAAATACACTTTAGCTTGATATTAAGATCAACGATTTAAATTTGATCCCTAATTATAACCATTCTTATAAGATTATTATTTCTTAAATAATAATAACTATATTTTTAAATTCAAATAGTAAATATTTAAATCTTTTGAGGTATGTCGTATATGTTAGGTCCATAATATAACACTTCTTTCAATATTCTATGATTAACCTCAAGTAATGACTAGGTAGTTTAATTCTTATAATTATTCTCTTCCTTTTTATTCTTTAAACATTATGGAGGGGGGTTTTTATGAGGGGTATTTAATTGAATTATTTATTTATTTTAAAGAAATACTTTTATTTTATTTTTTGTTATTATATTGTATTATTTATTTTATTATATTTAATTTTTCTAATCCAGTTAGAGTACACAATATATTTTTAAATAAAAAACACTTTTAAAAATACTTAAATAATAAAACCTAAATATTATATATCTTTTATTGATAATTGATGTTTAAGTAGGGTTCACAGCTAAACATGTATCTCTATTCAAAGATTGCATGTACTTTTTAATATTAATTGTGTCTTTAAAATGAGGATTTTGACAATGGGATTCAATGACATTCCCTTTAATGTTAAACCAATATTATTTATAATTTATTTGTATCTATGAAAATAATTATAGTATTCTTGATGTAAAGGATTACCTAGTTTTAAGAAGTGTTATGTCAATAATAATTTATTCTTCCTCTTTTAATTTTGTAAGGGTCTTATGCCAGTGAATATTTCCTTGTCTTCCCTAAACATATGTTTGTAGCATGCTCCTTCAGCCTAGTTTGGATGGTTATGCCTATTTTTCATATATAATGAACCTCACATAAGTACTAAATTCTATAACACCAGTTTTTAAATTTTATTTCCTTAAGTACTCTTGCCTTATAATTTCTAAACATAGTAATATTCTATTTCATCAGTCAAATATGGAGGGTGAGGTCCAACTTATAAAATGGATATACCCCTTGTAAGAAAAAAATCATTATTCTTCTCTTTACTTTTTCAGCATCTTATTTCACTCTCTTTTTGGATGCATTTTTCAATAGATCCCAATGTCCACCATGGATTATTTCACTTGTATCATGTTTTTTACTTAGTTTTGACATCACAAGCACTAATTACTCTTAGATGCATTATCAAATGAGTTTTAAATCCAACATTGAGTATACTATGTACTTGAAAACATTAGGGGAGGTTCGTTTTTAGTTATCTCAAGGGGTTGTTGTGGGCCTTATATTCTCTCTTGTGTGCACATAGTTTCATCCACTTGTGTGTGTCCATTTGGTGATCACTAAATTGATTTCTCTCACTTTATAAGAGTCATTATCAATATAGTTTGACTTCCATTCACTAAGTATGGATTGTTACCTTGTAGTGTCTTCTCATTGCCCTTTTTTGGTGTCTTTTCTTTATAATGTTCAGTCGAATTTAAGTAGACTAGTAGATGAGGAGAGTTGATTCTAAAGCAGTTGTTCTTCTTAGAATGAATGATTGTGATTCTTTGAATATGTAGATATAATTCTTACTCATAAAACAATACCCAATGTGATTTTTATATGGATATATTCCCATTCCCACTAAACCTTGTCACTAAAATGACTAGGCCAATTCTTGTGGCTATGTATATGGTCACTTAATGATGCATGTTTCATGGGATCTACACCACCCTGTGGAACACATAGAGTGTCCATTAACTATTTGGAACACTATTCAAACTATTTTTAGATATCTAGGTAAGATCTATATTACTCTTCTTCCTATTCTTATTCTTACTTAGGATGCTTTTGTACTCTCTCACCTACTTATATTTGTTGTGATGACACTTTATTGATGGACATAGCTCTACTTTGTATCAAGACACCACTACAATATGAGTTTATGATAGACATTATCTATCCTTTTGTAGATTCTACATTCATTCATATTCAATATATTTATTTTCTTGAGAAATCACATATTTGTACTTTGAAGGATTGTACTATCTCAAGTGTGAGTACACATTATGAGAGCATCAATGACTCTTATCTTCCTCTAGATATTAAATTTATTGATTTGTGTGTTTCATCTATAGTGTATTCTTCAATTTTGAGAGTTATTGATCCATGCTCTACACTTCACAAAGACATAGTTTTAGAAAATATTCCATGACATTCTTTTCATAGGTTTATTTTAATGGCATCACATTTGATTCTTTTGAATAATCTTGATAACATATGCCACACTTTCAATTTGGAATATATTAAGAGACCTTTGTACTAATACCTTCATATGGAATGGGTAAAATTTTATTACACATATCATTTTATTCCTTTGGGAATGGTAAAAACATTTTTTGATGTGTATGGACCTTATTTAGTCTTCAGGTAGAGGATCTCATTATTGACATTGGTCATCTTGTGAGTTTTACTTAGAGTTTAAATTGATTCATCATCATATTTAGGGTCGGATTACAGTCCTCTTCTTCTTTTCTCTCTCTCTCTTTTCTTTTCTTTTCTTTTTTTTTTTGGTGGGGGGGGGGGGGGTGGGGGGGGGGGGGGGAGGGGCAAGGGGATGGGGGAGTTTTTCCTATGGATTTTCTATTTTATTCACTTTATGATAGTTGCATTGTACATGGGCACCTCATTAGGCCTTTTTGTTAGGACCCATTTATTATACACCCCTGATTTATGCTTAAAGTGTGGTGGGTTTTGGTGTGTAATGTGTTTCTACACTTATATTTAGCTTCCTTAATTGTGTGTTTTTTGTGTACATTTGGGATGTTTATCCCACATGTATCAAGATGTTGACTTGATGCCTTTCTTCCACCTATTTTTTTGGAAGATAGTCTCACATCCATGGTATGGTTTCAATTAGCCTACATTCCCCCTGTCTATGTAACTTTACACCAATCCATTTATAATCCAATCCAAGACTGTTTCTTAATACATAATACTATGTTTTTGCATTCATGTTGATTTTAGTCTTCAATATAATGCTTATGTTTGATCAACTAGTTTTGGTCTTGGACTTCCTCATTAATGGAAGAATATATTAGATTCATGACATATTAATTATGAGTCCCTTTCAGGACTAAACAATTCATATTTTTACTTCTCTTTCTCTACTCATATGTATCTAATAAAATAGAATTCTATAAAATTTGAAAAATTAGGTCCTATGCATGAATTATGTAGTTCATTTGTATCGATTGATTTCTACTTAGTACTAACATATATATCTATTTTATATCAAATGTGCTTCAAATTTGTACATGCTTAGATAAAAAAATATAGGTTTTTAATTATGGATATAGTTTTAGGTTATTTAGCTATTGTACCCTTGAAATGTTGAACAAATAAAAGTACTCTTTCTAGACAATAATACGTTGCATTGTTTTCTATTTCTACTAGAATTGTCCAAGTGAACACATGTTATATGTTCTTAGATAAAACTAAGGAGGATAAATTTTAAAAATTATTTATACATCACTAAGTTCATTGGAGGCACCTCATACAAAGATTTTATCATCCAAAGTTTTTATCATACCTTAATTATTTACATCGTACAAAATTTATTAATATTTTTCACTTACCTTCACATTGAAATCTTATTGGATAATTAAGTTTATGAAGATACTAATTTTATAATTATATGATGTTGATAAATTCAATTTAATCTATGTTTTGCATGTTTTCTTCTATGTTTCAGGTCTTGTGTGTATTCAGTGATTTGGATTGTGTACATTTGAACATTTCCTTGTGTGTTGTTCTAATCTTATTATATGTTTATATACTTTTTTAAGTGACATTATGGGAAAAAATTGAGTATAGCTCTATATGGGATCAATTTCACAAATAAATTACATGTTTGTATAACTAAAATAAAATATGAGCTAAAATAAAATATTACATCACAATAGTAAAATAAAAGTTTTTGGAATGTTCATTAAATAGATGAAAAATAAACATGTCCTCACATCCTCATGAATGTCATCTTATCTTTCCCAAAGACCTAAAAATAAACATAAGAAAGATAAACAACATGTTGAGGAAAAAAACATTAAATGGAATACAAACCTACACTTAAACCTCTTTAAGAGTAACTTAGCTAGGTAGTGGGATTGGGTCCTAGAACAATGGACTGATGAGGTACCCAAGTACGTACCAATGCCACCATAAAGAGGAGAATATTAGATCTACCTAAACCCAAGAATATCATAAAAATAAAGATAGTCACTCAAAGTGAAAGGTTAGGTAAATATATTATTAATTTACTCTATTGTCTAGATGTATTGGAGATCAATGACTTACTCATGGATGAGCTCAAAAATGAAATAAATGTGAATCTTCATATGTTTGGTCTTTTGATGGAGGTCCAAATTTTTGTACATTTGGATTGTGCTTTGGTTGTCATAGAAGATGACTATTGTTATCTAAACTAAATGCCAAACTCAGTGAAAATCCCTTAAATATAAGTACCCTTGGTGGTAGAATTAATGACTCTTATGTATCCTTCCTTTGTAGAAAAAAATATAATTCTACTTATTGATTAAACAACTATTCAAACATGAACCAAGATAAAAATTGTAGCCTAAAGTAGACTTTGGATTTTGAATATCACTAGGCCAATCTGAATATGTATAACCAATCAAGTCAAAATGGATGTCTACTCCATAATGAATCTTCAAATTATGAGTACATTAAATATATTGGATAATCCATTTAGATAATTTATAGTGAAAATCATATTATTCCTACATAAATCTAGGGACCATGCCATTTACATATGAAATATTAGGTCTATCATATGTATGGTAGATGACACTCCCAACAAGTTAACAATATGAGGTAACATCAACCAAAGGAGATGGATAATCGTCCTGAATATTTTAACTCGATTTAAAAATAGTTGGACATGGCTTAAATTAAACTATGTTAAACCTGTAATCAAATCAAGAATATACTTTTATTGTTAAATAGTGATTACAAAATTAGACTGATAAATTTCAATCATGATGAAGTAATTCAACAAGCCCAAGATACTCATTGAGAACATATTAGAAAAAGTATTTTTCATTGTTGTAATGGTTTAATAAGAATTCCCTATGACCAGTAGGTCATCCACGTGGATAAAAATAATAAACAATGAATTATCCTACCACAAAATGTAGACATTTTGATCATAATGGCATGTAGTTAACACAATCAAAATAATAAAGGAGTGCATCTTGGAATACCAAGATCAAGGATCTTGTTTGAGGCCATAGATAGATTTCATATGTTTGAAAACTAAGGATTAATCTTCCAAAAATCTTTATGGTTTCTCCATTTATATTTACTCTTTAAGGTAATTATAAATAAAGGAACTTTTCACATCCATCTGATGAATATCCTAGTGATGTCCTATAGATACATAAAGAGTGAGTCAAATTGAGTTCATTTTGATAACTAGGGTGAATGTCTTAGTATAGTCAATGCTATGTACATGAGGAAAACATTTCACTAACAAACATGCTTTGAACTTTTGTATGGACCCATATTTTATAAGTTTTGTTTAGTACATTTACCTACATCAAAAATTGATTATTACCTTAGGAAGATGGACTAAACCCCAATTTTTATTCCTTAAAAAAGAGCCATAATCCTTTTTTAGATCATTATTTCTCTCAGTAATCCATGGTACCTCAAAAAATTATTGTGGATGATAATAATCGATAAAAGTAGGTGCGTCATTATATAATAATGAACATTTTTTTTTAGTGTCTTATGCATATCCAACCCATTGGGAAACTCTTTGCATTTTTTATCTATAAATAAGAATAGATGTCCTAAAATCATGAGGAGATTACAAATCCTTCAGAGATATTCTTGGAGAAATGAGTAGGTGATTCCTCATCACTACTCTTACCATCATAACTAGAAGAATAATATGGATCATCAAGAAAGTACTTAGATAGATATCAATCATAAAAATTGTCATCAAATCCCAGTGCATCCAAGGAAAAGGATTAGTGTCATGTGCCTATTATAAATAAATATCTTAAAATAAAACACCAATATTAATGAACAACTCATGAATGGTGGGATGGATAAGGATGCATCCCTTAACACCCTCAATATATCTAAACAATATTCATGAATGACTTTAAGGTTATATTGAATTGCATTTCTCATTCAGAATACAGGTGATATAAGGAGATCCAAATAATTTAAAATGCTTCATTATGGTTTTAAGAATACTCTAATCCTAAAAATAAGTGACTGCCTCCATTAATTTATGGTGAACTTAGTTTTGGATATAACAAGCACAATTGATGTCCTTGACCCAATACTGAGGTGAAGGAGACTTGGAATGTGGCATATAGCTGGCCATTTGCTTCATGTACCTATTATTATGTTCTAAATAAACTTTATGTTGATGAATATATGGAAGTATATGCTATCTTTCAATCCCCTTTAAAGTGCAAAATTATTTAAAATGGTCAATGACATACTCACCACCATTTTTAGTTTGTATGATCTTAATGATTTTACCTAACTATTTTTTATAATATAAAATATAAAATACCTCACATTTATACTTAATAAAATACATACAAGTATACCTTGAAAAGTCATCAATTAAAGTAATCATGTATTTAGTTCTATTGAATGAAGATGATGGAAATGGTCTAATAATGTCACATTGAACTATATTAAATATTTCTGTAGCTCTCCTTGATTTTCCTTTGTCATATTTATCCTAAAGATGCTTACTAATTATTTAACCTTGGTAAATTCCATTAGATAAATCGACAAATAGAAATATTCAAACCATGTCATGATAATTGAGTTACTCTAGGTAGCGATAGTTAAAATATCCAAATCGATCATCCCAAAATTTACTCATCCCATTTGAATGAGTGAGCAATGTATTAGAGTGTTTATCAAGAGAAAAATTTGAGAAATTATAGAATATTGACCAATAATCTACTTTCCCAAACATAGATATGGAGTGACTATCAAATTTTCTAATAAACACTGAATTAGGTCTGAACTCAACTCTCTTATTTGGTCCTTTTAGATTGATTTAATAGACAAATAATAGACTGGTGGATAATGAGGGAACATATAAAATATCCCTAAATTTTCCCATAATTAACTTCAATATATATCCTCACACTAACTTCTATATAAGTATTGTCACACAATAATATGGAAGGAATAAAATAAGGCCCTAAGGATGATAACATATCCTATGATGAAGCCATGTGGTGCAAGCCACAAGAGTAAATTACTCATGTGGAAGGATAAGATGAAACTAAAACAAATAATTTTCCCTTATCATTTCCATTTCTATTGTCTTTGGCCTTAGAAGAATCCTATGCTCATGATCTTTGACTGGTTTAATTAGTTAATTGATATTATGCTTCTCAATTTTTTTTTAGTTACTTAATTTTATTCTTCATTCAATTTGTTTCATCATTTCCATATTTATTGTAATAGGCACATGTGATTCACTTTTCTTGGGTTTCCCATCTAAAGAGTACTCTTTTGATGCTTTGGAGTTAGCATCATATTTTTTACTCTTCCTTTACTCTAGTTCTTTCTTGTTCTATTTCATTTCCTTGATATTATAAGCCTTATGTTTATTGTGACTCACAATTAAGGCACGTGATTTAAATTAATTCAGTGTATCAATTTGAATATGTTTGTCTTGTTATTAAGTTAATCTAGAAGCAAAGTCTTCCAATGGTGACATGGTCCAAGTAGCTCTAGGTCATTCTCAATTGTGTGGAAGGTATAAATGAAGACAAAATAGTTAGAACTTAATTTTTCAAGGATGTAAATAATCAATTAATCATCCTTTTTCTAAAAGCAACATAATTTAAACTACAACCTAAGTTATTTAAGCTTTGTGAAGAAGTCCTGTATAGTGTCAAAGTCACCTAGGCTCAAATTGATGAGCTCATTCTTCAAATCATGACATCTAATTATGTTATACTTCCTAAAGTTTTTTTCTATATTGGTCCAAACTTCATTAGGAGTATCTATAGTTTCAATATGAAAGATTAGGTTAGGAGACATAGATAGAAATGGACTATATTCTTCATCACTTTTATTAAACCACTTCACCTTGTATATATATAAATATAACCATAACTATATAAAAAGAGGTAGGGGAAGGGGGTGAGAAACCACCTATATAGTTTGGGGGAATCTCCACCACATCGACACATACTTCACATGGGGGTACTGTTTAGTAAATCACTAGCATTGGTTAGTACAAGTTGGGCCCCATGATTAGATAAGATTTTGATCTATATAAAAGTTTTATATATGTTTGTCTTATATGTGGATTCTACATGTGTGTGTGTGTGTGTGTGTGTGTGTGTGTGTGTGTGTGTGTGTGTGTGTGTGTGTGTGTGTGTGTGTGTGTCCTATGCTAGATTCTATAACCAAAGGAGATATAGGGCATCCTTGATGAATAATGTCTATAAATTGGTTATTGGTTGTTAGCTACTCAAGCAAGAACATTCCTCCATCTAATCTATCTCTACCCACCCTATCTATTTATTCATGGTATATATTTGATTTTAGATAGATATGGGAAAATTATATAGTTGAGTTTGGATTTTATAGTTCAAAGTTTAGATATAAAAGGGAGGGGAGGGGTATAGTATACAATTTCATTTGCACCCCATATATATATACATATATATAGGGTACACTATAGATTATTAATTAGATATGGTATTAACAAGAGAAGATATATGGGTCCTCAAGATGGATATGGGAGGTTATAGGATATATGGAATATTCTAATTAGAGAGTAATATATCATGTATACGCTTCCATCTCTATCTAAAGGATACTAGTATGTGACCTCTCCTTCTATATAGTAGAGAGGTGAGATGGTTCTAAATGATTAGCCAAGGGATAATTCAGGTAAGGTTTTTATATTAAATTACACTATTAACATACTAGCACCTACTTTTCATAATAGGGATAAGTATGCCCCCCCTGTATAGAAATGGAAATAGTAATAGTGGGCCCAATCCTGATCTTAGTTTGTTTGTTATAAGGCTACGAATGCAACTATATATAAAAATCATCTAAATCTAAATATTCACTTTACATACAAAACCCCTTGAATATGTATAAGTTAATTTTTTTAAGGGATGAGAATATCAAAAATGTTTATAGATAAAAAAGACTCACACATTAAAAAATAACATTCCTAAAAAAGAGTTGTCAGTTGAAAGTTATGGAATTTTCAATGTTTCTCACTCGTAAAAAATAATGATCTCCAGTTTTCATAAATTTTTGAGTGTGTAAATTGTTGGATAATTTTTTTGATAAAAATTTAAGACCACTTGGGTTGGTTGTGACCAAGATCTTAAGTTTACATGTGACTAGGGGCTAAGGGCTAGGATGCGTTTGGAGTTTTGGACCATCCTTGTAGTTTTTAGAATTTTCTATTAAACATGAAGTTAATGATAACAATATTTAAAAATTATGTCCTTCCTTAAAATCATCGATAAAGTGACTTACATGTGTAGGTGATAATTATGATGTCATTGGGGTTTCAGATCATAATTATAGCTTGAGTTTATAGTTGTCAAAACATTTTATTTATGTAGTCATCGAATACAATCATTGCATATAGTAATTGGCTATAGTCATTATGAAAGCCTTCTTAAAGTCAATATTGATGACTAAACACATATCTTCGAGTCCTAATTCTAGGATTGGGGGTCCTTCCTATAGTCAAGGTTGATGACTGCACATGTAGCCTATGATCTTGAGGCCAAGATTGTGAACCCTTCCTACTGTCAAGTTTGATGACTACACAAGTAGCCTAATGTTTTGATGCTATAATTTGAAGGCCTAAATATATTCAATATCATAGATAACACACCTGGCCTTTAGTTTTGATAATAATGTAGACATGAATTTTGATAAGTATAAATAGTTATAAAAACTTCATTAAGCCATGAAAAATACTATAAATGGTATGGTGTTGAAAAATAAACAAAGACCTATGATGGATCTCCAAAAACCTACAAAACTCCATAAATGTATTTTACCTTGAAGCACCTAACAATTTTTTTTTTGTAAAACTCATGAAAACACATTGAAGCCCTCTAAAATGGCCAAAATTAGCTGTCATGAAACTAGGTCATGTTTACATTCAATATTAAGGTTTTGATACCTTCTAAATCTAACAGTGCAAGTTTTTTTCCATGAAAATGTAAAAAATTAAATATGAACACTAGGAGACACCTTTCTATTATTCTTCTTTTGAATTTAGATCGGTAGGGCACCCTAAAAGATTATCATAATCAGAGAAATAGTGAATATTTTAATAACTATGTCAACGAATGGTATATCTGTGACATGCAATATGAAACTAAATATTTAAAAATATGAACAATGGTATTTGTCTATGAGGAATAATTTATACCATGTCAAAGTGGGCCATGTTCAAGGATTCATTTGGATAGGATCAAATGCATAAAGATATTCCTTGTTTATATAACTAGAATCAAACATGTGACAGAATAATAAATTATATCACAATAGTAAAATGATCATTAATAAAAAAATATTTATGAAGGTACATTATATAGGTGAAATATAAACATGTCCTCACATCCTCATGAATGTTGGAATATCTTTCACAATGACCTAAAAATACACCTAAGTAAGCTAAACATGTGTAGGAAAAAAATTAAATGGAATAAAAACCTATACTAAACATTTAAATATCTCCTTTTTTGTGGTTCAAAGCTTATTATAGGTTTTCGTAAGCTTTAAGTGAAATATGAAATTTTCACTTTTTTGTGGCCCCTTGGCCTTCCATTGCATTATATTTATTATTTATGTGTTCTCTTTATATGCGTTCATCATGGCCATGACACTTGTTTGCTCAATTTTTAATGTCATTATGTAAATCATGAATCTTACTCATATCCAAATCCCATTATAAATATCATGCATCCATCCCTAATTATTTATTTTTATTTTCAATACTAAGTTTTGATCATATATCTTTATGCCTAGTTCATAATATTTATCTTCACAATGTCACTATGTATGCATCTTATATTACGAATGAAGACTATATATTGTCATGCATGTTCCTCACGTTCTAATTACTATTCATATTTACATATCTCCATATCATATCTCACATTTTTTATTATTTTGAGATAAGTTATTATGTAGGATTCATAACTTACCTAAAAATAGGGTGCATACATAGTAAGTTGTCTTAGATAATAAGTCGCAACAATATAAAAAAATCGTCAAAAATAAATAGGTTTCCACCATTCATCATGATCTATAACTAGAAATAGTTTTTACAAAATAATGTTACATTTGGATAGGATCACATGACTATTATGTGTAGAATAACATGTTTCCTATACAAGCAAAAAATTGTACTTTCTAAATATTTTAAGTTATCACTCACTCTATAAATTAGCTAAAATATTTCTCAAAAATAGGTTTCATGTTTTTACATAGTTTTCTCTAATATTATGAATATAATGGGGCCATCATGCATGACATGCATTTTTCATATATGTTTCCCCCCATAAAATGATAATATATTACATAGTTTCCTAATTTATATATAGTTATATATTAGATTGGGGCCAAGTGTGTAGTACATGGCCACCTAATTTATTAGCTTTGCACTATTTTTATAGATGGAGTGGTAATAATTGATATTATCTACATTATATATACCATAATTAATCATACTATCTATTACACTAGTTTTGCACTTATTTTGGGCTAGTTTTACACCAAAATATAATCTTATGCCATCTACAATAGTTGGTTCATCATTTTGCACTAGTTTTTACACTAGAACAATCTATTGGAATTCATGAAAGGATTCCAATCTATTCTACCCACCTTGAGTACATGATGATGGAGTTAATAAGGCATTGATTTATTAAACACATTATATTTTAAATGACGATTAGGGCATGTACAATCTATTCCATGTGTTTCAATGAATAATAAATATCCATGGGTCCTACCCTCTATAGTAACATATTTTACACCAAAAACATAATGATACACCAAAAAACATAATGACTCACATACCCAATTAGGTCTGTTCATTACTTATTATTAGATATATAAGTTTTATTTTCCTTTATTATTTATTTTTTTAATCTTAATTAAGGGTTGATTTTATATTTGTTTCATTCTAGGTTTTCTTGAAACATAGTTCAACATTCTGGCATACATTCAAGACTTATCTTCATACGTAAATTTAGGTACAAAAATTTCCTTTTTCTATTAATTTCACTTTTTTCATTACTAGATTATAAGTACAAAAAATGTAGTCAAAAAATTTAACATTTAAACTAAAATAGTGTATTTGTGACCACTCATATGCATTTAGCTCATGCCTTCATTCCATATTCTTTGAGTTTCCTTCCTTCACTTTATATGCATATGAATGATTCTACTTAAGAAATTATTGATATCAAAATGTCCTTATTCCTCATTCAAAATGCCTCAATGTTATCCCTTGATGGATCCATACTTCTAGTTTCTATATATTTGATTCAAAGTAAAAGGACTCACCATTTGGACAATACCACATCTTAGATTTGTATAGTTTCACTAGGAGCATGTTCCCACCAAATAATGTCTAGTTTATATAATTCAAACTCATGTAATGGGTCTTACCACATATTTATCAAGCCCTATTGGAAGGAGTTCCTAAGTGATCACTATAAAGGCACATTTTCAATTAAATATTTTCATGAATAGGTTCAAATCAATTAAAAAAAACTAGAATATATAAATACACATTAATATAAAAACAATTATTTTTATCCATTTAGTTTCCACATTGCCTTAGTAGCATTGCGCTGAGTAGACATACATCTCCAAGGTTACAATATATTATTAAATCACTTAATTTCACAAGGATTCCACCATGATTTTAAATGAATATTTCACATAAAATAATTTATCATGAGAGAACTATAGATAGTTTTATCCCTACTTGGAGTATTGTTACTAAGGTAGTGCTCAATATAGGGGGTGTTGAGGTCAAGCATAAATTCTAATACCAACCCAATTTTATTTTTATTTTTTTATCATCCATTTTAAATTAATCAATATCTAAATTAAAAAGTAAGGTAAAAAATAATTTACACAAAAAAATGAATATATTATTCATAATTTAATATATCACACATGTCACCTCAGTCATAGAGAAAAATACTTGCCATACATTGACATGTCGTAATAAAAAAAATTCCAATTGTAGATGCCTTATATTAGACAAAACAAAAATAATCTTCATAATTCAAAGCATCATCAAAGAGCCACACACCCAATTTCATAATTATATTTATATCCCCACATTCCAATTTTCCATCAAACTTTTTTGCTTCAACTAGTTTCCCCTTTTAACACCTTTCTAGATATAGAAAGTTTTGAATTACAATTTTTTAATTTATTTCATATCTTAATATTATAATTTTAAATAAAAGTTTATATAATTAGGTAATTAATCTCACATATTTTCCAAATTTGATATAACTTCCATTTTGGCTATAGGGAGATCATTGAAAAATGGAAGAGGACAAACTAGTGGTTTGGTGAACTCATACATCTAGATTTGGATTTTATTATGCATTTTGGTCACCATAAAAATTGTTTCTAAATATTTGAGCACATATTGAGGCACTTGAGGGTAAGATACAATCAATACCTAAATATCAATCCACCATTGACTAAACCTTCCTAGTTTTGCATATTGTTTTCTATTTCATGGCATACTATGTTTGAGAAAGCATTCATTGTATAATAATTCATATTTGGTTTTATTTTTACTTTTGTTGATTTTTATTATGTAAATTTTTACTAAGAATTAATATCATAAATATTATGATGTTACAAAGAGGAAATTTTCTATATATTAGATCATCTTTGAGATAAGTAAATGCATACAATTGAAATATTCCCTAGTGTGATCATCTAATATATGATATTTATTACCCCTTTTATTGCTTTCATGGAACTATTCAAATTCTTATACTTCCTATTAAATATTTATTCTATCAATACTCACACAATTGCATTGATAAATTGATATATTATAATTCTCATTGATGTGCACATATTCACCTCATTGATTCCAAAAGGGATTGGAGGGCTATTTGTTTATGATGACATTGAATTTACTCATGATAATAATATAGTGGCTTGATGTATTGTGTTAAAATTTATTTATATGTTTATATAATTTAGATAATAAATATATTAATCATCATTTCATCATGGTACCAAAATATGGGAAGCGACACTAATCACTTTGTATCTAAACCACAAAACCTATCTTATATTGCAAGGGATCTTAGCTATGAAGTTGATAATTGTGGTTATAGAAAACACTTTCTATTTGTTGTGTCTATTAATTATAATGGTTATATATCATTCCATATAGTTTGCCTTAGGTCCAACTCAAAACCATTCTCTTCAATATTTAAATCGAACATTGGTATGATGATTTGGTGCATTTACATTTTACAATTATTACAATTAAGTTATCTTGATAGATTTGCTTGAAAATAAGCTAAAAATTGGATCTCATAAGACTCTTATTTAATTAAAAATTTTAAAGTGTTAATTCCCCACTATGCCTTAAATTTTATATAAAATTTACCTCCCAATATTTTTTGACACAATCTTAACTCCTTGAGATGTTTTCATGTCGTTATCCTCCTTGATTTGAAGTTTGATAGTTGATGTGATGTGACATTCTTATTTTCAATGAATAAATTTAATTTTTTATTTAAAATCATTCAATGATGTGATGCACTACCTTTTATTTTCTTAAGAGTTTATTTTATTGTGCATTAAATCCATCTGATCAAATCTATTTTATTAGAAATGCCACAACATTTGATGTTATTTGTAATTAACTACCTTGGTAATTACCATTTTTGTATCACTCCCTCATACATTTTACTTATTGAATCATACCTAGAATTATTATTTTGACAAACTTGTGATCCTTTTAAAAAAAAAATTCCTTTCCTTATTGTGTGACTTGACTATGCTACATGCTATGAATAACTATGATATAGAGATCACATTATATACACCTATTATTGCTACCTTAAACACATAAATAAAATTATAAAAATAAAATTCATAACTACATGGTTTTACTCATCACCCACTCTTTTTTAATGCATTGTATCTATATAGATCACTAGAGGTATGATGTAATACAGAAAAAAATTTACCCACCTAGGTAGAATGATTCCTTGAATTTATTGGAGTAATAAAGTTCATTATTTTGACACTTCATAAATAATGTATGAAAATTTCCATTAAATGCATAATTTCATTGGGTGTGCTATGAATCAACTATCATATAAAAACTTCATAATATTGTTTAAATTACATTAATCATTGGTATGATATAACACCACACTTTATGGCTCCATTTTTTGTCTTCATGTGTCCAACTTTACCTTTGTATAGTTTCTTCCATTATATTTAAGTCAAGAAACTATTACTAAATTGAATCCTAGTCTCCTAGTCACGTCATTAGTGTGACTCATAGGCATTGAAATATGTAGTCCATAAGAATCACTAATTCTATGACATAGACCAAATGAAAAGGAGTGGATCCCATAACATATATTTAGTTGGATTTGAATCCCATATAATCGTAGGTATGTGATATTCCTAGTAATCCCTCTGAACATTGCATATTTTTGTGAGCATGTTTTTAAGAACATTGTGTGATGCTTCTAATATTATAGTTTCTTGATGGTGATAAGCATTATATTTATGATGTCAAATCATGAATTAATTTATTAATAATTTTATGGTATTGTTCAAAAATGTGTTCCTATATCTCTAATTAGTTTTAATGGAAACCAAATACTTGTTATGATATTATCATATAATAACTTCATTATACCTTTCACACTACAACTAGGTGTTGTAGAAACATCTACCCATTCTATAAAATAAATCAATAATAGTAATTATATATCTTAAGTTACATTAATTTAAAGGAGTACTAATGGAATCTAAAAGGTCAATTCCATATTATTCAAAACACTACACAACTAGTTCTATATTCAAATTCATTTAACCCCACTGATTCAATCTACCTACTCTTTGACATTTTCCGTAGTGTTTTGAAACCCTATTTGCATCCTAAAATAATGTAGGCCACCATAGACAACTTTAAAATATTTTTATCATAGTAGATTATCCTTTAAAATTCCCTCATGTAACTTCATGGTGCACTTCTTTTATAAACTATAGCCTTTCATGATATAAAACTAATCTTAGAAAAACATCACCTTCACCAATATTATCAAAGAAATACATTAGTAATTGTGAATCATAGAAATTGTGTGACTAGATAATTTTTATCCTTTTATTAATAGTCTGTAGGGAAAACACATCTCATGAGAAAGTTTTCTATGTTCGATCCATATTTTATGGGATCAAACTCAAAATAATTGAGCATCTAAAGTTTCATTTTGTAAATTCTTTGTCTCTTCACCTTTTGGTATGGGAATTAGATGATCAAATCCCACATTCACTCTATGTAGTTTCACATTTATTTTAAATTGAAATTACTAGAACAACATCAACTATCTATATATTCACCTACCCAAAATTGGACTATTCACCATGTATCATAATTCTTGGTGATTTGTGAAGAAACCAAACGGTGTTCCAAAAGATAATGTCTAAGTTTATGGAGTGTGAACACCATACCTAAATACTTTCATTCCTTAGTTCTATAATTAATTTATATTATTGAAAACTTGTGACTTGTAAGGTGGATTGGGTAATTAGGGCTTCCATCATTAGGTTGAGACATTATGGATCCCACTGTTGTTCTTGATGCATCCACATGAACATCAAACAAATAATTATAATTAGGGATGTCAATTTTAGAGTTGTAACTAATTTATTCTTAATATTAGATTATTTTGATTGGCATTTAGATGTACATTAAAACTTTGTGTCCTTTCACATGAGAGTCTTAAATAATGTTGATATGTTGCATATCCTATGATAAAATTAATATAATACATGGTGTGTTATAGTAATGATCACACATCAAAAGAGTTAATTGGAGGCTACATTCCTATAATTACTATGATATTTTCTTGATTTATGAGGATACCATTGCTCCAAATAACATGAATTTTAAGGATTTGAAAAAGTTTGAATATTTTTTTAAATTTAAATGTTATTCATAGATTCATATACCATTCCAACATAAGTCACATATTTTAAATATGTTTGTTTAAAAACAAGAGTAGAACAAATTCATCTAAATATACTGCTGAGAAATTATGAATAAAATCTTTAAAAGCAATGACCAAAACTCTATAAATTATAGTAGAAGCATTTTAACAACAAAATACATTACCTTATATGTAAAACAACAATAATTTATCTTAAAAGTAGTATTTATCTGATCTTATACTTTGATAAAAATTTGATGATAGCCACTAAAACCATATCTAAAGGATTTGACTTAAACTCCTGCGTCTAACACAAAAAAATTATTTGTAACTAGAATTTGGAAAGGATCATTCACACATGCATCATTTAGTGCTATACAATCATTAAAAACATGATTTTATCATGATTTATTTGGATTCACAATAATGGTATTGATCCATGATAAGTTATTAACCATATGTAAGATTCATGCATCTACATCCAGTTGATCTCTTCCTTGAGTTTTAGAATCATATTTGTGTTTAGTCTATGTGGATTCTTGTTAATGGGCATGATGCACTCCTTCAACTAGATTTTCATCTCCCCTAATGAAGGGTATACACCCTTGAATTATAATTTATTTTGGAAAATAATTCATCATGATATCAAAATAATTTTACTACCTCTAAAATACATTAGTGCATCTAGTAATCTCTAATGGTCATGAGTTTGGGTATAGAGTCTTTACCAATGTTTCCAACTACCTTTCTCACTAATTGTTGGTATATTTTAGTAGGTAAATTCATAATTCATTATCTTAATTTCACATCTAACTGATGTTCCTAAATATTGAGGTTTATCAACTATGTATATTTTATTTTCTCTATGATGTTAGTTTTAGTCTACTATGTTTTTCGCTCTGGCTCAAAGAATCATTTCAAGTCTAAATCCTTTTTTCTCTTACTAGAATTTAGATTATGATTTTGTTATAGGATTTCAATATTAATTATTCCCTCTCCTTTTTTACTCAATATTTATTGATGGATTTTTTTAACTCCATATTGATTCTTCCTACTATTTTTTTTTTACGTAGTGAGTATGTCCTGATCAGGTCAATGACATGAAATTAACTTAAGATTCTACACACATTTATGCACCATTTATTTGTCATCCTAAAATGTAAATGTTTATGTAGAATCCTTTTAAACTTGTGATAAAATATTTGTTTCATGTCTATTCTCCTTATACATGTACCATGCAATTTGTATAGGTGATAAGATATCCTATAATACATTCAAAATATATCTTGGTTCTACACCATGTGATGACCATATATCTACACATATTTGAATATGCAACTCGATGCATTATCCTCCTTGGGAAAATGTCCACTACTATAAGATAAAATGAACAATCTATAATCAAGCTTGCATAATTTCACACACCTATAGTCAATGAAATCTATTTGATCGATGAAGTTCCCACCATGTCACAAAAACACCTTTTAAATCATAGTTTAGTACACTAACTCAAAAATCTATATTTGTGACATGTTTTTCCAAAATGTAGATAAATTATGGTAAATATTTTATTTGAAAATATCATGGTATTTATCTATTGGTAGTGTAAAACATTATAATGGGCCTTACCTCATGGTATCTACATGCCTAATTCAACATATGCGTATCTAAGTCAACAATTACGAAAGACACAACTTCTCATGGAAAAGTGCCCTCTTTAGTGGGTTATATATAATGCCTATCCATAGATGTCACTTGGTAAAAGAGATAAACTTCTAACCTTTTTTGATATCATATTGATGGAAAATTGTATTCCTCCATGTGGAATTGTGAAAGTTACTCAATTTTCTTGACAAGTCAATCTAAAAATTGTTTTTTTTTTAATAATTGTAAAAATTGGCAGGCCTACTATTCAAAATCAATGCACTATCTACTTCACATAGCTTGGGTTTTTGTTTCAATCTCTATTTAAGCTAGTTGTCTCCTCCATATGTGTATGGTGATGCTAGCTCTTTTGAAGTGATGTAAGAATTACTCTCAACCTTGTTAAGTTATATGATAGTGATATTATCTGCTTGATGTGCCTATGACTAATTATCTATTATATTTATGGCCAAATAACCATTATATCCTCATTTATAATTAATATAGGGTAGTACATTTCATCAATTTTAATATCAATAACTTAGAAGTGTCCATGAAGACTCAGATCAGTGAATTCAATCTCCACATCCTTCAATCTCCTAATGGGTTCCACCTAGCCATAGTTTATAAAGCTTAATGTGATAAGCTTGTAGCTAGGGTTTGTTCTTACAATGACCTCCCATTAGGCCTAGGAGTCATATTCATTGTACTCTTGAAGTCAAATAAAAATTTATGTACTTCATAGCCTATGAATTCTATTTCCATTCTAAAATTAACATCTTATGGATTTTTAGTCCTTACATACCATAAATCCTTTCATCTCATTATTGCCCCATTTTTTCCCAATCCAAAAAAAACTATGTAATAAGTTTTTAATATTATCCAATATATCTTTATTGCATAAAGTACTTAATATCTTAGGAAGATGTGTCATGTTTGTAGCTACTTCCTCTTATCTTAGGATGGGAGAAGTCCAACTATACATATTCACATCCACTAATTAAACATCTTTCAAAGAAGCATTATAATTTTTTATAGAGCCAAATTACTAAACTACTTCTGACATTAAGATTTTATTTTATAGGATCTAGGTATTTATATTTTCAAACCTTTGTAATCATTGTCTATTGGGACATCTCTAGAAGTGGTAGTCTTTTTTATTTAGAATTATTTTTGGTGATAGATTGCATGAAAGCTAGATATTTAGGATTAAATTTCACCATATTTACATTTCAAAATACCTTTCCTCTCTTTTTATTCTCTAATATATAACAATCTTCAATATTTAATTGTATAGTGACTCTAAAATATGCAAAATATGTTTGCCTCCAGGTATTTCTAGGGAAATTTCATGCTATTAGATTGACCTCTGCACATATATAAAACTAAATGGCTATCTAACCTATATATAACCTTATTTGAAATTATCATATCCTAATTAGTATATGATATTATTATTTTTAACACCCCCATCTTTTTCTAAAAGTTAAGACATATTTCATTTCTGCTATATTGATGACTTTACATCATTATTTTAAATCTGTTGGCATGGGACCAACTCATTTTCAATCATTTGAATATACCATCTACTAGTGGGGGGAGGAGTGAAACTCTTTTGTATTAATTTCAATATGCATTCTTTTATGCATAGGAAATTACTAATAACTACTACATTGAATGAAAGTTTTACTTTTAACATTGATTATATGGTTTTGAAAGCATAATTATTTTATTAATGAAACTATGTTTTAAGTATCAGTATCCAATGCTTTGTGGTTTATAGAGGTATATAGTGATCTATAGTTTACAGAAGTGATTTTATATGGATAATAGTGATGATGCAATTTCACTTATAAACAATGCATTTTACAGGTTTTGACTATAAAAGTCAATTACATGAACATATGAAATGGCATAGATGAATAGGTATGAAATTTAATGGTTTCCTTATTACAATAGTTATACACATGCAATTTTTGCTTATAAATTTATTAGAGCTTATCTTTGAAGATGTAACATGATTTTATATGTATGGATAATCACGTACTTTTTTTCATCAAAGGTGCTTTGCATAATCTTAAGTCAATGGTAAGTTATCTAGTTTTGTATTTTGAAGTATATGTTTAGATTCCAAAATGACTTAGCAAATAGGGACACAAATACATTTTTCTAAGGTTATAAGAATAGTGAAGGACTTAAATTATGTCATACTTGATTTAAGTCATATATTATCTATCATTGGATAGCCATTTTTGACATAGTGATCACCATTTTGTCAAGTACATGAGGAAAAAAGTCAAAGATGTGGATATTTTGTAAGGCGTTAACTTGGGTTAGTAAACAATACATAAATGTCTTTGAATTAACCATGATATTTAATTCCCAAAGGTTAGTGATATGTCATGGATATTTGTGAGTATGTGAAATAAATGTTATAGAAGGATAGATGTTAGATCCATTGATATTTGGGGATATTGGAAATAAGGGAAACTTTTAATGATCACTACTTGTCTCAGCCTTGAGATTTTGATAGTCAATTTAGTGATATAGATGGTTTGTTTTGTAGTTATATATCATAGCCACTAAGTTGGTTGAAACCTTTAAAATATTATATGAACTTGAAAGCAAATATAAAGCTAACACATCATCAAAATTATTTAATATTCATTAATATTATATTAAAGTGACGGTTTCTTCATTGTTCTTCACCATTTTTACAAGCTAGAGGTAGAATAATAGCTCTAATAGGTGGGGAATTTCAATAAGAAGGTTAGATAGAAAACTTAGACTGATTTCAAGACAATTTTTGTGAAGATTGGATCTAAGGTATGGTTGGTTTCCAGATTGAGTTGCTTGAATGAGTGTATTTTTTTGTCTGCCATAAAAAGAAAACAAGAATAACAAACATCAGTAAGAAATTTGTTTGTATTTGAATGATTGTATCATGTGTGCATTTTCTCATATAAATTTTTATTCTTGAAAATATTTTCCTTCTTGTAATGGTAGATATTATTTAGATCGTGTTCGGTTGACTAATGAATATGATTGATATTTAATGACTTCACTCTCACAAGAAAATCTCTTTCTATTTTGGAATTTCATTTCTTAATTTGTATGTTTATTTTTCATTCACCTCAGTGAGAAAATATCTGCCTGATTGCCTAAAGTAGTGTTCTTATGAGAAATAGTTTTAAGTAAGGTTATCGTTTTGGCATGAGATAAATATTTGCATGCAATATTTCTATGGCCATTTATAAACAAATCTTTATCGGTGGATTTAATGACAATAAGATTGTGATAAGAAAAGTGTTTTTAATAATCATCAAGGAAAACATTTGCACACAATAAATATGGTATACTTGTGTACAAAATAGATTCTCAATCATTTTGCTTTGCGTTGAGTTTATGGATGGAAGCTATCAAAGTGAAAATTAAAATATATCTCTACACAAATTGTTCAATGGGGTAAAAAATTCATGATTTGTGTGGATGATATGATTATTTGACCATAAGGTGAATGGTTGAGTTCATTTTGTTTGCATAATGGGGATTAAATGTTTGTTTTTATTTCAATATAGTATATGGGTGAAATTAATTTCGATGTGTAAAATAAATGTATTTTGATCACTTACAAATTTTTTTATTGACTATCATAATAGCCTAGGAATAACATAGTATGATGGCCTTTTAGATGTCAATTATAAAGTTCAGAAAATGAATACTAAAATGATTATTTTTCAAAAAACTTTAAGGTTGTTTTATTTTGAGATAGACTCATCTTTCATGTTATTTAGTCAAAGTATTTTGTGTGAAGGTGTTACATTGAATAATTCTCTTTCATATATGGTTTTAGATTTCTGTGGACATGGTAAATATTTTGTTTTCATTCCATTATGTATTTTAATACATATGTGTGCTTTAAAGGACAAAATTATTTCATAGATATTGATTTCCATGAGTCAACTCATGTTTATTGAGTCATGTTATGATGAAATTGGTAGATTGCATTCATAGTTTTGAGTAGATGTTATTTAAATATTTTATCAGGAATGAAGATTTTAATGGTTATAATGACTTATTTGTACACATAGTATGAGTATATCATGCATATCAATTTTCATTGGAATTTGAGTAATTTAGTAGTTTTCATGTAGAATAGTTTATTTGAATGTTTACCAAATTATCATGGAAAAGTTTATGGAAATTGATGTTAAACTATTTAGATGTTAAGGTTTCTTTTATGAGTTAAATGCTTATTTGCATGTTTGTGAAAAAAACAAGGGCCCCTAACCCATTATACTTGTTATTGGTCTATTATTATTTTGAATTTGATGTATAATCCTTATTTAAAGTGTAAACTTAAAGTTAAACATGAGTTAACTAATTGAATTTTTAAAATAAATTAAAGTTAACAACTAACTAACTAAAGTTAGTTGTAACTTATTCGTAACAATTTAAAAAAGGTAAGACATTATAAAAAGATTAAAGAAACATTCCAAAGGGAGAAAGAATATAGATAGATGGAACAATAAATTCTTTTATGGTGAAACAACGCATTTGTTTAGCACAAATATGGAGTCATATGTGTAGAACTTCATGAGCATGACCCAAATAATGATGAATAAATTGCATTTATAAGTTATTTTGTTGATATTTTTACTGTAAATTATTGTCTTTTTAGAGGCTATTTATAGAAAACATTGTTATTTAAAAATAAAATATTTTCACTTTGTTCTAAGATGAATCTTGCTTCAGTACTTACAATTTATATTTCATATTTTTATTCTTTTCTTTTCTTAGATTTAGTCCCTTTAGTAGTTTTATTTAATATTAGTTTCATATTATTAGTCAGTTTGTTTAGTTTGTTTTATTTATTTTATGAGTCAATTTATTTTAGGTTTCTTAGTTTGCTAATATTTGTTCTTGTTATCATAGTTTCAGATTTATAATTTTATTAATTTCTAATCTACCATCAATACTCTTAGATCTTAACTAGTTTTAACTTTTTGATTAGCTTTAGTTTTATTCTTTCATGTTTAGGTGTTTTTATATTTTTTATTTATTGTTATTCATTACTTTCATCCTCGTAGTATGGGAATGCATATCAGGTATAAATTTCAACAAATCTGAGTATTGTATCCTTCAAGGGATTACCTAGTCCATAGGATTATCTCTATCGAATAGGTTAGCTAACAACTAAAAATCACATTTAAAATTAATTTAAAGTACAATTAAGTAGTGGTTAACTTATTAGATCAATGTATTGTTTATATATATATATATATATATATATATATATATATATATATATATCCTCTTGAAATGGTCGATATCATACTATGGTCAATCAATTTTATAATGTTTTTAAGCTTGATTTATATTTATTATTAAACATATTAATCCTTAGAACCTAAAAAACTTATTCCAAACATATTTAAAATCAATTTTCATTCCTTAGACACTTAAAATCAAATTTGGTACAATATCAACTTAACCTTCATGATAGATGAAAGGGTTGATTCATTATCATGATATTTTTCACCATGAACAAATTCGATGAATTTGATTGGTACTTTTAAATCAAGTTTTTTTAATTTATAAAATTAGTCATTTTTGTCTCCATTGATTCACATTACCATAACTGGTCATCATTTTTTAGTTCAAGTTTTATTAGATTGTAATAAGAATTTTACTTCTAGTTTAGTAATTTTTTCTTTCTCAATTATGGAAAATATGGATGAACTCACTTGATAATAGATTTACATTAAAAAAAAAAACTAAAATTCAAGTAGACCAAAGTATAAAAATCTAGTTTATGCTTTTTTGGAACAAAATAAATGCATAGGGGAATATTTGTTGTGCTTTCTTTATAAATTAAATGAAATCTATGTTTCTTTCAGACCATGTGGTGAAATTTTCTTCCTCTATTGGAAATATAATCTACCCAATAATTGTATCAAAATTATTGAAAAAAATGGAATTATTGAATTTAACTCAAAATTAAGATTTGTTCACATTTGAAGATAAAATCAAGATTTATATAACATTTTCTCATTCAATCATGATTTGTTTAAATGTAAATGATTCTCTAATTTAATTTTATATTTTGAAAATAAATTTCTTAATGAATTTTCTATTCTTTGTCTATGATGATATCATATCAATGGATTCTAAAAATAATTCCCTGATTTATCATACATTTCATATTAATCATCACAATGTTTTGATTTAGAACCAAATCCTAATTTTTAAACAATTTTATATTTAGAGAAATCAATTATTTGATATACCTTATAAATCATTTAAATCTAATAAAGTTTCTGATAATACCCTTTTATAAGACATAAATAAACCTGAATATATTTCAGATGTGGATTGTGGAAGTTATGGTGATATTTCAAAATGTTTTGAATTGGGAAAAATGGATTTATATAAGGAAACTTATTTAGAATTAGAATCTTATTGATTTTTAAATAAGAAAAATTCTTATCCTTATGACTTTATTATTATTTATAACAATATAAAATCTAGTATGATGTCTTCTTATAACAGTCCTATCAATTTTGATTCAAAAGATCATGCTTAAGATGAATGTGTGGATCTATATGATGCTAAATTAAGTTCTATAACAATAGAAGATAAATGTGAAGACCTTGATTTTATAGATATAGAGATAATAAATAATTTTATGAAAGTTTAATATGAAAACTTTCAATTTCCAAATTGTTCAAATCACATTGTGATATTAATTGGTGAGTATGACACTTCTTATTGTTCTTCGTTTCCAATATCAAAGTTAGAAGACATGATAAATAAAATTGATTATGAATATTTTAAATTTCATGAAACTCTAGAGTTTAAAAAAAAATCCTATTGCCTATGTGAAACCTAAAAATATTCAAATCCACTTAATAAATGTCAATATGGAAGATACAATTGAACCATCAAATCATGTTCATGATGTTAATTATTTGTATCTTAACTTCAAAAATCTTTATCTTTGAATTCATACAAATAATATTCCATTTGAATTACAAAAGTAAAAAATGAATAAATCCATAAACTGTCATGATTCAATTCTATTTATTCAATGTTATAGGATATGTTTATCATGTTGTCTTATTGATTTTAAGGTTTATAGATTAATGTATGATGAACTTATTCATATTAAAATTAGTAAATTACACTATGATGATACTAAAATGAACCACATATCTTTATTTTTATTTTTAATTTTATGGATTAAACCTGATTTATTAACTTTTTATATCTTGTAGCATTTATTTATCCTTTGTTTTGTCTCACAGTGAAATATTTTTGATGTAGGTTAAATTGTTTAATTTCCCCTTTAGTTTTGTATATATATATTGTCATTTTGGTTTGTTTTTTCAATTTCCACTTTTATTTTGATTCTTTAATTTTTATTTGATGTCTATCTTTTCTATTTTCTTTATTTTGGATCAACTCTTGTTCAAGGATTAGTATTCCTCATTCTAAATGAAAAATTACTATGGGATCTGTTGTATCTCTATAAGTTTTAATTAATTAAGATATTATTATATTATTATTCAAAAATTTTTTATTTATGATTTAACATGAGATAAATATTAATGTGTTAAAATCATTACTAATTATCATAATTTGTGTTCAAGGATGTGCACTAGTTATTTATCCCAAAATAAATTCCTTGTTTAATGTATCCCTTTTTTCATGCCATACTAGCCAAAAAATGCATCCCTAAATACTTTACTATTTTAAAATGGGTTCATTAATATCTAATTGATAAATGGTTGATTTTTTATCATACTCAAATTTTATTTTTGATTGAAAATTTTTGTTGCAACTCAATTTCAAAAGTGAAACTGGTTGGCAAGGTCTCTAGTGTGATGCCCATTTTTAACAACCCCTTATTTTTATAAAGTTAAGACATATAATTTATATAATATTAATGACTTTACATCATTAGTTTAAATATTATAGATTGAGGGAAAATCAATTACATTTATGTGAATGTGTGATCTATTATCACTCATGTGTGCATACACAGGGGTGAGGGGGAGAGGCGGGGAAACTCATTTGCATTCATTTAAATATGATTTTTTTTGTGCATATGCAATAATTAATAAATGCTAGATTGAATTAAATGTTTACTTTTAACATTGATTGAGTGGTTTCAAAAGCATAAGTCTCATATTAATGAAAATATGTTTACAGTATCAGCCTATAATGTTTTAAGGTTTGTAGAAGTATACAATGATCCATGGTTTATAGAGTGATTTTGTATACATAATAGTGATGATGTAGTTTCACTTAAAAATAACTCATTTTATAGTTTATGACTATAATAGTTGATTACATAGACATATAAAATGGTAGAGATTAATAGATATGCATGCTTAGTTGTTTCCTTATTGCAATAGTCATACACGTACATTTTTTTCTTAGAAATTTTGTGTTGTTATCAAATCTTGTCTTCAATGTTGTAGCATGTTTTTCTAGGCATGGATAATCAAGTAAGTAATTTTCAGAAAATGTTCCTAACATAATCATAATTCAATGGTATATTATCTAGTTTTGTAAATTATAGTATAAGTTTTGATGCCAAAATGACTTAGATCATAAGGATTCAAATACATTTTTCTAAGGTTATAAACATAGTGGAGGACTTAAATTATTGCATGCCTGATTTAAGTCATATATTATATATCATTGGATAACCACTTTTGACATAGTGATCATGGTTTGGTCAAGTATGTGAGGAAAAAAGTCAAGGTGGTGGATATTTTTTAAGGCATTAATATGGGTTAGTATACAATATGACAATGAGTTTGAAGTAACTATTGGGGTTCTAGATTTTCACCATAGCTAATGAAGGGATTGTTCAAATCTTCATACTCAAATATAATCCAACATGGGACTAATCGTAGGCTATGGGTATCCTAAAAGTGAATTAGACCTCCAGAGAAGGCCAACTTCCTTATGGATCTATCACCTACACTAAACCTAAACTATAACATGCTTGGAAAAGGGAGAGAGAATTTACAAAAAATATAAAATCATGTAAAAAAGTGGTGATGCACCAATGATTTGATCAATCCAACTCAAAAAAGCACATTATGAGACACTTTTCAGACCAAATAACATCAATATCACATAAAGATTTTATAATAAGGCATTAATAAATTACCATATTAGCAAGAGGACAAATATCCACTTTTAAACTAGACAATAAACTATAGATTGCACTTATAATGACATCTGAGACTATTAAGCACTTCCTAAAGGTGAAAAAAACTTAGACATCAGCAAGGAACATACATTCACTTAAAAACAGTGCATGAATTCATACAACACACATCAATTTTTCTTACAAAATGATGTAATTCAATATTAAGTGCATCAAAATGGCATTTCAATAAAAATTTTGGTAGAGTCTGGTCATACCAAAAAGATGGATAGATGATCCATTTTAAGGTTTTAGAAGCCTACATTTATAAAAAAAGAAAGAGAGAGAGAGAGAGGGAATAATACATATAAAAAGTGCCAACTAATTTTGATGGATTAACACCAATTCAATGATGTTTTTGTGTTAGGATCTTATCAGGAAGGCACAATTTCAAAGGTATTGAAAAATATTTGAATACTCACTGCCCTTATCCAATCATCTGATATTTTCTTGGAACTCCATGATATCATCTAATGATATATTAACAAGGATCATGTCTTGGAATTGATAGAAATGTGCCACATCTGCATTACATGGCCATCTAAACCGAAAAATGTGAACCATGATGAGGAACACAAAATTTCATTATATGCAAAAACCAATCTTAGACCATTGGTTTTCACATAGTCACTAGGCTATCCTTAACTTTTGTATTAGGCCCAAAGGATATATTTCATGGAGAATTAATGCAAATTGTTTATCTCTAAATTATGGCCTTCGTCTAACTCTAGTTCACCTCTGATATAGGCTCTTGGACATTTTATTTTCCTAGGTCCATTTAAATTTCTTTGATTTTCATCAAAAATATGCCAAGATTGTTTTCACTTATTGGCTATCGATTTCCAACTTAAACTATCCACATCATTCTTAACTACCATTATGCTTATCGATTCTATAGATATTTTTTAATTACTAACTCCACTCACACTATTATATATGGATGTATGAATAATGCAAGTCTTTGATATTATACTAGGACCCACTGACTTTGGACACTTGTCCTCTTTGTATTCATCATCAAGATCCTTTGACCCTTTTTGACTTGTCTCACTCTGTCATTATTGATGTGTATAGATGCCTATGAGCCATTAATCTTGAATCAAGAGATATGTGGTTTTGACACTTGTCTTTGACTCATTAGCTCCTTGGATTCACTGACCAGTTTGACTCACATGCATCATCTTATCAAGATATATGAAAGATCATGATCCCTTGATTTATATTGGACCCATCCTTTTGTTAGTGAGTTCAATTCATTAGATCTTGGATTGATTATTTTACACCATTAGATTAAGTCTAACTTGTAGATCTTTAAAGGCTTTAACCTGGGGACCTTTTGACTTGGTTGACTCGAGTGTAGATCATTAGCTATTATATGTCAGTATGAGAGCTCCTGTAGATCATTAAATCTTAACCAACTTCAATCCTTTTAAGGACCTTTTAAACCCAAATGGTTATTTTCCTTGATTAAAATTGACATTCATGCTAACGTCATTTGACATCTATGTGGATGTATTTGACATTTCATAAACCATCAAATTTAAGAACTAATGAATTTTTGCCTAAGTTTAAACTTGAATTTTGTGCTAATGTATTCATCTATTGGGTTAAATTTTAGGGCTTGGATATTGAAGCAAAAATTTCATGGAGATAAAAACATTAAAGAAAGTAATCAAGGTACTAAGAGCAACATGTCTACTTGACCTGAGGGCTTGCAAGGATATTTGATCATATTTATTAAATGTGAAAAAAATTGACTAGACCATTTTTGAGTGACATCTTGATGATGGTCTGACTCTTAGACTTGTTATTTTGAGCTTTCTCTTTATCTTTGGAAGCTTGAATGAACTTTTCAAGCATAAACAAACATGTCCATGACCTGAACTACAAGATTACCTATGAAAATTCATTTAGATCTTCCATTTATCATTGGATTCTTCTCTCAATTAGGATTATTACTTAGTCTATGATATCTCTATATGTAGGCCAAAAATGGTCAACATCTTTGGTGACTTGGTTGGGAAACATACCTATTATGCTTGAGAACTTGAACCATATACCCAACTCTTACATCATCATGGATAATACATGGAACATTAAATGACTTCAAGATATCTTATTGACTTGAAAAGATAGAAAAATCCCAACAATAGATAAAGAAAAAAAAATAAAATGGAAATTATCCTAACAAAGTAAAGGTAACTAAAGTACTCAACAATTATGCAAGAAATAAGCACTTATTTAGAGTAAAAAAGAAAGAAAACTAAATAATGTGTTAAACATACATGGAGAAAAAATAAGAAAAAACTAACTTTGTATAGGGGACTTAACATTCCTTAATAGTAGTGTTTGAGATGTATCCCATTGACTAGGATAGAATTTTTTTGACCATTCATCATTTTGAGATAGAAAGCATTGTGGGATTTACAGCTAGAAACTATATATGGTCCACTCTAGAGAAAATTAAATTTTATGTTTTTTCCTAGCTTGGATCTATCCTCATCCCACTTAAGGACCAAATCTCTTTCTTGGAAACTTCATGAGAATTTTCTTTTGTCAAAAGATCTCTTTGCCATTGCTTGATAGGCCTCTATAGCCAACATGGCCTAATGCCTTGTCTCCTCTAGCTCCATCATCTCAGCATATCTTATTTCCATTGGATTAGTCTCCAAAATCTCAAGCTGATGCATTACTTCCAAAGTAGGGAATTCAAGATAACTAAGGATTCTTGCTTCCTTACCATATACTAGTTTGTATAAAAAATTGGTAATTGATGTTTTATAGGTGATCCTATTAGCCCAGAGAGTTGACTTTAATTTGAGATGGTATGATCTCTGATTTTATACCAAATCCTCTTGATGATCTTCAACAAAATCTTGTTGGTATACTCAGAAAGGCCATTACCTTGTGGATAATAGTTTGATGAGGTATTGAGAAAAATAGTATGTTCAACTGCCCACTAGTTGATCTTATATCCTATAGAAACTATAGAATTATCAAAAATTATTGTTGAAGGGTCCTCAAATATAGCAAGTAAACATTAATATAATTCTAAAACACTAGTTTCACTATCCTATTTTAATGCTACTACCAATATCCATCTGGTAAAATAATCTGTGGCAGTGAGGATCCACTTATCCATTAAACTTGATGTGGGTTTGATAGTACCTATAATGTCCAATCCCTATTGGATAAAGGGTTTATTAATTGAAATTGGATGTAGAGGTAAGGTTACAAGTCTTAATTTTCCAAAAAACATGGCTCACTATCTACATTTCTTGATCCATACATGGTAATCACCAAATAGACATGGGCAGTAATACCCACCTCTCTTGATCTTGTGATATTTAATCCTAGATGGGTAATATTATCTACCATGTCCACCATATAATTGCTCAATTAACTTCTATTTTTGACCTATTTCTAAGAATATTAGTAGTATACCTTTGATATACTTTTTAAATAATATATTATCAACAACGAGAAAAGGAAATGATTGTAATCTGAAATATCTCCTCTTTGAAGGAGTGAGATGAGAATGATAAATATCATCTTGTAGATATCTTACCATATCTTAGAACTATATGGAAGTTGAGTCCTAATTACTTACAAGTTCTTGATCATTTTCCATCATAACCTATTCATTAGAGTGTTCAAAGTCTTGGGCTAGATGTTCACAAAGTCCTTTGCCTCTAACCATCTTTGTGACTTTGATCTCAAATGTCATATTCCATGACCTTAGTTATCTAACCAGATCTTTTGTCACTTATATATTTATTTATAATAAAGCTTTTGACACTTGGATATGAAACCATCAAATGTATATTATTATTGGATAGCAAGTACCTAAATGTTTTAAGAGACCTTATAGTTGAAAGAATGTGTTTCTCAACAAAAGAATACTTTGTTTCATATTCTTTTAATCATTAATTGAAAAGGCTATTGGCTACTCTAAAGTATATTTATTTTTCTACATGAGAATACTTGATATTTTGTCAATGTTAGCATATCTATATAAGAAGAACCTTTTTGTAAAACCAAGGTTCAAGAGTATAGGAGCACTAGCTATAGTTTTCTTCATTTATTAAAAACTTTTCAATCCTTTAGACAAAGTAAAAATTTGACCTTTATTTAAAATTTCTAGAAGTGGCCTACCTAAAGTAGAAACATATAAAATGTACCTCCTTATGAAGTTAATATTGTCTAAAAGTCTTTGCAAGGTTTTATTATGCTTAGGCAATGATACTTCGAGAATTGATTCTATCCTATCAAGGTCTATGCTTGTACCTTTCTTTGAAATGACATGTCCAAGATTCCTACCTTCATGAATCGAGAAAACATAATTGTTTGGGTTCGAAGACACTCCAAATTCTCTACACCTATCTGAGATGAATCATATGCTCATTTGTGATGTTAGAGAATACTATTATGTCATTTAGATAAATAGGAATAAACTTATTGAAGATACATTAAAATTCCTTATCCATAACCTTCTAAAAAGTGCCTCCAATATTAGATAATCCAAAAGGAATATTTTTATATTCAAATGTCTCCCACTTTGTGGTGAAGACTATTTTTTAATGGTCTTCTTTGACCAAAATTTGGCTATATCCACTGTAACCATCTAATAAAGATAACCTTTTTCAACCTACAACTAGTTGTAAAATCTATTTGATTGATATAAATGGATAGTAATATTTGAGAGAGGCCTTGTCCAAGTCATGAAAGTTGACACATAGACTTATTTCACTATTTTTTTCCATATTGGAACAAGATTTACTATCCAAATTGAATGCTTAATTGAAAATATTATGGCTAACTCAATGAGATTTTGTAGTTCAGCTCTCATTAGAGGTTCAAGCTTTAGATTGATTTCCTTTGTCTAAGTGGCCTAGTCTCATCTTATAATTTAATAGTATATTGAGCTAGACTTGGATCAAAACATTTAAGGTCACTATACTTCCATGCAAATACATCTACAAAATTTCAACATAACTTAATAAAAGCTTTTTTCTCTGAAGATGTGTAGACTTTACATTGATTTAACTTTTTACGATTTGTAATCTTTCCATTGGTGTAGTGTTCTTCCTTGGTTGATAAACCAAACTTTTCTTTACTTAATTCATCATCTTTGTTAAATATATTTTCTAAGGTGACAATTCTTTTAGGCAAATTGTTTATCTTCAATTGCACAATCTAATCATCATACTGTTGTAAATGCCTACCTTGATTCCTTGAGGAGATTTTATCTTTTTCTTGTAATAATATGACAATATGGGTGTCATATTCAAATAATTGCCTATTTTCATGGTTTTTTATGATTAAATGTCTCACAACCATATTATTGTGTAATTGGACTTTGTCCCTTTTTATATTATTTGGGATACTGAATTGTGATCTAATGCCAACCAACCTGTGTGCATGATATTCTTATTTCTTGGTATATTTTGAATATTTGAGGCTTAAAAGTCTTTAAATAGGTCCCATACTCTATGATTATAAGACCTAGTTATTTTTTTATTTCATATATTAAGTCCCCTTACTTTGTAGACCACTAGTTCACTATCTCCAAAGACTTGTAAGGAATTAACCTTCATCCTTCTTGCCCATTGCAAACCATGCACTAGTGCTTCTTATTAAGTGACACTATTGGAATAACCAAACTAAATCTTCATATAAGAGAAATAAATTTGATTATCTAGAAAAATTAACAACATTCTAAGTCTAGTGCCATGTTTGTTCTTGGATCCATCAAAATATAGCTTTCATAGTCCATCATTAGGTTGCTTATCTTTCATCAGTGTTAGAATTGGTGAATCATTTTCATGAAGATAATAAACACCAAGTCCTTTTGATTAAATTAAATTGTATGGATCATGCTCATGTACATCAAAGGACCATTCATCAAGAAAAATATTTTGGACTCCATCTAGAGGTGAGTCAGATTCAACCTCACTATTTTCTAGCATCTTGTCTAGGATAACATAATTAGTGTTCACCATACTTGGCATATACGTCTCCAAATGAAATATTGTAATAGGTTTAGAACATATTCTCACCTTACTATCATACCTAGTTTTAAACATTGGATAGGTATAATCAGCTAATAAATATCCTCCAATTTTTGAATAAAATATCTTGACAAATGCATGGCAAAATAGGGAGGCAGGTCTGCTACAACTAAATCTTGTTAACTACTAACATTGGGGAAAGCATATAATGTCATATTTAGGTATTTTAACATTCATACTATTTTTGGTTGATCCATATAATTGAAATACTCGTTTGGTATTTGTCTCATAGACAAGACCAAACTTGTCTGCAATTTGTTTGGGCATGACAGTGCTACTAGATCTACTATCTACCATACAATTATGGATGAAAAAATCACCTAATATCAAAGAGAGATAAAAGGGATGGGTATCTCTTGATTTTACATTAGATTTATCCACTTTTTCCATGTTATGTATCTACTAATCAGGTTGCTTAATTTACTAGTTTGAATTATCCAATACAACTTATTTTTTAGCTAGTTCTTTAGATACCTTGAGATCTAAAATTTCTAGAATCAGCATGTACTTTTACCCTAGGATGTTAAGAGAATATAATAAGTACTCTAGTTGAGAAATTTTGATCGTGATAAAATAGTTTTTCCCTACTAGGTCGAATCTTGATCATTGATAAAGAATAAATAATGATTTGCCCCTATAGAGATGATTTGATTTGGACGTGGTTCAAATTTTGTGCCCCAACATGGGAAATTAGCAAGCAAAATATCTCAAGGATATAACCCAAAAGATAGGTTAAATAAAGTAGGTGAAAATGAACATGTGATGGTGTAATGCCTTAGAAAACCATATAAAACCAAGCATATGAGAATGCACAAAGTGATGACAGAGAGAAAAAGAAGAATGTAGATAGCCTAGTTGACCATAATAGAAATTGAGTGCTACCTACATAGTTCCATGGACTCAATTTCCAACATGAACTTTGGGCCAATGTAGTTCACCCATGATTGGGAGAGAATGGAATGAGGAATGATGAAAAATGACCAAGAATTGATTAGACTCATAATGTATGTAAGGAGATGCATGCCTAAGCATATATAAAGAAGCCTAAAATGCATGTTACCTAGAAGTATAATTCCATATCATGAGCCTATGTGTTGCAAAGTGTTCTTGAGAATGGCTCATCAGAGCTAATGTTGACGTTAAGACTTTGAGACCTGAGCACAAAGTGATTTCTATAGAAAAATAAATTAGGCATCACAAGTATGAATAACATAGAATGACATAAGATTCTAATTGTACTGAGCTAGTTTAAATGTGAATACTTATAATTAAGGATAATGGTAAAATAATGACCAAAACTAGAGTTACATCAATTTACATTTAAATAAAAAAAGTAAAGACAAAGAAGAAGATAAACATAAATGAACCTAGCTTTAAATGAAGATATGATCTTAAGTAGGAACAAATGTTTAAAAACAAAATTCAAGAACATGTTAATGACATGAGACCAAGATATGAATAATCAAGATCCATGTGGACCATCAAGGCATTCTTGAACACAAAAGAGAAAAGTAAAAATCAAATAGAAAAATAAGACACCAACAATAATCAAATGAACAAAATGGTCTAAGAACAATGTAATAACATAGGATCAAGATATAAATAATCATGATCCATGTGAATCATCAAGATATTTTGAAACACAAAAGAGATAATAAAAAGCAATCAAGGAAAAATAAGACACCAATAACAATTAAATAAACAAAATGGTTCAAGAACAACGTAATAACATAGGATCAAGATATAAATAATAAAGATCCATATGAACCATCAAGATGTTCTGAAACACAATAGAGATAAGCAAACATAATCAAATAAAAACAAGACACAAAAAAAAAAAAAAAAAATAGAATGGTTTAAGAACAATGTAATAACATAGGATCAAGATATAAATAATCAAGATCCATGTGAATCATCAAGATGTTCTGAAACACAAAAGAGATAAGAAAAAACAATCAAGGAAACACAAGACCAAGATTAGACAAGAAGTAAAAAAAGATAAAATGAGAAGAAATAAAAGGAGAGGTGATAAAGCACAGCAAAACACCAAGAAAACTCAAATAAACACACACAAATAAAAACCAAGTTGGTATGGTTTAAAGACAAATGTTCATCCATGTGTGGTAGAGGCATTACTTTCCACCACATCATAACAAATAACAATGGCATGACAACTGTTCCCTAATTAAAGAGGAATAATGATAGAAGAAATGGAGGAAGAGAAGAAAAGGAAGTGGTTGTTTGAGCTGACTCCAGATGTATAAGACAAGTGGACACTACCTACATAGTTATATAGATGCATGTTCCAACATAAACCTTAGGCCAAATGTCATTCTCCCATGAAATGGGATAGAAGAAAAATGATGATTAAACCGACATGATTTATAGAATAAATAGAAGCTATGAAAAATAAATGAGAATGGTCTGGTAAACAAAAAGCTGATTAGATGGGAAATAATGACCTTGGAAAATGGCAAGTGCATCAAACAAGATGAAATGAGCTAGTGTTTGTGTGCTTTCAAAATGGTAATAGTGTAGCATGGTGGAATGGGAATGTATAAATGTATAGAAGCATGAGATAATGTTTTTATTTTTTTGTGGGTCATGTTCTAATGTTTTTGGTATTTTCAAATTATTTCTAATGTGTTTGGTGTTTTTGGGATAAAATATGCACAAGGTGGGACCATCTAGTCAAGGATATGCACATCTTGAGAGTAGAGGTTCCAATAAGATAGCTAAGCTAGCTATAATGACCAATGCTCACAAATCAATGAGAGCAAGGTTCTTGATAAAACAAGAAAGAGTAGCAAATACTAGAGCTAAGAAGATGCATCTTTTTACATTACTAAATCTGCACAAGACTATCCTGGTTGAACTACTTTATAGAACCACTATTGAAGATGTTCATGAGACATAACTAAGATCATAATTGGTCAAGAGACACAAAGTGTTCAACCTTAAAACATGTCTTACACATAACAAATAATATGCTTCTCAAAGAGAGAAATCCAAAATGGGATGAATAATGTATTTAAAGTGCCAAGGATTCAAAGCTTTTTACTATCAAGAATCATAAAAAGTGGGCTAGGGTAGTATAAAATGTGGTCTGGGTAAGATAAAAGGGGTGGGATAAAATTATGATAGCATAAGATGTCCCCAAGTTATGGGTCTTATAGATGATTGTTCAAATTTGTTCATTCGTAGAACCTCTTAAGGTGTATGATATTCATGGCTCTAAAATTTCTTCACCATTAGGTTTAGCTAGTTGATATGCTCCTAATCCATAGTTTATTGTATTTCTTGTGCTTGATTTTGAATTTTTCACAAAGAGATTTCACATCTTGGTTCACAAAGGATCCACTATTATCAAATATAATATAGGTTGGGATTCCATATTGATAGATGATATGGTAATGAATGAATTTGGGTATTTGTTTCCTAGTGACATAAGTGAGAGGAGTGACCTCAATTAACTTGGTAAAGTACTTGGTTACAGCCAAAATGTGCTTATGGCCATCTGAAGATGTTGGGTTAATTTTCCTAATGAGATCAAGACCCCATGTTGAGAATGACCATGGTGTTGTAATCAGTTGTAATGGTAAGGAAGGTGCATGTATCAAGTTGTTATGTTGCTGACAAGGAAAACACTTTTTTACATAATTACAAGCATCTATCTCCATTTTGGGCCAATAATAGCCCATTCTGAGGAGTTTCTTTGTTAGGACTAGACCATTTGTATGGGCCCTACACATTCCTTTGTGAACCTCCTTTAGTGCTAGTTTGGATTGTCCCAAATATAAACAATGAAGAAGCATTCCATCATAGCCTTTACAATAAAGCATGTTTCCAAGGAGGATATAACATTGTTAAGAAATGAAGGTATAGTTTCTATTGGTTGTTGGAAAGGTTGGAAGAAAATACATGACTATGGAAATAGTTATAAAAATCTTGGTACCATGGTAACTCAGGTGAGGGATTAAGATCAACATGGTGCATACCCACTCTGACTCTAATATAATATGTGTTGGTTGAAGAAGATTTCCAATCAATAATTGATACTCTTTAACACAAACATGTATTTGAATCATGGAACTAATTTTTTCCATGGCATCGACATATCTATTGTTGACTCATGGAACTTGCTCAAACTACAGAGATTTAAAATGTGTTTTGAGGTTATCAACAATTTACTTGTAGGGAAAAACCTTATCATCCTATGTTTGATACTAGTTAGTTGCCTAATTTATGATTAACTATAAATATACATAGACTTTTAAGCTTTGAATATCCCACTGTATGGTAAGATAGATCCCTATAACCAATGCCTCATATTCAGCCATATTATTTATACACTAAAATTGTATACCGAATGCTTTGGGGATCAAATCCCCCTATGTTGTGATCAACAATATACCAGCCCTAGACCCTTGAGATGTGAAGGATCTATCAAAATAAGGCATCCAATATTTAGGTTCTTCTGATGTTTATTTAATCATCATGATAGAATCATCTGGAAGGTCAAACTTGAGGGGTTGAGTGGCTGTAATAAGAGCTTTTACAAGTTGCTTAGTAAGAACTTGTCCTTTGATTATCATTTGATTCTGGTACTCAATATAAAACTCACTGAGGAGCATAATCTATTTAGCCATGTGTCTTTGAAGAGTTGCTTTAGATAAGAGGAACTTGAGAGGATCTACCTTGGTGATAACAATTATTTTGTTATTTAGCATATTATATCATAATTTTTGAGTGGTTAACACTATAGCTAAATATGCCTTCTCAATAAGTACATAATTATGTTCATAGTACATCAATGTGTGGCTTAAATAATAAATAATGTGTTCCTTACCATGATCATCATGCCAAGCCAAAAGTGCCCCAGTGCATGTTCTATGGCTGATATATAAAGAAGCAATGAATTTCCTTGCATTGGAGGTCTTAAGACTAGTGGATTGGCCAAGTATGTTTTAAGCTTTGCAAATTCTATTTAACAATCTTCATCCCACTAAAATTTTACATCTTTTTTTAAGAGATGGGTAAATGGGTGGCACTTATCTGCTAATTGAGAAATGAACCTACATATAGACTGGATCTTACCCTATAGAACTCAAAACTATTTAAGATTATTTGGTGGAGGCATTTCCAAAATAGTGTTGACCTTTATAGGGTTAAATTTGATCCCTCATTGTGATACAATGAAACAGAGTATTTTTCTTGATGTAACTTCAAAGACACATTTTTTAAGATTCAATCAGACTTTATATGCATGAAGCCTCTCAAATATTCTTTATAGAATGTTAGTATGTTCATTTCTTGTTCTTGATCTTGCTAGTATTTCATCAACATAGTCCTTTATAATGTCATGCATCATGTTATGGAAGATGATAGTCATTACACACTAATATGTGGCTCTAGCATTCTTCAAACTAAATGGCATGACTTAGTAATAGAATGTCCCCCATTGAGTGGTGAACCTAGTCTGACACTAATCTCTAGGGGCTATCTTCATCTGATTGAATTGAAAAATCCATCCATTAAGGATAACATCTCATACCCAACAGTTGAGTTGATAATCATGTCAATGTTGGGTCGAGGAAAACCATCGTTGGGACATGCTTCGTTGTTATCATGAAAATCAATACAAACACATATGCCTGGGGTATTTTTACTCACTAGTACTATGTTATACATCCATTTAGAGTAGTCCATTGGTGTGATAAAATTGGCTCCTAAAAACTTTTCCAACTCGGCCTTAACCAAAAAGTCAATGCATGGATGCATCTTTCTCATTTTTTGCTTGATTGGTTTAGCATCAGGGTGAACAAAAAGATGATGCACAAATAAATCTGGGTCTAATCCTAGCATCTTGGATTATGCCCATGAAAAAATGTCTATATAATCCTTAAAAATGGATGTAATATGTTCACATTTTGCTTTAGTAAGGGAAGCTCCAAGATGAACAATTTTAAGATCCTCATGGGTTCGCAAATTCACTTTTGTCATGATCTCCATAAGGAGTTTGAATCCATCTTATAGAATTGTAATAAATGTATGGTCATGATCATCTTCTTATGTTATATCTTCTTGTTGTTCCTCCCAAAGATTTGGATAATATAAAGAATCAAAAATATGCCTTCTCAAGTAAAGGCCAATTGGAAAAAACCTCTAAAAACTCAAGAGCAAGATGCTCAAATATTTGATGTTGTTCTGAAGAGATGCTTGTACTAACTATGGAACTTGGGATAGATGGACTTTCTACATCTTGAAGGGATGAGCAAACTTTCTTATCTAGGAGTGCCTCAAACATGTTTTCACTCAAAGGTTTGTCTTTTTTTTTAATTTTTCCTAGATTGACAAGTGTTGCAAAGAGGTTTTCACTCAAATATCTTGATGTTTATTCTTTATTATGACCAATAAATTTTTTAAACTCTCCAAAGTAGGCATAAGGATCCAATAAAAATCAAAACCATGTGATCTAGGAATTTGACTCAAGAGAGGATGGTTAGTATTGTGTTAGTTCTAAAATGAAAAAAGTGAAATAACCACACTAATAGCATAATATCTCTAGGCCTAGACACCAGGGAGAGATTAGTTAAAAAACACAAATGACAAGCATAACTTAAAATGTGAAGAATGAAAAAAAAAGAATTCATTCACCTTCCTTACATACTCCAAATGCATTTTTAATGGTGGCTTACTCGGCTTGTACTTCAAGAGGTCTTCTTCAATGGAGTGTGGTTACCTTCATCTCCTCTTGGCACCTTTGGCTTGTATCTTGGCTTGGCCTAGAATCAATTTGGCATTATAACACTACTTTCATGAAGCTTTTTGGAACCTATCATGCATTATAACTTTTCACTAATTAAGCTTAGAAATGATGTTGTGAGGCCTCTTATCTACAGATTTTTGGATTTTATCAAAATCAAACTCAACTGTCCATCTCAAGATTGAGATGTGTGGTTGAAGATTAATTTAATTTTTAGAATCAAGATTGTAATTATCCTCATCACATCATTGGAAAAGTGGGCAATTAAGAGGCATAGAGGGCATAATAGAAGGTATTGATAAGACATAGAGGGCATGAATCCAAATATTTGTGGCATTTATGTCACAGGGATGTCTTCCCAAGAAATGAGCTCACTTGATGATGTAGATATTCAATATTCATTTCCTAAAACAAATTATTCAAAAAGTTTCCATGGAATTCTTGATTAGGCCTTGATTTAGGTTAATTATCTCTTAAGCATGATTAAGCACTTTATGCAAAAATTACTCAAATTGATCATAATGCCTTGTTACTAGTACTAGATTTAACTATATTAGAATTGGAAGGTGTTATCAGATGCATTGGAACCATATTCCCATTTAGAATGTTGCGAACAAAAAATAACAAAGGCACATGTTTTGTGCAAAATATTTGATAAGAAAGAGCAGTCTAAAGCACGTAGGTGCAAATTTTTCATTTTAACTCGAAATGAATTGATCAAAGTTCACTGACCCATAAATTACATTACCCCATTTAGGGATACCCTGGACAAAATTAGCACTTGAATATATCATTTTCACATCATTTTGCATTTTTAGTGTTTTTAGGCTAAATTATGCATTTTATATGGAAACTAGCCAAAAACCTGATTAGAGGTTATTGGTGGCTAGTTTTAGGTGTCTATAGTTTTCCCTTATTTTGGAAGGCATTAAAATGTATAAGATGTTAAGGTGTGGAGCTAAAAGCTTCAACTATTTGCAGACACAAGAGAGGATGCTGAAGAACCAGAGGAACTGGCGTCGGCAGTATAACCGATGTCGATCACAGACAGTGGAGAAGGAGACCGGCGACGGCAGATAGTCAGCCGATGTCGGCAGCACCAGACTAGCAGGGATCAGCGTCGGTCGCCTGTGTATTTTTAGAACTGCTATTGACAAACAGTCAGTTAAGTGAAGCGAGTGTTTGCATGTCAAGCGACTAATTATAGTCACGAGCTGCATGTCTAATTATTGTAACTAGAGTTCTATTTTTGTAAGCATGGGATCCTATTTAAAGACCCATAAGACATGTATTGTAATAATTAAGAAGGCAAGTAAAAGCATTAAAGCTAGCAAGGTCAAGGAGATCAGCTGAAGCATTCAAGGAGGGATAATAACTCAGGCTTTAGAGTTATTGTGTTGAGCAAGAGAGAGGGAAGAAGATCTTGAGGTGTGGCAAGCCTTTGAGGTGGAGGAAGAAGTGGCATCTTCCTTATTGTATTTTCTTCTAGTAGTATTTAATACAAGAGTGTGTATTGTCTCTCAAATTCTTTGCTATCTCAAGTTTCTAGCTACTTTATCATTTTGGTATAATTTCATGTTTAATTGCATATAAGAAAGTAATCAATTGTGCTCTAATTGGTAGAGCTAAAGATCCCCTGACAAGTGGTATCAGAGCTACAGTTTGCAAGAAGTAGGGTATTGGTTTTGATTACAGGTCATTCACAAAATTTTTTGATTGAGTGGGAGTTCAGCAATGGCAAAAGAAAGTAGGCTACGAATGGAGAAGTTTAACGGCAAGAATTATCAACATTGGAGGATGCAGATTGAGGACTATCTGTATCAGAAGGATTTATACTTACCGTTGGGTGGGGTTGCATGCAAGCCCACAGATATGAAGGATGAAGAATGGAACATTCTTGATCGGAAGGCTCTAGGTTCCATAAGGTTGAGCCTTGCATCATCTGTGATTTCCAGCTTATCACAGTGTAAGACAATGAAAGAGTTGATAAAGTCCTTGGCGAATTTATACGAAAAGCCCTCGGCTTCTAATAAGGTATATCTTATGAAGCAGCTATTTACTTTGCAAATGCAAGAAGGTGGATCGGTACATACTCATCTCAGTGATTTCCATGGTTTGGTAAACCAACGAGCTTCAGTCAATATTGTTTTTGATGATGAGGTAAAGGCTCTCTTGATTTTATGTTCTTTGCCTAAAAGTTGGGACGGTATGGTTATGGCAGTAAGTAATTTTGCATCTGCTTCTAAAATCTTAAATGTTGATGATGTTGTGAGTGTGATCTTGAATGAAGAGATACACATGAGAAGCACAAGTGAATCATCAGGGAATGCTCTAAGTGCAGAAAGCAGGGGAAGGCAAAGGGAGAAGGTTGAGCAAGGGAAATCAAGGTCGGGAAGGAGATCCGAGTCCAAAGGTATTACCTGCTAGTTTTGTGGAAAGAAAAGACATATGAAGAAGGAGTGTTGGTTGAGAGATAAAGAGAACCAACATGTAGGTATGGAAGAAGCAAAGGATGCAAATATTGTGATGCAGGACGCTCTCATACTTTCTTCAGATAGTTAGGTAGGATCATGGATTTTAGATTCTAGTTCATCTTTTCATGCATCCCCAAACAGAGATTTGTTCTATGAGTATGAATAGGGAGACTTTGGAGTGCTCTATTTAGGGGATGGTACGCCTTGTCAGATAGTTGGCAAAGGGAAAGTGCCGCTGAGGTTGTAGATTGACATCATGTGGGTGTTGAAAGAGGTCATGCATGTTCCAATTCTGAAGTAGAGTCTGATTTCTGTAGGAAGGTTGGGAGATGAGGGATGCACAATAACCCTCATAGTGGATTCTTGGAAGGTTACCAAGGGAGCACTTATTCTAGCAAGAGGTAAGAAAGTAGATACTCTTTATCTATCTACTTGTATTATTGATTCTACTTCTGGTGTAGATTTAAAGATGTGGCCTAATAGGCTTGGTCACAAGAACAAGAAGGGAATGGAAGTTCTTGATTCAAAAGGTATGTGTTCAAATTTGGAAAGCACAGATACAGTTCATTACAGAAAGAGGAAATTTGATGCTTTTGACAGGAACAAAGAAGCCTTGGTGTTTATGGAGGAGATAAAGGATAGAGATCAGTCACAGGAACTGAATAAATCTGAGCAGGGCAGCATGGATAGAGGTTTGATCCAAGAACAAATGAAAATGTCATCACTTACAAGAACATACAGACACCGATGTCAGTCGCTTGGCACCGACGTTAGTCATCCAGATACCGACATCGGTCATGTGCAGACCAGTAGGGTCGGTAGGTCAGGTAGGAAAAGTCTGATGTTAGTCACAAGGACTGACGTCGGTAGGAGGGACACCGGCATCAGCTAGGGAAATGACGTCAGTAGTCAGGATCAGTGCAGGGAATCGACATTGGTTGGGAGCAGACTGGGAGATGGCCTAGATCAGTCACTGGAACGGATGTTGGGTGAATTAATAAGTCTCAAACACCCATGTGGAGGTCAGGAAAGGTATGTGAACCTCATATTCATTGTTCACCTTCTTTATATTTCTTACTGATAGTCATGAACTAGGAAGATGGAAGAAGCAATGCAGGTAGAATCCAAAAACAGTGGGAGCTTGGCATGGATGAGGAGTGTGAGTCCTTGGAGAACCAAATAGGTATTTGTTGGTAGTGTTGTCAGCTAGAAGGAAGCACTGGATAGAGGGATGGATTCCTGTTTTAGAGAAGAGAGTGGATGGACACATGAGACAGAAGGCTATGGTATATGGTCTTGAGTATGCTGTAGAACAATGGAGGTTTGACCATTGTATTTTATCTTTACCAAGTTGGATGATATTAGCTGCATTATCCTGTTACTGTATTGTGTTACTTGTTGCAGGGTTTCATATACAAGGAGTTTTCTGAGCTAAGGGTAGAGTTGGTTCAGAAGTATGTCATGGAGAATTTAGGAGTAGCAAAATTCTTGTGGCATAAGATACAGGTATTGCATCATAGGTTTTCATGGTGGTTGGTCTTCAAGAGTGATGTTGAAGAGGGATACAGAGCCTAAGGAACAAAATAGATGGTGTACAGGTACAGGTATAAGTTACAGTTGTTTATCTCCAAGTGGGAGATTGTTAAGGTGTGGAGCTAAAAGCTTCAACTATTTGCAGACACAAGAGAGGATACTGAAGAACCAGAGGAACTGGCGTCGATAGTATAACTGACGTTGGTCACAGATAGTGGGGAAGGAGACCGGCGACGGTAGATAGTCGGCCGACGTCGGCAGCACCAAACTAGCAGGGACCGGTGTTGGTCGCCTGTATATTTTTGGAACTGCTATTGACGAACAATCAATTAAGTGAAGCGAGTGTTTGCATGTCAAGCAACTGATTATAGTCATGAGCTGTATGTCTAATTATTGTAACTAGAGTTCTATTTTTGTAAGCATGGGATCCTATTTAAAGACCCATAAGGCATGTATTGTAATAATTAAGAAGGCAAGTAAAAGCATTGAAGCTAGCAAGGTCAAGGAGATTAGTTGAAGCATTCAAGGAGGGATAATAACTCAGGCTTTAGAGTTGTTGTGTTGAGCAAGAGAGAAAGGGAAGAAGGTCTTGAGGTGTGGCAAGCCTTTGAGGTAGAGGAAGAAGTGGCATCTTCCTTATTGTATTTTCTTCTAGTAGTATTTAATACAAGATTGTGTATTGTCTCTCAAATTCTTTGTTGTCTCATGTTTCTAGCTACTTTATCATTTTGGTATAATTTCATGTTTAATTGAATATAAGAAAGTAATCAATTGTGCTCTAATTGGTAGAGCTACAGATCCCCTGACATAAGAATAGTAACATATTCTCAAATAATGAAAATGTCGTGTATGCCTAAAACTGGAATGATGATAAACTAATTGTATGATGCCCCTCAAAGGAATGGTTGGCACAAGTGGATCAACAAGCAGTGCTTCAAAAAGAAAGAAGTGAAATGAGCGTACCAATGAAAGGAAAGATGATGGGGTGAAAACACAATGATAGTGAAAAAGTATTCAAAATCATTGAGAACACAAGTGTTATAGTGCACAATGGTTTGTCCAAAGGCATTTACAAGCATTGTACCTTGATAGTGGCAACATGGTATGGTAAAATGACTTTCCCAAAGGCATTTATAATCATTAAGAAGATGGAATTGCCCTAGTTAGGATAGACAAAAAATATAATAACATGCCCCTATATAGGTAGAAAAAGTAAAGTGGTGACAACATAATGATTTTCCCAAAGGTAGTTCTAATCATTGAGAAATGCAAGTGGGATGGTGTGCAATGATTTACCCATAGGCAGTTATAAGCATTATACCATAATTATGAAAAACATGATAAAAATGGTTGAGGATGATGATAACTTAACATAGAGGGTAATGATGAATTATAACAACCTACTAGTAGGGAGATGCTCGGCCAAACTAATAAAGGTTAAAATTATTTCATGTTTAATTACTTCATTTGTGATATGATTTGGAACAAATTAAGATGTTGATGTCAAAGAGATGATTCCATTTCTAAGTAAACTTCTTGAAGCTAAGGTTTTTTGTAGCATGTGATGGTAGGATTTATGATAGAACACCATAAAGAATTGGCCAGAATATGTATAAGGACTGACTCTTGCAATCCAATAGTCAGTAAAAAATAATTCACCAATGATAGAAACCATGATGACAATGTAAACATATGAATATGGATGGAATCAAATATAAGTGTGAATAAGGAGTCACCCAATTAATACACATAAATTAAATCAAGGCAACAATGTTGAAAGCAAACAAAGAAATAAAAATAAGTAGAAATAAACAAAAAAAACACTGTAATAAAATTTCATCAACATTGCCCCTAGAAAATATGTGACAACTTAAAAAATAAACTAAATAAGGAAATAGAAGAAAAGGAAGGGGGTGGTCGATCTATCTCCATATACATGAGCCAAGTGGGCACTGCCTACATAGTTCCATGGATGCAATATATAATAAAAAAAACTTTAGGCCACATGTAGTTCTCCCATGGAATGGAAAGAATGTGATAACTAAAAAAACAAATAGAATGTAAGTGACAGAATAATATAAATGGTCTTTAAAAATGGAAAGTGAATGAGAGAAAAAGGCCAAGAAGGATTGGAAAAATAAGTGACAAGTGATAAGATTGTAACTTAGTAAGGGTTCCCAGAATCCTTAAGGCAAAGAAGTGGTGAATGTTTTTGTTATTTTCTAATGATTTTTCAAAATGTTTTTGGAAGTGTTTCAGAGTGTTACAACTCAATCGAGAATGATAAGACACTAAATGGTTCAATCTCACAAAACAGAGAGAGTGTTCAAACATATATTACTCACAAAATAGTGACATCATTCAAACTTAGCTTGCTAATAAAGTGGTGAGAGCAATAGGAAAAGGGGTGACTGAGCTGACCTTAATAAGTATTGAGCACTGCCTACATAGTCCCAAAATAGGACCTCAAGTCACTATAATTCTACCATTATAGTGGAGGAATTCATCTAGTGCAGTATCCAATTCAAGTAAAGTAGGCACAATTGGTAAAAGACACATTATGGCATATGAAGTGGTAAGTTGGTACGTTAAGGCTTAGTATTTCCCTTACTTTACCCATAGGCAGTTATAACTAGCACACAATAGCATAGATCAATGGTACTAATTTTCCCAAAGGCATTTATAATTAGAAACATGATCAGTGGTAAGAAAGGACTAACAAATAAAGGATGCAACTATTGAAACTTCTGTCATACTATCTTAAAATATGATCTCTATGTAAATTTTTTAAACTAATTGATGAACTGATAAGATACCTTAATGTTTAAGCTACATAACAAATGACAAAAACCAAGGTCAAATGAGTTGGGTTTTAGATCACGTTAGGTCAATAGGTCAGAAGCAGAAAGTGGATATGGAAAATAGGATGGATAAGAATGGTATATGTATAAAGAAGAATAGTGAAAAAAGTCATAAAAGAAATGGTCCTTATAGAAAATACACCTTAGCATTCAATCATAGTACCTCTTGAGATGAATAATATTCATTGGCTCTAGAATTTCATCACCGTCTGGTGTCGCAATCTTGTATGCTCCTAGTCTGTAATCTGTAGTGATGATGAAAGGACCTATCCAACTTGGTTTGAATTTCCCTTAATGTTTCTTCTCAGTCATGGTATTATTTGGGTTTTCTTTGAGAACAAGATCACCAAGTTAAAATGTTCTATACTTCACATGTCAATTATAGTGGTCTTTGAGTTGATTCTGATATGCTTGAAGATTATTGAGCGTGGCTATGTATTTCTCATCTAGTAGGTCCAGATCTTGTAGGTGAGCTACTTGATAGTCATGATCATCTAGGACATGCTTGAAAGAGATGCATAGTCAAGACAATTCAACCTTAATGGGAAGGATCATTTCAGTACCATAAATAAGTATGGAGTTGCTCTGGTGGGGGTATGATGACTGGCATGGCATGTCCAAAAGGCAAGGAATATCTAGAGGTGCCAATCATGACCAGCATCATTGACAATCTTTTTGAGAATGTTGATAATGATTTTGTTGGATGTCTCAACCTAACCATTACATTGAGGGTAATGTGTTATAGAAAATTGTTGTGTGATGTTGTGTTTCGTATATAACTAGTCTACATATTTATTCTTGAATGATCCTCCATTATCAGATATAATGTCAGAGGGGATACTATAATGGTAGATGAGATGGTTGAAGATGAATTTGGAAATTTGATTTCCAGTCATGTGAGGGGTATAGCTTTAACCCACTTATTAAAATATTTGGTAGTGGTAAGGATATGTTTATGGCCATTAGATGATGTAGGTTTAATCTTCCTAATGAGGTCAATTCCCCATGTACAAAATGTCCATGGTGTTAACATCAGATTCAAAGTTTTTTTGGGGCATGAATAAAACTAACATGTTGTTGACATTTGTCACATTTATTTCAATATTCAGTGGCATCTACATCAATTATGGGCCAATAATAACTAATAGTGCAAGAGCTTTTTGGATAGGACTGCCCTTCTTTAATGGGTTCCATGCACTCCTTCATGAACTTCTCTTAATGCTAACGTAGACTTTATCAAAGTTAAACAATGAAGAAGAGTTCATGAAAACTATGATGGTAAAGAGTAGATCCCAGTAAATTATAATTAGTGGAATGATTAGTGAAGGCTTTGGTTTTTTTTTCTGAGATAGGTTAGGTGGTATAACTTGGTCATGAAGGTAGTTATAAAGGTCTGAATACTAGATAGGATTAGGACCAATAATATCAAAAATCATGGCAATAGTTGAAGGTTCATGAGCTGGTGCTGACAAATTCTTGATGAGGAATTGATACTCTTTATCTTTATCTATTTGTCGAATTAGAGAGATAATAGTAGCCATGGCATCTATAGTTTTTTACTAGCCCTTGGTATATGCTCAAACTAAATGTTGGAAATTTGCTTTTTAAGAGTGTCAACCATGTATTTATATGGAAACAATTTGTCATCTTTGGTTTGAAAATGATCTATGACCTAATTGATGATTAACTGAGAATCACCATAAAGTTGAAGAAGAGATATATTCCAATGTATTGCTTGTCGAAGTCCTATAATAATTACTTCATACTCAGCCATGTTGTTTGTATAAAGAAAGTTGATTCTAAATTATTTATGGATTAGATCCCCCTATGGTGTAATAAACAATAGGCTTGCCCCTAATCCATGCATAGTGAATGAACCATCAAAATATAGCTTTCAATGTTACTCCTTAAGGGGTGTATCAATAACAGTCATGATGGATTAATTAAGAAATGAAAACTTGAGTGGCTATGCGTTAATGAGAGGTACTTCAACAATTAAATGAAACTCCTTTCTTTAAAAATTTCATAAATAGATGGAATTTGTCTACTAATTGATACATGAAGCATCAGGTGGATTAGATCTTACCCTACAAACTATGGAGTTGCTTCAAATTGGTTGGTGGTCGCATCTCACCTATAACATGGACTTTAGCTGGATCAAATTCAATACCTCTATGAGACATGATGAAGCCTAATAATTTTCATGAAGTTACACCAAAAAAACATTTATTTGGATTGAGTCTGACTTCTTACTCTTATAGTCTTTCAAATATCTTACATAGCACTACTAGATGGTTAGCTCTAGTCTCAGATTTTCCTAATATGTCATTGACATAATATTTGATAATATCATGTATCATATCATGGAATATGACAATCATGGCTCTTTGATATGTATCTCTCACACTCTTAAGGCCAAATGGCATCACTTGATAACAAAATGTTCCCCATGGAGTGGTGAACATTGTTTTATGTTGATCTTCTGGTGCTATTTTGATCTGATTGTATCTTGAAAAACCATCCATGAGTGAAAGCATTTCATAACCTATCATAGAGTCTATGATCATATCGATATTAGGCAATGGAAAATCATCTTTTAGACAACCTTTTTTGATGTTTTGAAAATCAATACAAATTTTATTCCCTTCAAGATTTTTGTTAATAGGTACAACATTAGAGATCCATTTAGAGTAGTCAATAGATCAGATACATCTTATAAGAGTTTTTTAAAATATTTCTTTACTAATACAAAAATGTCAGGATGCATCTTATGAAGCTTTTATTTTACTAGTTTGGCATCATGATTAACCATAAGGTGGTGCAGAACCAAGGTGGGATCTAATCCTAGCATGTTAGAATAGGCCCATGTAAATAAATCCACAAACTCATTAAATAGAGCTACAAAGATGTCACATTATACCTTAGTGATAGATGCTCCTCATTTTATCTATTTTAGGTCTGATGGAGTCTCAATATTTTCCTCCATTGTGTCTTCAACTAGAAGGGTTGGAATGTCTTCTAGGATAGTAGGGAGTGAATTAAACTATTGGACTATGTTAGGGTCCTCTATTAGGACTTGCTCTTCAACTTCTCCTAGGCATGATGAATCTGAGTCTCCTAATGGGATATTTGGCGATGTAACAAAAATGGTCAAAAATTCTTGGATAATTTGATCAAATACTTATTGCTTCTCAAAACTAAACTTAGATCTATAGGCAAGTTTATCATTAGTGGTATCCTAGTCTAAGATTGAAGATGAATGAACACCCCCATCTAATGGCACCTAAAACATGTTTTCACCACCAGAATAGCCTTTATCTTTACTTTTTCCCTGGTCAAAAAGTGCCTCAAAGAGGTTTTCACTTTGGGACCTCAATGTTTTACTTTTTTTTTTTGGCTAAGGTTTTCACTCACTCTCCAAAATAAGCTACAGGATCCAATGTGATTGAGAATCCTGATTTGTGATCTCCCAACAGAACATTGTCTATATGGCCTAAGAAATCATAGAATGCCTCATCATTTTAAACTCATTAATTGGTAGATTGGACTCTCATTGATCCCAATCTATTAGTTCAAGATAATATAATGGAAATGGATTCTTGTGAATAGCTTGGGTAAGGGTACAAATGACATTATTATCAAACAAGTTGGTTTTAGCTAGGTTATCAAAGCTAAGGCTATGATCAAACTTTGCTTCACTGTCGGCATCATCATCACTAGTCACTAGTGATAGAGTTTGAATAAAATATGTCGGGTCATCCCCAAGTGGTTTAAATCCAAGTTGATAAGGTCTTTCATACTTAGTAATGGAAATTGGCTCGATGGTTCCTTGTTGATTTGGTCTAAGGCCTCTTCCTTCATAATTGTGATTCTCCATGATCTTATTGGGAATACGATACTTTGTACTTTTATAACAATTAGCTTGGTCATTTTTGTATAACCATAATTCATCTCCTTCAAGAAGGTCAAGTTCTAGGCTAGATGTTGGTACAAATGTAATAAGTCTCTTTTCTTTGTTCTTTCATTACCAATGCATATGTGGGATAACCCTAGGTTTCCCACAGGTTTTTGGATTTTGAGGAAGATTGGCAATGTGAAATGTGTCATGGGTCACATATTCTCCCAGTCTATTATCTAAAATAGTGAAATGATTAGAAGCTTTAAGAGGCAGCATGTTAGATATGGAATCCAAGGTATTATGATCTATGCAATCATCTGATGAAGGATCAATAAGTATAGCCTTCCCTTTGACCTGCTTAGAACTTGGATTTATGTCATACTGATAATTATAGCTTTGAAACTCAGCCTCAACATGCTTGCAATTTCATATGGGTGTAAATCTCTTGGAATATTGACTTCCATCCCTGAGTAGGAAAACTTGATACATTGATGCAGTGTTGATAGGACTAAATGAATCTCATGCAACCAAGGCCTGCCTAGAAGTATGTTGTATGATAACTCAAGATCCAACACATGACAATGTGTATCATGGGTCAAAGGCCCAATTATAACTGGAAAAATAATGGTTCCCTATGATTCTCTTTCTTGATTATCATAACCTTTGATAGTTATTATTTTTGGTTGGAGATCTATCATTTTATACCCAAGAAGATTGATGAGCTTGAGAGATACTATGTTGAGGCTAGAACCATTGTCTATAAGGACACATTTCACTTTATGCCATATAATACAAACTTCTATGTCTACGTATAGTGAGTTATTATGGAGCAGGCCAAGGGAAGACATATCACTTTGGTTGAATGTGACTTGTTGGGCTGGAGCTAGATGTCCAACCAAAGGTTGAAAGTTATTAGGGGATACGTCACTAGCAACACTAGATTGGGTCAAAATATTATTCAAGATGTTTTTGTGGATTATTGACATCCACAACAAATCTAAAATAGAAATTTGTGCTGATGTCATCTATAATTATTCCACAATATCAAACTTCTTATCTTGGTTAGTAGTGAATGGTTTATTTTGAGGCTGAATGGTTGGTTGGATGACTAGAAAAGTGGTAGATGGTTGTGGGCCTAGGATAGTATTCTTTGACCTCTAAGTTTTGATTATACAATCAAGATTAAATACCAAACCATTACTGCTAACCAATGTTGGAAATGGTGTGGGACTAGATAGGACAAGTCTCAATTGCTGGTGAACTTACATGTGGTCATGTGGAAAGAATGAGTTGTCACTATAATATCCAAAATTGGAAGTCCTAATTTGTTGGTTTGCCTATATGCAATCCTAGGTCAAAGAAGGATTGTCCATGTCATTTAGCTAAATATTATTCTTTAGCAATGGTCTAGGATAATTAGTACTTGGTCTAGGATTAATAGAGATGGTATTAATGCTACCCCCTATAATATGACATACAACCCTATTGTATTCATGTGCAACTACATGGTAGGTTTGTTGGTTGTTATTATTCTAACCTTGGTTTTTTCCATTGTTTTGTCATTATGGATTTTTTTGTTTATTTTGTTAATTTTATTGGTTTGGCCTTTGATTTTGATACTATTGATTTTACTTCTACACTACCCATTGTTGTTGTTGATTATTCTACTACTATTGATTGTTATGTTAGGGAAAGGGGTTTTGATAAATCCCAAGATTTTGATTAGAATTGGAAGCACCATTATCCAATTTTATCTCCCCATTCACCATCATATTCTCAATTAAATGGTTTGCTTGGACACATCTTTAGAGATTATGCCCATTGACCTAATGATAGTCACAAAATTCATTTTCATGGTACCAATCAGGGTAAGGAATGCCTTATAGATCATGCTTTGGTATAGGCCAACTAATCAGATTAGTGATGGAAAGATTACAAAACATAGACTCAATAGGTTCTCCTAGGTCATTAAAAACATGACATGTAGGTATGATTATCTTAAGAGGAGGTGTTTGCAATGGTAAAGACTTCTATATTTGTTGTGTAGGCCTTAGTTGTTACACTTGTGGTATTGGTTTGAGAGGTTGCTCAATAGGAGTAAGCTAAAAATGTGGTGCATATGATGTCTACATAGTTTGGACATGACAAGATTTAGTTACTCCATTTCCCACAACATTCTTATTTTAGTTCAATTGCTTTAGTCTTTCATGATTATTAGTTTGTGTTGGTTCTAATGCTTGTACTTGGATGGGATGTTAGTCATTTCTATGATTGGTACCTTTATTTTGATTAGTGGAATTAATCTTGATGACCCCTTCATTGATGATTGCTCACTTGATCAACAAGCCTTTATCAATGATCTCTTTGAACCCATGTGCATATTGCAATTCTAGATGATAGTCTATCTTACCATGTAAATTCTTAGTAAACATTGTAGATAATTGTTTATCTATTAAAAGATGATTGAAACAACAATTTAAATGGCTCTCCATCATTGTAAATAACTTGTAAAACTATCCCTAACTTTTTTCTTTTCTTGTGTCAGTTCTACTAATGAAATCTCATGCTCGAGATTATAGGAAAAGAGCTACACAAATTTATCAAAAAGATCATCAAAGTTTGTTACTAAGTTCTTGGGAAACTTTAAAAAACACTCCAAAGCTTGTATAACTAGGATCCTTGGAAACAATAGTAAAAGGTATATGTCACTATATGCCACCGATTGACATGAGACAAAAAATTTGGTCAAATGAGCCTTAGGATCACCCTTCCCTTTGTACTTATTAAAGTTGGGTGCTTTGTATCCTAGAGGAAATGGTATCTATAAATACTCCATGTTGAATAGATAGGAACACATGTCATCTAGTTTGAACTTCTTAGTCTACTTCCCCACTTGAATGGCAACAATCACATCCTTCATCTATTACAATTCTTGGTATAAAAAATTGGATGGAATATTGGTTTGAGGGAGAATGTTGGTTTGGGAAAATGGCTGAGAGGTCACAAATGGGACACTTTGACCAAGGTATGATGGAGTCACCTATTGGGGTACATTGGCTTGGTTGGGTAATGGACTAAGAATACGTATGTGTGGATTGGGATGTACTTGAAATTGTATATTTGGCTACATAATATTTTGTTTTGGGTTGATGATAAAGGTTTGACTTGGAGGATTTTTTGGTTGGGATGAAGGGATATAACTATATTTTACCTACTATGGTTGAAAAGGGACATGTTACCGACTAATAGAACCTTGCTATTGAGTAGGAAATTATGGACTAAGACCCTCTCTCTAAATTTGTGGCACATTTTGAACCAACGGTTGTCTAGTAAGTACTTGAGAAACATGGGGACCTCCTTTTTGCATGAATCCCTATCAAGAAGTAAAATCATGTTGTAGATTTAGCATCTATCACTAACCAATATTTACATATTTTTGATTAGTCATTGCATGGTTTTGAATTGGCATATTAGTCTATGATTGAAGAGGTATGTTTTTTGTTACCTAGTGAGGTAGAATATTTGTTGCCCCTGATTGAGGTTGTAATGTGTTCATCTTGTATTGTGTGGATACACTAGATTGTGTCTATTATTGTGGAATACCACTTGATACTTATTGAGGAGGAGTAGGATTCATCACATCCTATCATTGAGGCATAACATTAGTTGTTGTTTGATTATCTAATCCTATAGGTTATACACTTGAGGAAGCAGCTGGTTGAGGCTAGGGGATAAAAACTCCTATTAATTGGTATGATGGTTTGTTAATGAGATTAACTATAGGAACATGTTGTTGGCTACTTATTTATGAATTAATACCACTTTGATCAATATTGGATGTTGTTTGCACATTGTCTACTATGTTTGGCTCACTATTCAGTGTAGAAGCCAAAGACACTTCTTCAATAACTGACATATGTATCAAGTTATCTAGTGAAGTGGTTGATACAAATGGTTTATAACTTGAATTCTTTTGTCCAACTAATTCCATCAACACTCCTATTGAAGGAACAAGGTTAATGAGAGGATTACTTACCATGTTCAACTAATTGAAATCATGTGATAAATTTAGGTAGGTTTGGTATGCTTTTTGCATTTGGTTAAAGTGATCTCCCATGATGTTTTTGCCTTGATTAGATATAGTGGGGTCTTGGTACATTATTTAGACTAGAGCAATAGGATTTCTAGAAGAATCTTATTGATTGTAAATGATATTGTGGGGCACTCTTACTAGAGTTTGTAAATTTTCATGAGGGAGGTCTTTTGGAAACTTAGCTTCTACCTCTATGGCCCTAACCAAAATCTCATCTTTGTTCTCTAAAAAATTTCATTCAAACAAAAATAGATCATATGTGGAAGTTGTATTGGTAGAGTATGACTGTTGGATTATTGGATCATCCACTATTGGTATTGTAGCTATGTATTACATAGTTTGTTCTTGGCCCTGCACTATGTAAGGTGGTGTGTTAACTAAATAGTTATCTAATGCATCTTGGATTTGTGCCCCTAATTTACTATTATGAGATGGATAAGAATCCATCTCATAAGAAATGTTATCTTTATAGGGGTCTTGCACCATTTCTTCCTACACAACTACATTAATAATCCCTAGATTATATATGAGTCCACTATGAGTGTAGGAATACATGTTGGGATCCATAGTTAATGCTTGGCAATAAAATGTTAAAGAGTTATACAAACTCTAAAAAGGACAAAGTCTAAAAGAAATGATGCCTTCAACTAGATTTAGATTTTTCAAAAGGATCAAAAGGTTTATGCAAATATTTATGAGGAAACAAGCTAGAGTGAAGTATCTAATGTTTCATTATTCACACATAGGTAAGAAAGTAAATGGACTAAAAAATTGAAATTCCAAACTCTATTGTCAAAGTGTTTAAAATCAGTCTAATCTAGGAAATTAAAAGTTGCTAGGTCTTTTGGCCAAATGTGGCATCAAAATCTAGGCTCAAACAAGGCATGTTCTAGGACTCTTGGCCAAACAACGTCAAAAGCTAGACTTAAAAAATAGATGAATGTTTTAATCTAATAGATTTAAAACACTTCTAACAAATTATAGGCATTCGATTCTTGGACATGAAACTGGTCAACTAGGTATAAGGTATGAAACAAGAGGCACTTTAATATTAGTTTATTTTCTCATAAATAATGGTATAAAAATTGGTTATTTTTGACAAACAAGCTTGGCAAAAGTGATCAATATAACTGTGATTTAGACAAAAGATCAAAAGTACACTTGGATCAGTCTGAGTATGTAGGAAAAAAATTGGAACTCTATGGAAGAGGGTCTATGAAACAATGTTTAAAATGAATTGGGAAGCATAACGATGCTATACTACCCAAAAGGTGTGATAAAAAAGTTTGTTTCAAAGACTCTCTAAGGCAAAGACATTTTTCCATAATTTTGACAACATAACACTACCTTTCTTCACTCAAAATATTGTGGTGTATAAACTTAAAGTGTAACTGTTTAGCACAAAATAGCTTAGTTCTATCAAGTGATGATAATGATTATGAGTCTTAAAACAAACTTCAACCTAAATTGGAAATTAAACCTAAGTTCCCTCAAATCTAGTGTAAATGGTGAACCCACTTAACACATCAACCCTATGAACTTGTAAAAGTGTAATTTCAAATTTAAATTACAAATAATATTTAGACTATGTGTTGGGTTTGGATTGTTTGTTTACACCAAGTTTTGAATCTAAATAAGAATTTAAAATAGGACAAGACCAAATAATTAATCATCCTTAAATACTAAACTGATAAGGTTGTTTGGTACTATTGAAATCCATCAATATATGTCATTTGAGAGGATTTTAAGTGTTCATCCAAAAGTAAATGTGCCTTATATAGTAGGGTTTTTAAACCCCCTTCTCTCAAATGATAGTACTATGACATGGACCTTGAGGTACACCTTGCACCAACAATACTTCCATGGCATGTGGGGATTTGTCTAAATTCTAAGTTCTTGAATGATCTAGAGAAATTAATTGTACAATGACTTTCACACCAAAAATGAAAAATAAAATCATGGATTTTTGGTTTGTATCACTCGACTTGTTACAAAAAGGTCTAGTCCTTTTTGAAACCACTACATCCTGCTACTCACTTAGTGTAGTGTGATGTCTAAAGTGCCACTACATCCCATGTGCAACTCTAAAAGAGTCAAATGAATTCAATGCTGGGAGATGAAACCTTGAGTCAAAGCTTCCCTAAAGAACTTGTGGGAGGTGATGAAGCCCCTCTCGCAAGCCAAGAAGCATAAATAAATAAATCATGAAAATAGAAAGACTTTAGGGTTTTTTTCAAGGTTACCTAAACTTTGATGATTTTTTGGGGAGTGCTTTAGACAACTTTCCTTCTAAGCATTGGACTAGGCTACTTGCAATAGGAATGGTGCTTTTGATTCTAAGGGTTCCCTATAGGGGAAAAAATGAAGAGAATACATGTAACATACCTCTTTTTGCCAATCAATATTAATCTAAATAACTATTGCAAGAAAAAATTGACAAGTGTGTTTAATTTTTGAACCCAAATGAAATGTTTGATGATGTTTCGTTTGACCCCTTGGCCTTAGTTGCAAAATTTAAAAAAAAAATCACCATAAAAATCTAAAAATTCCTTGTTAAGAACCAAAACAAAGTTCCTAATTCAACTTTGAGCATGTAAAAGTGATTTAAACATGTTTTAAGAAAATATCCTACTTGGTTCTATAAAAAAATTATTAGCATGTATTTTATCTTTGAATCTCTTTTGAGTTTGAAACAAGAAAATTTGGAAAATCAGGTCTTAGGTCTATGCTTTTGGAAAATACTATGATTGACATTGATCAATACCATTGACATTAATTATAGGCAATAGAGATCTGACTGATGTTGGTTCTACTGACCAACATCAGTTAAGCTAAGTAACTAATGTCGGTATTTTTACTAATGTCAGTTACTATGTAAAAACCATGGGAACAAAAAATGGTAAAAAAGAAGTTAGAAAACTAATTTACAAGAGTTTTAAGAGCTTAAATAAAATTTTTAAGGTGACAAAAAGATCTCCTTTAGGTGTAGGATGCATCTAGTCCCACTGGGCATGCCTTTATGTGATCTAAGAATTTGAATCAAGAGAGGATGGTTAGTATTATGTTAGTTCCAAAATGAAAACAAAGTGAAATAAACACACTAATAGGATAAAATCTCTAGGCCTAGACACTAGGGAGAGATTAGTTAACAAACACAAATGACAAGCACAACTTAAAAAGTAAGAAATGAAAATTCAATAATTCCTTCACCTTCCTTGGATGCTCCAAATGCCTTTGTAGTGGTGGCTTGCTCAGCTTGTGCCTCAAGAGGTCTTTTTCAATGGAGTGTGGTTACCTTCATCTCCTCTTGGCACCTTTGGCTTCTATCTTAGCTTGGCTTGGAATCAATTTGGCATTGTAACACTAGTTCCATGAAGCTTTTTGGAACCAATCTAGCATTATAACTTTGCACTAATGAAGCTTAGAAATGATGTTGTGAGGCCTCCTATTTATAGATTTTTAGATTTAATCAAAATCAACCTCAACCATCCATTTCAAGATTGAGATGTGTGGTTGAGGATTAATTCCATTTTTGGAATTAAATTTGTAATTATCCTCATCATGGCATTAGAAAAATGGGCAATTAAGAGGCATGAAGGGCATCATGGAAGGCATTGATGAGGCATAGAGGGCATGAATCCAGATATTTGTGGCATTTATGGCTTAGGGATGTCTTTCCAAGAAATGAGTCACTTGATGATGTAGATACTCAATTTCATTTCCTGAAATAAATTATTTAAGAAGTTTCCATGGAATTCTTGATTAGGCCTTGATTTGGGTTAATTAGCTCTTAAGAATGATTAAGAACTTTATGCACAAATTACTCGAATTGATCAGAATGCCTTGTTATTGGTCCTAAATTTGACTAGATTGAAATTGGAAGGTGATGTTAAATTCATTGGAACTATATTACCATTTGGAATGTTACCAACAATAAATAACAAAGGCACATGTCTTGTCCAAAAAGATTTGATAGCAAAGAGCAATCCAGAGCATGCAAGTACAAATTTGGCATTTTAACTCAAAATTAAATTATCAAAGTTAGGTGGCACATAAATTGTATTGACCCATTTAGGGATACCATGGCCAAAATAAGCACTTGAATATATCATTTTCACATCATTTTGTGTGTTCTAGTGTTTTTAGGCCAAATTGTGCATTTTAACTGGAAACTAGCCAAAACCCTAATTAGAGCTTATCAGTGGCCAATTTTAGGTGTCTATAAACCTTGATTATGATCATCAATGGGGAATGTATCTCATAGGCCCATGTATTCTATAATTCATTCTTCATTTTGAAACTCATCGAGGCATATGACTGAATTTTACTGATCCCAATCTATGAGTTTAGGATGGCAAAGGCATAGGCTATAGTGAAGGTTTGCTTCAAGATGGGAAACACCAATGGTAAAGATGTAATGTACTAATTCAAGAAGGGAAGCACCATTAGGACATGTTTTTACTTTAGGATGGGAAGATCCAATAGGTGTTATGGTCAACATGGAATTTGAATCAAACAAATTCGAGTCATCAAGCTCATCAAAAAGGCTATAATGGGATGTTGTGTTACTATTAGGAGTCTCATTACTAATCAATTTTAAAAAGTAACTATCAAATGTCATGAGGTCATGGTCTAGTGGTTTAAATTTGTGACCATGATTCCACTTGATGACTCCAGCTAATAAGGGTTCTAAAATTCCTTACACCTATGGGACAAGGCCTTTCCCTGTATAGTCAAGATGATCCATTATCCTATTCGGGATAGGATACTTTAGATTCTAAAAAATAATAAACAAGGCCTTTAGAATATAACTAATCTCCCTCAGTAAAATCCTCTTGATCTTTCTTTGGTGCAATTGAAGGTACAAAAACCACATGAGGTTTTGGTTGTTTCTTCTTTGGTTGCCAAATCTGACCAATTTTGTTAGGATTTTTTGAAGTTTTAGGCTTACCAAATGTTTTAGGGGATTTTGATAATCTTGTAATATGTATTACATCATTAAAATGGTATGTGAAAATGCTTGCATCTTTAATAATAACCTTTTTGGTGAAAGCTATAGGAAATGGATCAGTCGAAGTGGAAGCTAGATCACCAGGATCTATATAATTAGATGGATATGTATGAGAAATGATGTCTTTGTTATTTTTTTCAATGAATTTAGAACCTAGGAAATAGTTATAATTATGAAAATATGCTTCAAGATGTTTGAAATATTAGTATGGCTACTAATCAGTGGGAATAGTAACTTTGATCCCATCATGGTGAAACTTAAGGCATTGGTGAAGAGTAGATGGAACTACCTATACTTCATGGATCTAAGGATGACCAAGAAGTATGTTATAAAGAAGCTCAATATACACACTATGTAATAATGTATGATGAGAAATAGACCCAACCTGACTAGCAACCAAATTGTACTAGATGACTCCCTCTCGGCATTGTTGTAGGCTTTGATTGTGATAGTTTCTGGATGAATGTCTTTATATATATAACTCAATAATCATGCCAATTTAAGAGATATGATGTTCAATCCTGAACCATTATCTATAAGAACCTACTTGATCTTATGACCTAAAATGATTATCTCAATGCATAATGGGTTATTGTGGTTTTGACCAAGGGTGGACATCTCCTTTTGATCAAATGTGATCTGTCAAAATGAAGACAAATATCCAACTAGGTTCTAGAAATGATCAAGGTTTATATCATTAGGCACAATAATCTCTTTTAAAAGTTTATTGAAGATGGTTCTATCGACACCAGATGTCTACAAGAGTTCTAATATGGAAATTTGTGCAAGGCTTTTATCTAATTGATCCATTAGACTGTAAGGCCTTTGAATTATGGATTGAACTAGTTTAGTATTTGTTGGGGTAGTATTTAACTTTGGAACCATTAGCATAATTTTATCATTGGGTTTATGGAAAGAAGTGTGTGAAGCGCCCTAGATGGTAACTCGTAGACATCTAGTTGCAAATACACAAGCTAGAGGTGGCAAGGAGTTATTATAATTAGAAGATGAAGGAAATGGACCTTAAATAGTGACTCGTGTCTGACTAACTGTATTGCTATAGTTTTGGGTCAATGAGGAAACTTTATAATTAGAAGAAAAGTTCTATTGTTTAGCATTAGTAACTCATGCAAATGGAGTAGCAACATGACGATGCAAATCCATCATGGTATTACTAGAGGGAGAGGGTACTGACCCTATAATGATGGGTCCCATGTTGTGAGGAACATGAGATTGGCCACATGGTTTTTTAATAAATAGTGATAACATGGGTTACATAAATGCATCCCATAGTATTATTATAGTTCTAAGGTACATTGTTATAAGACACATTATTAGTGTGGGAATAATGATATCAATTATGCTCATTATAATTTTGACCTTGTTGTTGGTTCTGATTCTACCTCTGTCCTTGATTCTAACCATTTTGATTATTTCTTAGAGGTGGTGGATTATGTCAAGGAAAGGGGTCTTTGTAGATTCTCATATCCTAATTTGTGTCCTAATTAAGGGCCAACTTAATTTCTAGTTCACCACTTTCAATAAAGCCCTCAATAATATGTTGTAATTAAAAGTAATAATATGCACCATGGCCAATAACATGATGAAAGTTACACCATTTATTCTCTTTATACCAATCTAGTTTTGGATGATCTTGAGGAAATAGCCCTGTACCAGCCATATAATTCAATTAGCTACAATGAGCTTTTGTAACATTCTTTCAATTGATTCTCCTAACTTGCTAAAGACTCTTAAAATTTTTATGAAATGTCCTTCATGGAGGTTGTCTCTACAAAGTAGGTAGTGGGTTTGGTGGAGTTAGTTGTACATTTGAAGGAGGCATAGCCTGTATGATTTGTACGTGTCTTATTTTTGTCAACCCATTTCCAAACATGTTCTTATTTTTGCTAAATCCCTTAGGCTTATCTTGCATAACTATTTGAGTCAGTGATTTAGTCTGATTAGATGTTTGTCCTTGGGAAAAAATCTGAACAAGGCGACTAGAAATAAGAGCCTTCTTAATCTCCACTCATTTGTAAATAATTTATTCAAATGAGTTATCACAAGTGAACCATAGATTATGTGTGACTTCAAGATCCAAATTCTATATGAATATATCAGCCAACTATTTGTTTGGCAAATTGTGTTGAAAGTGGCCTGCCAATGCTCCCCACCTTTTTAGATATGTAGTGAAACTTCACTGTCATGCTTCTTAGATTTTCATAAGTCAAAAATGGTCAATTCATGTTCTATGTTATATGATAAATGGTTAATGAACTTTTTTGATCAGTTGTTCCAATCTAAAACTAATCCCTTGGATAGTATAAGTAGCCAATAAAGATCTTGTCCAGTTAAACTTTGCGTAAATAGTCATAATAAGTACTCACTATTATAAGCAACCTCTTGAAATAGGATGAAGAATGCCTATATGTGTTTACATGGATATCCTTTTAATTTGTACTTGTCAAATTTGGGTGCCTCAAAATGAGGTGGAAAGGGTTTTTGGAGAATAGATAAATCAAATGGATATGGTCATATGTCATCAAATTTGTACTTTTTAACTCTATTATTCATATCCAATGTTTGGATAATTTCCTTCATATAATTCCATTCTTGCATGTTTGATGCATTTGTGGATTGGATAAGATGTTATTGGGGTGGAATGTGCCCTAGGTTTTGTTGTGGTTGAGGTGGAATGTGCCCCTAGTTTTGTTACTATTGGGGTGGAATGTGCCCGTAGTTTTGTGTGGACCTATAGGGAGTGTATACATTTCCATCCATGACTTGGTTCTGAGTTACCCCTTGATTTAAAAACATATTAAGTTGATTATTGGATTCTAAAACTTTCCTTGAATTTGGTTGTTTCATACTTTGTTGAATTTAGAAATTTCTATGTATATTTACCAATCTTTGGGTTGGTTGAAAAGAACTAGCCAAATTGTCTTGAGGGATTTCCTCAATTCAGATTGAATGTTTATATTTTTGAGTTTGTAAAGTAACAAGAGGTTCTTGATGATTGAGGATTATATGTTCCATGTCAAATGGAAATTTTTTAAGTTCTCTTGTGACTTTAATTGTTCATTTAGGTTACCTTGATCCACTATGGTAATGTTCTCACCCAATATTTGTTGCATGCTTTCAACCAAATTTCCTTGTTATTTCAAAACATTATTGTGAATTGAAGTAGCGACTAGGGAGTTAATTACGTTTGTGACAAGTTGATCTACATATCATTGACTTATTATCTTGATCTTAGATAGAAGATCTAGATTTGTGGGTTTTGACTCTATTTGTATTTCCTTTCCTTTGTTAGAGGAAGAAGGTATGTCTATAAGTGAAAAATCTTTCTTTGCCATTGTTTTTATCCATCTCTAACTAAGGTATACAATTAACCTATAGGAAAGTTAGAAGGTAGTCTAACACCTGATTCTATTAATCTAAAAATGGCTTCATCTTGATATTCTTGGGGTTGATATTCATTGTAATCATCTTCAAATCTTAATGTTGTGGGGATATCATCAAAAATAATGGGTTTATCTTGACCATCATAAAATTGCTCATCTTCATAACTAAAGCCATAATAGGCCCCACTACAAGTGAACCTTTGCTTCATGTCTAAAAATAGCTGCTCCATGTGCTTAACTAACTTTATACCAATGCTTGGAAACCAATCAAAGTATTCTTTGGCTGTCTTTTAAACAAATAGCCAAGGTACCTATGAGACTATAAGGGATGGTGGTCTTACCATGCACAATTTAGAAGATTTGGTTCATGAGTTTACTTAACCTCGGATAAAGTTGAAATTGTATATATCAAAAGTGAGTAAGGTAACTAAAAGACCCAAGGTAAAAACTAGGACACCAAAGCCTATATCTTTGTGATACAACCACACTATAAAAACTAGCTTCAACTTTGATAGGTTAGACCTAGAAATTTAGTTGAAATCTCTCTAGATTATGAAGAGGATAAAATAAACTAAGCAACTCAATATGTAAAAACATATTTGAATCACTACGTATAAATATAAGACCAAATAGGTAGCACAACATCACCAGATGACTCTAGTAGGATAAAATATGTTATATGACTCAAAGAATGAGTGATAAACAAGATTAATTGAGTCCACCAAGATGATAATGTGATTTTGAGTCTTAATAAATGACCTTCAATCCAAATTTAAAATTTAACCCAAGTTAAAGTAAGCTTAGTGCACAAATGGTGAACCCACTTTGACACACCAACCCTTAGAACTCATAAAGGCTCAATTTTGAATGTGGATTGTAAATAAAGGATTTAAACAAATTATGTAAAATATCTAGACTCAATTGGGTAGCATGATTGTGCCAAAGTGGATGACATGACACAAAACTTTTGATAACAATTTGAACAAGGGAAAGGTGAATTTTCTATTTGGATAGCGTAATGCCTCCCTTGCTTAAGAAAATTTAGGATATTGTGTTTTGGTTAAATTTATTGAGTTAACAAGAAGTTTTAGACACAAATAAAGACCAAGTAAGCTAATGACAAAAAAAATGTCTTAGGTCTAAACTAACAAAGTATGGCAAAATGGGGTCTACTAAAATAGCAACATTTTGATCATTCTAGGGAAATCAATTATAAAATGAATTACATGTCAAATGATCAAAAAAACAAGCATAAAAATTGGGTGGCCATAGCATTAGATAGTTGTAAAAATGTTTAGTCCTTATTAAAACCACTACATCCTACTGTTCACTCAGTGTAGTGTAATGTACAAATGTAGATACATCCCACATGTAACTCCGAAGGAGTAAAATGAAGTCAACGCTAAAAGGAGAAACCTTAAGTCAAAGCTTACCTAAATAACTTGTGGGAGGTAATGACATCCCCGTTGCAAGTCAAGTTTGAATGAAAATAAAGAAAACATAAAATAGAAAGACTTTAGGGTCTTTTCAAGATTACCCAAACTTTTATGAGTTTTTGAGGAGTGCTTTAGGTGACATTCTTTCTAAGCCTTGGATTAGGCTATTTACAATATGAATGGCACTTTTAATTCCAAGGGTTCCATAAAGGGGAAAAATAGAAGAGCATACACACAATATTCCTCCTTTTTCCAAACAAAATCTATGTAAAAAACTATTGAAAACAAGAATTGACAAGTGTGTTTAATTTTAAGCTCAAATGAAATATTTGGTGGTGTTCATTTGACCCCTTGGTCTAAGTTAAAAACTTTGAAAACATTCAACAAAACATCTAATTTTTTTGTTAAACACCAAGAAAAGCTCGTAATTGATTTTTAAGCATGAAAAAGGTGATTTAAACATGTTTCCATTAAATTTAAAGCTTGGTTCTATAGGAAAAATGTTAGCATGTCCTTTAGCTTTGAATCTCTTTTTGGTTTAAAATAATGAACTTTAGAAAAATAGCTCTCAGGTCTATGTTTTAAGAAAAACATAGTGATTGACATCAATTATTACAATTTACGATGGTTACTTTGTCTAATCGAGATATAATTGATGTTGGTTTTGCTAATTGACATCAATTAGTCCATGTAACTAATGTTAGTATTACTTGTCAATGTTAGTTACTGTGTAAAATTGTGGCAAACAAAAATGGAAAAATAAAGTTAGAAAATCAATTTGTAAGAGTTTTATAGGTCCAAATGAATGTTTTGAAGTTTAAAAATGATCTTCTTCAGGTGTGAGATGTGTCTTGTCCCATCAGGTGTGCCAAGATGTAGATAGGATTACAAAGCAAGTTAGTCAAGCATTAGTAGTCTATAAATAATTAAACATGCATAAAGAACTAACTAACCAAGCCTATCTATTCCTATGATAATTACAAAGGATAACAAGAAAAAAATGAAAGAAAGAAACATCATATTACCTTCTAAAATTGAGTCACCATACCCATGTGGCTCAAAAGCATGGTCTCCCTTGATCAAGCATCCTTGTCTTTGTCAACAATGGTGGTAAGCTCCTCCAATGCCTCAAAAACACTCCATAAAACCTAGGTTCATGATTCCAAATAACTAAAATATCCTATTAATGAAGATTGTAAATAAAATCAATGACAAAATGAAAATCCTTATGGAAATAATTTAACATTATAACTTTGTAATATTCAAGCTTTTTTATTCATGTCCATGGCCTCTCTATTTATAGATTTTTAAGATTGGTCAGGATCAACCATGACCATCCATATCAAGATTGGGATGTGGCCATGGATAATCCTAATAATTGAAATTAAATCCATAATTATCTTCATCATGACCTTGGAAGAAGGGGCATTTAAGAGGTATGGGAGGCATTAACTAGGCATGTGTGACACATAATCTTGATATTTATGGCATTTATGGCTTAGGGACATCTTCCTAAGAAATGATGTCACCTATTGATATAGATATTCAAAATCAATTTCCAATAATGAGATATTAAAAAAGATATATGAAATTCTTACATAAGCTCTTAAATCGGATTAATTAGCTTAAGTAAGTTTAATCAAGTTTAGTGCAATTCTTTGGAAATTGGTGCATAATTAATCAAAATTGTCAAAAAGTCATATCACTATGTCATAATTTGACTGGAGAGGAACTAGAAGGTGATGTTAGATGCATTTAATATGTATTCCCATTTAGGATGTTTCCAACCCCAAATAACAAAGGTATGTGATGTGTACTAATGAATTAGAAGAAAAGAGTACATTGAAACACTAAATGGCAAAATTGTTATTTTAAATCGAAATGATTGATCAAAGTTAGCTATCCCATAAAATGAATTTCCTTATTTAGGGATACTCTTACCTAAAATAGCACTTTTAAGTAACAAGTTTGAGCCATTTAGCAAGTTTTGTGGATTTTCACCTAAAATGTGCATTTGATTGTAATTTGAGTAAGATTGACAATTTGAACACAAATGGTGTTAGGAATTGGATGTATACAAATCCCACATGATAATACTAATATTTTATTTATTTAGTTATTTCATTAATAATTTTAAAATATGTTTCACTAACATTTGGATGCAACTTCTGAGCCACGGGCCATTATCTAGTTAAGGGCATTTAGGGAACATTCATTGTTTCTATGTTTGGAATTTTTTGTGCTTTAGGAACAAAAACTTGATCTTTGACATTATTTGACATAAAATTAAGAATAATAGAAGTATTTTTCACATCCTAAGCTTATTCAACTACTCTTATTGTAGTTTTAGTCATAGATGGCACTTGACCATTTGTGTTGCTAGCTTCACCAACTTGGTTGAATGCAATGTGATCATCCAAATGCTAATTAAAATTGATAGCATCAGATTGCCTTGGAACTTATTGAGATTATCCTTGGGTTTCCATATTTATTTATTGATATTGAACACCTTGAAGAGGGAACTCTTATTTTTTCATATGTCGCATGGTAATCTCTTGTGATACCATGCTTTATTCTTAATGTCATTTGGATTGGAAGGTTGCCAACCTAGATCCTGCATTAAGTTATTTTGGGGAATAATAGCTTTTAAGTTGGAAGGCACATTGTGATCAAGGGTTTCATATGGCTTAGTTTGGGTTATAGATCCTTGATTTTGATAAGGTTGCTTATTGTCCTTTAAACTTTGATAAGGTGGCCTTTGGTTATTCAAACACTGATATGTACTCTAGTTTTGTTGTTGATAAGGTCTACCTTGGTACTGTTGTCTCTTAAGTGAAATAATTTCATTTTTCAAAATATTGTAACATGATTTAAAAATAACCAATATCACTATATTTATTAGGAGGGGCTACAACTTGGACTTTAGAAGATGTAATAGGGGTTATAAATGGCATTTGGGAAACATGAGGGGGAAAACAAATTACTGTTTCTTAAAAAAGGGAATTAGAGGCCTTAGAACAAGTTTATCAGCTTGAATCAAGTTGTTCTCTTCTCTAATATCAATCTTATATGTATTTGGTAAGTTATTGCCATCGATGGACTATATCATGACACTTATATTAGAATTAAGGGCCTTAAGGAAGTACAAAAATGAATAGTTTGTCTAACCAATACAGGGATCCTAATCTATGTCTTTTGGAATATGAGGTTAAAGTAAAAATGAATACTCTATGGATGGTATAACCAATGTAGGGATCTTAATCCATGTCCTTTGCAATATGAGGTTAAATTATTACATGAATTCATGAGGGTAACTTTTATGGTAGTCAATTATTTAACCAAAGATAGATGATCAGATTGTTCTTCAAATTACTTAACTAAAGCTGCACCTAACTCATCCCGAGTAGAAATGGAGGTCAAAGAAAGATTCATATACCATTGCAATACTTTTCCCTTTAAAAAGGCAACAATTAATTTGATAGACACATTATCTTGAGTAACATTATAAATAGAACGTAACTTAGGTGTTAGTTCACATATTAACATATTCAGAATTGCTTAGACTTCTGATGCCGCTTCCAATGTGCGTGCAGACTAAAAATTTGAATCTGGGGAATGACTGTCGGGTAGCCGAAGCGGCTTTAGCCCCTAAATCAGCTATGGTCTCTAAATCAGCATGCAAGGAGAGGGTTCTGAACCCTAAAGAGACTACTCCTGCGGGTGGAGGAAGGTTTTTGACTGGGCGTTCTGCCAATGCTACTGGATCAGGGTATGGAGCAAGGGGAAGATATTTTGCGGATGTGGCTACATTCAAAGCGAATCTACATGATGATGTGCCTCGTGCATTATCTAGGCCATCCCCTGCATTGCCAGTAAGTGCTCTAAAACCCATTAGGGTAAATCTAGATATGGAAATAGTTGATGGAATCCTTGAAAGGATATAAGTTTTTTCCTCTCAAGCTGCTATTTTTTGGTTTCAAGGTTTTTGGCCCTCGCTGGTTGATCTACATGGATGGATATCCGAGAATTGGGTGCCACTTATTGAAGACAGTGTTGAAATCTTCCCCTGCGTGAAAGGATTCTTTATTGCTGTCTTCCAAAGCCCTGAGGACAGGAGGATAATCTTGAGTAACAGTGATTTTTTATGGCAGGGCAAATATCCTCTCATGGCTAAACGGTGGCACAAGGATTTTAATCCGCTTACGGAAACCTTTAACAAGGTTCCGATATGGGTTCAGTTACCAAATCTACCAATACATCTTTGGCATGAACCGGTCTTTGAAACTATCCGGAATGCAATAGGAGACTATTTGTTTGTGGATAAAAATACTTTGCTTGGTTACCATTCGACCTGTGCTCGCTTTATGGTTGAAATGGATGTTTCAAAAGGCCTACCAGTGGTGATTTGCCTAGACTCCCCAGGGGGAACTTGGACACAAGTGTTGGATTTTGAGGGTGTACCTTTTCGGTGCAGATGATGTCACCAGACAGGTCATCTGGCTGCTCGTTGTTTGGCAGGGATTACAAAGTCCAGAAGACCACATTCTTGGTGGGCCAATGCTTCCTCAGAACACTATATAGCTAATCAACCTATGGAAGATCTGGCTGATTCTTAGAATGAAGATAGCATTCATTCCGAGCCAATGATTGAGGAGGAGCCGCTGGTGAAAGACTCCATAGATGGTCCTGTGGGGACTGAGATTACAGAACTTTCAAAGCCAGTGGTAGTGGAGGCTTTGGTTTCTCCCCCTGTTTTGGAGGATCAACCTAGGAACCAAATTTTGGTTGGTGTTCATAAGGATATTGATGAGTCACCTGTATCCATTGGGCTTAATGGACCACCGTTACCTGAGGTATGGATGACAGAGGCAACTAAGGTAGAGGATGGATGGACCGCTGTGAAGAGGAAGAAGTCTAAGCCTTTGGTCCCCCCTCTAGATATGAACCTTCGTTTGTGTAAAAGGTAACTAATTATTTTTTGAAGGTTGAAGGATGTTGTTCCCGTCTATCGATGGTACGTTTTGTGTAGTGTCAGCAAAAACATCTAGTCTTTTCTGCTGTTTTCAGGTTCTTGTTTTACCTGGCTTGGTTTGTACCTGATTTGGTGTTTTGATCTTCTTTGGGCTTTAAGGTTTATCATTTTTTGATGTAAAGGGTTTCGGGGTCCCTTCAAAACCTGCTTTTACCATAATCTAAAACATTATAAATAGAACATACATTGGTAATATCTGTGATATGTTCAATAGCAGTAGTTTCATCCCATTCTCTATAGAAAAAATGGATACCTTTTAGAGTAGACACAAGAATGTCATCATATTGGGCCAAATTCAATGGACTACCCATATTAAATGGGATAAATATTTGATTCATGATAACCATTTGGGAAAAAGAGATTTGGATTATAAGGACAATAGATTGTAATAAAATAATAGATTGACCAAAATCTAAATACTATTTTGGAGGATAAGGCCTTATACTATTAAATCTTGATATTTTATAAGAAGTAAGAGGCAGTTCAATATGTTCAAAATAAGTACCTTTACTTGATGCTCTTATTGTAACATTTGGTATGAAAACATTGCCTAAAATATGCTATGAGCTCTGCAACTTAAAGGATATTCAGATTTTGATGCTGGTAGATCTCTCTTACTATTTTGAATCTTTCTTCTCAATCTTCAAACATTAATTATACCAAAGAAACTTGTTGGTCCTACCAAGCATGGCAAAACTGTTAGGGTTCTATATTTACACCCCAGCTGAGAAGAGGATTATTCAGATATTCCTATTCAAATCTAGTCTAACATGGGACTATTCTTAGGTTATGGGTATCCTAAAAGTGGATTAGACCTCCAAAGAAGGCTAGCATCCTTATAGATCTATCACCTACACTAAACCTAAATTAACACCTACATGGAAAATGGAGATACAATTGAGAAAAATTATAAAATCATGTAAAAAGGAGGTGATGCACCAGTGATTTGATCACTCCAACTCACAAAAAACACACTATGAGACACTTTATATACTGAATAACATCAATCTCAGACAAATATTTTAGAATAAGGCATTAATCAGTTACTAGATTGGAAAGAGAGGGGAAATATCCACTTTCAAACTAGATAATAAACTATAGATTACACTTATAATGACATATGATACTATTAAGAACTTTTTGAAGGTGATAAGATTTGAGACATAAGAAAGGAACATACATTCACTTAATATTAGTGCATGAATTCATAGCACACACTTCAATTTGGCTTATAAAAGGATGGAATTTAGTCTTTATTGCATAAAAAAAGCATCACAATACAAATTTTGAAAGAGTCTATTCATGCCAAAAATAGGGATAGATGATCCATTTTAAGGCTTTAGAAGGTTGAATTTATATAAAAAAGAAAGAGAGAGGGAATTATGCATTGAAAAAGGACAAACTACTTCTGATGGATTAGATCTAATTTGAGGATGCTATTGAGTAAATATGTTATCAAGAAGGCATAATTTCAAATTCCTTGTAAAATAATTGAATGCTCACTACCCTTATCCAACCGCCAGATATTTTATTTTAACTTCATGATATCATATAATGGTCTACTAACAAGGATCACATCTTGAAATTGGTAGAAATGTGCCACATCTGCATTAGGTGGCCATGTGAGCCTTAAAATGTGAACCATGATGAGGTGAGACACAAGTCCACTATATGCAAAAACCAATCTTAGACCATTGGTTTTCACATAATTACTGGTCTATCCTCAAATTTTTAATTAGACCCAAAGGATATATTTCATAGAGATTTAATGATAATGCTTGGTCTCTAAACTATGGCCCTAGTTCAAATTTGGTTTGCCTATGAGCTCAGCTCTTTGACATTTACTTTTTCTAGGTCCATTTAAATTTCTTCCACTTTCATAGGAAATGTCTCAAGATTTCTCTCACTTATTGGTTTTTGATTACCAACTTAGAATACCCACATCATGCTCAACTATCTTTAATATTACTAGTTCCATAGATCCTTTTGACTTATTGACTCCACTAACACTATTAAATCTAGATGTATGAATACATGTGAGTCTTCGATCTTATTCCAAGACCCACTAACTTTGGACAATTGTTCTCTTTGTATTCATCGTCAAGATCCTATGACCCTTTTTCAATTATCTCTCTCTATCGATCTTGATGTGCATAGATGTTTATGAGCCATCAATCTTTTACTAGGATCTACGTGTATTTGACACTTGTCCTCAACTCATTATTTCCTTAGATTTGCTAACCAATTTTACTCACACACATCATCTGATCAAGATGTATGAGAGAGTGTGAGCCCTTGATTTATATGAGACCCATCCTTTTGTAAGTAAATTCATTCTGTTGGATCTTGGCTTTACTATTTGACATTATTGGATCATGTCCAACTTGTAGATCTTTAAAGGCTTTAAGCTAGGGACCTTTTGACTTGGTTGACTCTAGTGTCGATCATTAGATCTTATGAGTTAGTAAGAGGGATCCCATTGACCATTAGATCTCGACCAACTTTAAGCCTTTTAAGGACCTTTTGAACCCAAATGGTTACTTTCCTTGATTAAAATTTCCATTCATGCTAACATCATTTAACATCCATGTGAATGTATTTGACATTCCATAGACTATCAAATTTAAGAAGTAATGAATATTTGCCTAAGTTTAAACTTCACATTCATGTGAACATCTTCATTTTTTGGGTCAACTTTAAAGGCTTAGATCTTGAAGATAAAAATTCATGAAGGCACAAAAATTTAAGCTAGTAATCAAGGTACTAAAAGCAACATGTATACATTACCCAAGGGATTGAGAGGCTTTTGGAGCATACTTATCAAATGTACAAACAAGCTAACCATTCCATTTTTGAGTGACATCTTGATGACAGTTTGACTCCTAGACTTGTTATTTTGAGCTTTTTCTTAATCTTTGGAAGCTCAAATGAACTTCTGAAGCATAAGCAAACATGTGCATGACCTAAACTATAAGATTACCAGTGCAAATTTATATGGATCCTCCATTTGTCATTGGATCCTTCTCTCAATTAGGAACATTGCTCAGTCCTTGAAAGCTTTGTATGTAGACCAATAATGGCCAACAATAACCATGATATTTATTGTTTAATGGTCAATTATCCATCATGGATATTGTGAGTATGTGAAATAAATGATTTACTTACAATGGTTGATGTTACGTATTTTAAGATTTAGAAATATTGACAATAAGGAAAAAATTTAATGCTCAATACTTGTCTCGTGCTTAGGATTTTGGTACTCATGATTGGTTTTCTAGTTAGATTGTGTCGCCACTAAGTTGGATGAAACATTTAAAATATTAGAGGAACTTGAAAGCAAATAGAAATATAACATACCATCACAAGTAGTTAATGATTTTTAATAGGATATTAAAGTGATAGTTTCTTGATATTTATTTACCATTTTTTCAATATAGAGGCAAAATGAGAGCTCTTATAGTTGGGTAATTGAGATAAGAAGGTTAGATAGAAAATGTAGACTAATTTTAAGACAATTTTCATGAAGCTTAGATAATAATTTATCATTGGTTTTTCACTCAAGTTTCTTGATTGAATGGATTTCTTGTCTACCATAAAGATAAAAAAGTAATGACACACATTAGTAAGAAATTTATGTGTATTCAAATTCTTACATCATGTGTGCATTTTCTCAAATAAATATTTTTTGTTTAAAATACATGTCCTTCCTAGTATGAGAGATATTATTTAGATTGCATTTAGTTGACTAATGAATATGATTGAGATTCAATGGCACCACTCTCACATGAAAGTCTATCTATATTTTAGAATTTTTTTTATAATTTTTGTGTTTATTTTTCATTCGATTCAGTGAAAAAATCTCTACATACTTTCCTAAACCAATGTTTTTACAGGAAACATTTTTGTGTAAGGTTATAATTTTTTCATGAGATAAGTATTTCCATACTTTTGCAAGATTTTTTTTTTTTTTTTTTGGGTTAATTATAAACAAATCTCTATTTCTAGATTTCATAACAATAATATTGTGAGTAGAAAAGTGTTTTTGATATCCATTAGGTAAAGCATTTTCATGCACTAGATATGGTATAACACTATATAAAAGGTGTTATCAATCATTCTGCTTTGTGTTGAGTTTTTTGTGATTCTAAATGGAATATTTTAGAATGAAAATTATAATATAAATTTACACAAATTATTCAATGGAGTAAAAAAATTTTGATTTATGTGAAAGACAGGATTATTTGGTTATAAGGTGAATGGTTTGGCTCATTCTCTTTGCATAATGGAGATTAAATGGTTGTTTGTACTTCAATATAGTATATGGGTGAAATTAATTTCGATGTGAAAAATAAATGAATGTTGATTACCTAAATAAATTATTACTATTTTAAATTTGATAGCCAAATGACCATCATGACAAACTAGGATTAACACAATATAACTGCCATTTAGATGTCAATTATAATCTTGGGTAGAAACACACTAAAATGACTATTTTATAAAATTAAAGGTTGTTTTATTTTGAGATGGGAACCATATTTTATGTTATTTAGTCAAACTTTTATTTTTTGAAGGTGTTACATTCAATAATTCACTTTTAGATATGATTTCAAATTTCTATGGACATGGATATATATTTTTTTCATTACATTATATGTTTCAATACATATGTGTGCTTACAAGGACATAAGTTTTTAATAAATATAGATTTACATATGAGTTGGCTTATTTTTCCTGAGTCATATTTTTGATAAATTGGTAGATTTCATTTATATTTTTGAGAAGACATTATTTAAATATTTTATCATGAAAAAAGATTTGATTAGCTACAATGGCTTATTCGTGGACAACATATGAGTATATTATGCATGGTAATTTTGGTTTCAACTTGAATAATTGAATATCTTTCATGTAAAATATTGTATTTGAATGTTTATTGAATTATTATGAAAATGTTCATGGAAATTGATGCTAACCTATTTAGTTTTATTTTGATGTTGGTAGTTGGTAATGTTTGTTTTGCACGATTAAATTCTTATTTGAATGTTTGTGAATGAGGCAAGGGACCCAAACCCATTAGAATTGTTAGTGGTCTATTATTATTTTGAATTTTATCTATATATTTTATTTATTGTCTATCATGAGCTAACCAATTGATTTTTTAAATTCAATTAAAGTTAACAACTAACTAACTAAAGTTATTTGTAACTTATTCCTAATTATCTTGAAAAGAGAAGACTTTATAAATAGATCAAATACACTTTACAAATGGAGAAAGAATAAAGATAGATGAAAAATAATTTCTTTGATGTTGAATTAACCCACCTTTTTAGCATAGACATGGATTCATATGTGTAGAAATCTATGTAATTGACATGCATAATGATGAATACATCACATTTTAAGATTTCTTTTTATCTTTTTATAGTAAATTATTATATTTTTAAACATTATTTGTACTCAAAATAATCATTTATTAATAAAATAATTTCAATTTATATTTAAATCCAAGTAACATGTGAAAAAAGATCAAGATTTTTTGGAAAGACGATAAAGGAGAGAGGATATTATAGAGCACTTATAGTTTGTGGGATTTTATAGTATCCCCTCCCTGTCATCATACCATCAATCTATCTAATTTAGGTATGATTCATTATGGTTATTATCCTTCTCCTATATTAAATCGTCACCTCCATTCTTAATACATCATTTGATATAGGTACAATTGATAGGATTCAGAGTAGACATGGTGCCAAAAAAAGCTCAAAAGTTTATCCTAGAAGTTTACTATGAGATATTGATCTCGAATCTAAGACTCATCTTCTGCATGTGGTTTTGAGCCTTCTAGAGTTTGATAAAGCTTGAAATTATTTAGAAAATTTTACCCTTGTTGCTTATTTTATGGTTCAATTCCATCTAGAGAGATTCTTGAAGTAATAGGTTCACAACCACTAGTAAGGCCATGGGGTGAAACTTGAAGTTGTCCAAAACCTAACCAAGGGTTTCTTCCTATTTTTGGTTTCAAGCTATAAACACTATAGAGCCATTATTAATCATATCCCTTGGTTCATTTATGGTTTTTTTTCCTTTTAGACAAAAGACTATAATGTATCTAAATAATTTAAACTTGAAATCCCACTATAGGTAGAGTTTATAGGCTTTCCTCTACCTATGTGAAATCTTCTAAACCAACGTATCAATCCTCTAGGCCACTTCATCTTCCATGACCAGCAAAGGTTTTATGTAGCCTGACCCTAGAGATGGATTTATGTTGAGATTGACCTACTCAAGGATCATAAATAATCCATTCACATTCAAGTTCGAAAAAACCATTTCTCTTAGGGTGTCTTCTACATTAATATTTTGAATACTTTTCAAGGTGTCAAGCTTAAGACCACATGATTAGGGAATGTCCCCTGATGGTCTCCTCTCCTATCATAACTTAGAATAAAAGTGGGTCTAAGCTAAAACCCTCATCCTCTAATGGGTGGAACATGGTGTCTAATAGGAAGAATACCACTACTTGTGGAAATAAATGACCTTAAGCATCTATACCTTGGCTGTCAAGAAATCTAAAATCATCATCCCCTTTACCAAAACTTTACTGATACCTCAATTTAAATACAAAAAACACATTTATTTTTCACCATACATGGTTTATTGATTCATGTCTTCACCATCTCGCTTACCTATGGCTCATGTATTACAACCCTTATCAGAGGTGAATGATTCATATTAAGATATGGGGCTTGTGACCCTAAACTAAAATGCTATCATGCAATGCTCACATAATCTTTCTCCCTCCATAGATGAGGATTATGTGCCACCTAAAATGCATCCCTTCAAGATGGGATATTTTTCTCATTCTAGGCCTAACTTTTAATTGGTTTGCATCCCTCTTAGACCTTTATGAGGGAAATGATATGAACTTAGATGTTTCCCAATTATAGTTTATTCTTGGAATATTTGATTACTCAATGAAATGATTCATAATTATATATTTAATAACAATTATCATCATTTTTCTCACATAAAAATTATTTGCATATAAGAAGTAAATTTTTTTGACTTTTTTGATTCATTTTATAGCTCACACAATTTGGCCTGAGGACATCTATCAAGCCACCTATCATGAATTTGGATAGGGGTAGGGGGTGGAGTGGGGTGGGATTTTTCACCCTTAAGGCACCTGACTTGGCTTCAAAAATAATTTCTTTGGGTTCTAAACCTACCCATCACATGGTCTAGACCATTTTTGACTTTGATAACCATATCATTGGCCTTGTCAATATTTATGCATCTAATAATGCCATGGAGTGCAACATTATCTAGAGATGAGTTATTGATTCCCTCCTAGATTTGCATTGGATTGTATGTAGTGACTTTAAAATTATTGAATATATGGAAGATAAGAAAGGTTTCCATCCCATGAGATGATGTGTAGGAGTATGGGAAGCTTGGATCTACATGCATAATAAACTTTTCACTTCAACCAAAAGCATTGTAGATGGGGTGATCCCAACTCCCCATGGTTCACCAGGTGCAATTTTCATCAGTTTGAAGATCAAGTCCTTAAATTCCTTGATCATGATCTCTTAAATGAGTAAAGACCATTTATTTTTCACTCTTGGTAATGGATAACATATGGTTTTCATTTCAAACACTTTTTTGTTTGACCACCACCCCATTTTATTTCACATACATTGGAATTCTCCTCAGGTGAAACATAAGAGTTTCTATTTTTAACTCAACACAACCCACCTCAATTGTGACATGAATATAGAGCATATCACTAGGATTTGGAATTTATCCCCCAGACTCATAGGGGACACTAACTGGATTGAGTGGTGGTTAACACTATAACCAAAACCAAAACCTTCCTATGAATTTATGGCAAACAAGAAGTTATACTCAAGAAACACATCTAAATGATATAAATCATGAGTATATTAGGTTCTCATAGGAGTTAGAAGTTCCACCTTTAAACTCTCACTTGCAGACTGAAGCCACCATGTGGAGTCACAAGATCCATGTTATGGAGGCTTATAAGGATAGAAGGACACAACTCTGGGAAAGGATGCATTGGTTGAATACTGGAGATAAAGTGACCAAAGAAATATTTTCTCTCCTTCAATCAAGGTAAGCTTTAGAAAAAATAAAAGCCATTAAAAGTAATTCAAATAAGATTTTTAGGCTTTTGGATATCCTCCAAGCCTTTGTCCAACACTACCATAGTGTCTTTCCTCCACAACCATCATCACCTACCAATGAGGTTTCTAAAATCCAATGACTTGATGTGGTCCCCTGTAAGCTCTCAAAAGCTGAGAAAGTTCCCTATGATAGACTGACCTTAAATAATATGTTATGTAGATGTGCTATGATAAATCCCTAGGTGATAATGGCTTTACCTATGATTTATATCAAACCCTATAGGACATGATCAGGCCTAATCTCCATAGAGTGTATTATGAAGTGGTCTTGACTAATTATTTAGGCCACCTCATCAATCCTGGGAACATTAACATCATTCACAAAGTTGGGGATCCTAAGGTAATTACCAACTAGATACCCATTACTTTATTTAATGTGTCCTATAAAATTATTACCAAAAATTTAGATCTTAGAATTAAAGACTTAGTTCCCTTAATTATGCAATGTGAGTAAACTAGATTCATTCAACATCAATATATTTTAGACAATGTTATTTCTATTTCGGAGGGTATGGAATGGGCTAGACTTTTAAACCATAAGGCCTTGTTTATCAAGATAGATTTTTAGAAATCCTATGGTTATATTATATAACCTTTTATTATTTCCATTTTACAGGCTCTAAGGTTTTTCCCCAAGTTTGTTCATAATATCAATATGTTATTTTAAGATGTTGGGGCATGCATCACTATCAACTACTCATAGTCTCAACCTTTTGAGCATAACAGGTCTATCAAACATGGGATCCCCCTAGTCATTTCACTTTATGTGTTAGTTTATAAAGGTTTTAGTTATATTTTAGACAATTATTCTTCCAAGGGGTAGGTCAATGGGACCTTTATACCTTAGACATACGACTAATTAATCAATGGGTAGTTTTTTGATGAATTCTTTCTGACCCTACAAGAAGATGAAAACATTGTCAAGAATAACATGGAATGTCTAGATATTTTTTGCCTTGCCTCTATGTCATCTATTTAGTGGCATAAAACCTAGTGCTACTACTAATCCTTACCACCCAAACCTTCTTGGATGGAGGGATATATGTGTTAATGGATCCTTTTAGGGGTCCATTTAAAATGTGTAGGCATGCCTTTTGCTTTTAGAGCCTCCCTTGCTGAGTTGTGGTCCTATGTGGTTTAAATAGTGGAAAAAAATTATATTTATAGATCACTAAGACATTGAACTTAGCCAATAAATTTAATATTTGTTCTAAGGTGCTCACTGCCACTAATGATTACTACTATTCTTGTTGGGAACCTTCAAATGCCTCTTATGCTAAGCTTGAGAAGCTATTGAGAGGCTTTCTTTGGGATAACTCTGAAGGCTGCTAGATATTTCATCAAATCTCTTGGTCCATCTACTGTCGCCTTGAAGAAGTTGGTGGGTTGGGGCTTATTGACATAAAGCTTTAGGGTACTGCTCTTAGGGCCAAATGGATCATTTGAAGTCTAGAAGGTGATTAATCCTATGAAATTTTACTACTACACTCCATGTCTCAAGGCTTCCCTCTTGAAATAAAATCTTTGCAAGGTGTAGGCTTTCATAGAACACTTATTTTCCAGTATCTATCAAATTTGGGTGTACATTTATCATGCAGAGTATCTAGAAGGATTTGGAAAAGATTAAACCTCGCCTTATTTATGTAGGGGATGGCTTAAAAGTAATATTTCTCTAAACTCCTAGTCATTATGGTGATCTCCTCAACTGACCATTCATAATGTCTCCTTTTCCATGGTCCCCTGGATTAAAATCTTAAAGCTTTTTACAAATGATATTCTCAACATTGGTGATTTTTTCTATAAGGTGTTTAGAGATTGGCTTCCTTGGTTTATGCTAAAGGCCAAATTATAACTAAATAAGGAAAATTTTTAATCCATTCATAAAATTTAGAGATCCTTACTTGATCAATACTTACACAAGATTGGATTTTACTCTCTCACACCATGGTGGAAGGACTAGTCTTGCCCTATGCCCACATCATTCTAAGATTATTCTCCCTAGCTAGGCTAAAATATATTATCCCCTTAGCACATTGATACATAGGCTATTAATCATGATTTTTTTTCTTTAATCCTTTCATTAGGTTTGGACTAGGAGGTTGGATCACATCTCGATGACTTCTATTGAGCCTAGAAAGGCTCACTTCTTTTGGTGTATTCTCAACCATGGTTTTCTCATGGGAAATTCACTCAAGCACATGGGAGTTCTTAATCCCACTTGATAGACCTTTCTAGACTGAGAAGAAATCAAGCATCTCTTCTAGTTTTGCTCACATACTCTGTCAACCTAGAGATGGATTCCCACCCTTTTTAAATCATTTAGGCCTAAGATATTCACTTGGGAAATGGCTCTCCTAGGGGACTCTTCAATTTTACCCACAAAATACAATATATTTTATCATATTTATTGTATTGATATTTTATTTCATATTTGGAAATATACAAATTAGGCATGTTTAAATAATGAGCTTATGGAATAAAGTGTTTCTATAACTAATAAAGTTGCTATAGTTGTTAATATTACCCTATAAAATTAGAGTCAAATGAACAAGATCCATCTTGAGCTTCATCACATATAGATTCTCCTAGACCACTAGGAGAATGCTCCTTATGCAATTAATCATGAGCCACCTTATCCTCTACCTCACCACTCTCCTCTTAAGGGTCATGGGAATGGAGGGAGGTGTCACCACTCTCATAGATGGTAGTGTCAAAGTTTTAGGAAGTGCTCTATTTAATCTCATTAGCTATCTCCTCTAAGAGGATTTGATAAAGATAAAGGTAGAGATAGTGGTATGGTGGGTTGAGAACCCCTCCATAGGATAAGTTCCCATGTCTTGAGCTATCCATCTCTACCTCTCACCAAGATTTTTAAAATGATGGTGACACTAGCCAACAAGATGATGATTGGAAGCTTATTGGTTAGGGACCCCTCCCTATTGATGATGATTCCCTAGCTTAGGATGGCCTAGCTAGGAAGCCTTAGGATGCTTTGCCTACACCTCCTTCTCCAACCACTATATTTATATCTACTGCTTAGTTTGTTCCTTGATGTTTCTATTGTTATATTATCTTTTTGAGTGTCATATACTTGAGTTAATTTAACTTTGGTTTTGGGCCACTTGTGGCTAGTTTGTTTGAACTATGGTTTATCCTGAGGATTTTAATATCTCAGTTTGGTATTTGAGGTGTGAATTTTCCACCCATTTTTTTGTATTACTAGCATTGTACTATTAGTTTTTCATTTAAATTAGTAGATAGTGATTTTCACTAAAAAATCACTTTGTTCTAAGACAACTCTTGTTTAAAGACTTGATTTCATATTTTTGTTCTTTTATTTTTTATATTTAATCATTTATGTAGTTTTATTTAATTTTAATTTTATATTGTTAATTTATTTGTTTAGTCTATTTTATTTATTTTCTTTGTGGTTTCCTAGTTTTTTAACACATTTTATTTCTACTGTAGCTATATATTTATAATTTTAATCATTTATAATCTACCCAAAATACTCTTAAATCTTCACTAGTTTTATCTTTTAGACTAACTTTAGTTTCATTCTTTTTTAGTTAGATGTTTGTCTATTTTTTCTTTATTATTTTTTATTACTTTAATACTTGTAGTGTGGGAATGCATATGAGATATAACTTTCAACAAATTTGAGTATTCTCTCCTTTAAGAGATTGCCTAGTAAATAGGGTTTTCTCTATTGTATAGGTCAAATAATAGTTATAAATCATATTTAATATTGATTAATAGTACAAATAAGTAGTGGTTAACTTATTAGATCATAACATATTTATATATATGTTTCCTCTTGACATGGTCAATAGAATTTTATGGTTGATCAATTTTATAATGTTTTTAAACTTAATTTAGATTTATTATTGAACATTATTAATCTCCATAACTTATAAAACCCTCATGCATATTTTGAATCAATTATAATTCCTTATACCCATACAATTAAACTAGTATGAATCCATCTTAACCTTCATGGTAGGTGAAATGATCTTTTCATTGGCATGACATTTTTCAATATCAAAAAATTTGGTAAATACATTGGTGGATATTAAATAAAGTTTCCTTATTAAAAAAGTATTCATTACTGTCTTCAATGATTTAAATTATCATAGCTAGTCACTAATTTTCAATTCATAGTTTTATTAGCTGACAGTGAAAATTTTGATTCTCGTTTAATAATTATTTCTTGCTCAGTTATGGAAAAAAGGGATGAACTCACTTGGAATGGATTTACATCAAAAAATTAATTTAAAATCAAGTAGAATTTTTTTTAACAACCTATTTTATTTTTTTCATCGAAGAAAATGAATCGATAAGAGAACATTTGTTGTACTTTCTTAGGAAATTAAATGGAATGCATGTTTATTTTAGGCCAAGTGGTGAAATTTATTCCTTTATTGGAAAAACAATCTACTCGATAATTATATTTAAATTATTAAAAAAATTGGTATTTTTGACTTTAACCTAGCCTTATGTTTTGCTTACATTCGAAGACAAAATCAAGAGTTATGTAACATTTGCTCGCTCAATCATGACGTGTTTAAATTTAAATGATCTCTACATTAGTGTTATATTTTTTCTCATAATATTCATAATGAATATTTATTTTCTTCATCTATGGAAAGATCATCTAAGTGGATTCTAAAAATAATTCTCCTGATTTATCATACAGTTCATATTATTCATCACAAAGTTTTGATTTATAACTGAATCCTGATTTTTCTTCAAATTTAGATCTAGAATAATTGATTCATTTGATATACCATATAAATCATTTATTTATATTATATTTTATGATGACACCCTTTTATAAGACATAACTATTCCTAAATTTATTTAGGATATGGATCATTGGAGTGATGATGATATTTTAAAAAGTTTAGAACTAGGGAATCTTTAATTAGATATCAAAATTTCATTGGAATTAGAATCTTATCTCTTGTAAATTAAGAATAATTCTTATCCTTATGACTTTATCACTATTTATAACAATCTCAAATATAATTGAAACTCTTATGATAATTCTACTTTCACTTTTGATTCAAAACATTATGCTCAAGATGAAATTGTGGGTCTCTTTGATGCTAGATTAAATGATATAACAATAAAAAATAAATGTGAAGATATTCATGTTGGATATATAGAGATAAAAAATCAATTGATAGAAGCTGAATATGAAAATTTTGATATTAAAAATTGGTTAGATCACATTGTGACATTTGATGGTGAATATGACACTTATTTATCATTCTTTGGTTCCAATATCAAAGTCAGAAGACTTGATAAATAATATTGATTATGAATATTTAAAATTTCATGGACCTCTATAGTTTAAAAAATAACTCTTATTGAATATGTGAAACCTTAAAAATTCAAATCCATTTAGTAAAGATGATTATGGAAGATACTACTGAATAATTAAATCATTTTCTTGTTCTTATTTACTTTTATCTTAACTTTAAAAACCTTAATCATTCAAATCAGACAAAAAAATTGTCATTAACATTACAAGAGAAAAATTTTAATAAATCCATACATATTCATGATTTAATTTTATTTATTCAAGATTATATGATATGTTTATCAGTTTGTTTTGTGCCCTTTAAAGCCTATAATTTGACATATGATGAGTTTATTGATATTGAAAAATATATATTACACTATGATACTGAAATAAATGCCATATCTTTATTTTTTTATCCCTTTCATGGATTAAACCTTATTTCGTTACTTTTTATATCTTTGAGTATTTGCTTATATTTCATTTTGTCTCACAATGGAAGATTTTTTATGTAGGTTAAATTGTTTCATTTCTATTTTAGTTTTGTATATATTTTGTAAATTTGGTTTGATGTTTCACTTTCCCTTTTTAGTTTGTCACTTTATTTTTAGTGTGTTGTTTATATTTTCTATTTTATTTAGTTTGGATCAAATCTTATTCATGGTGTAGTATTCATTATTCTAAAGAAAAAAATAGTGCGAGATCTTATATATCTCTATAAGTTTGAATTATTTAAGACATTATCATATGACTATTCACCTTATTTTCCTTTATGATTTAAAATGAAGTAAATATTAATTTGTTAGAAAAATTACTAATTTTTAGAATTTATATTAAATATTATGCATTAGTTATTTATCCAACCTAAATTTTCTTGTTTAATTTATCCCTTTTGTCATGCCACACTAGTTAAACAAGTCATACCTGAATACTTTACCATTTTAAAAGAATTTCATGTAGAGCTGCTTGAGAAGTTATTGAACCTAGATGACACTCTTAAGTTTACTTTTAAATTTAAATTTTTTATTGCATCCAAATTTCACAAGTGAAACTTTCTAACAATGTCACCAGTGTTATGCCTATTTTTAATACCCCCTTCTTTTTCTAAAATTTTAGATATTGTTTCATGTAAATTTTTGCTTAAGTTTTAAAGAAAGAGAGAAAAGAAAATCAATATGGGTGTGGTTGGAAAACCTATTTGGTTGTATGTGTACTAAATTAGAAGATTCTAAAGATTTCTTCTTTAGTTTGGGAGGAAGACCTGTAAACAAAAAGGCACTAAAGCAAACTTGTTTGTTAGACAGATAGTTGGGTGGATTGCCTAGTGATAGCTAGATCTCAAGATATAGATAGCTATCAATCCACACATTTCAAAAAACCAAGTCAAAATAAATATAAAGGAGGTTATTTCATCATTTAAATAATATTACTAAAACTAAACATAATAATTCTTGCTAAGAAAATAGACTAAAATGATCAAATTAGTGATAAACTAATTAATATTAGTGTTAGGAGATTGGGGTATGCTTCAAAAAAAATGAAAGATGTTTGTGATTCATTAGAAACACAAAAAATTAGATTTTATTGGGTATAGTTGGGTGAAAATAGGTTTTTGGCTTTTACTTTCATAGGTTACCATCGATGGTTGTGGTGATTGTTGGTGATTAAGGTGACCATTGATGGTTGGGGTCTGACCATTGGTGGTTCACTATAGAATTATGGGTTTGAAAAATAGATGAATGATGGGATCCCATAGATGGATTCTAAGAGTTGGACAAAGATTAGGTTAATGTTGAAATGGAATTAAAGAATGTGAATGTTGACAAACAAGTACTTGTCTTACTAAAAGTTGGTTGGGTGGGTGGTTTATATAGTTAGCCTATTGGTGGAATCTGGCTTGATTCTAGTAGAGTAACAGTATCTAAGAGCTTGGCTGAGAGATGATGACAAATTATCTCTCAATAAGATGGTTGATGTTTTATAATATTGATGATGTTGATTGACCTACAAAATTAAACTCCTAAATTCCTAAGCTCTTGATAATTATTGCAGATGGCTTTAACCACCCAGGCCTTTCTCTCTTATAGGCACAAATAAGAAGTGGAAATTAAGGTGTACACCAGTCATATAAATATAATTTGTGCATGGAAAGGCTCACAACACAAATTATACAAGGTTATATTTAGAAATGGGTTAGTGGAGCTTGCATACTCATGGCTAAAAGGTAGATCCTGATTGTCAATGGTTAGGATGTCAAGGAATAGGGTCCTAAAGGTTAGGGTTATTTAGTTAGGTGAAAATGAGTCTATATTGGTTGGTTTAGGCCTGATAGGTGTAGGTTGGTCCTAAGGGGGTCCTAGGGGTTGTTTAACATTTGAAAACATAGGTGTGTAGAATTTTGGTGTCTGCATCTTGCCTCTTTTTATTGTGTGGCTTGCATGAATCAGCTACAAAATAAAAATTAGAGCATAGGTCAAGGGTCTAGTTTCCTTGAGAGTGGAAGTAAGCATCCATCCTCAAACCATGAGTTGGTGAGGTAAAACTAAAATAGGTATAGGTTTGATAAGTGGTAGATGGTTAGTCACAAGGTGGTGACATGAGGTCAGTCATTTAAGATGTATAATTGTGCATAAAATGAAAAAAATGTGAGATAGACAAGATTACACATAGACTAAGCTACCATAGTTGGTAAAAATAAGGGTTGGTGCTAAGTAAGACTAGTGAAAACTGAATCATTTGACTGCTTATAGGTGTGGTAGTAAGGAACACTTGTACATGTAAGTCTCCTAAGTGATTTTCATATTTCTAGTGGGTATCCAAGGAAGGAAGTGCTCATGTGGGAAACTAAAATGGGTCATTTTTCATGGGTGTTTAAGGTAGGAAGTGCTCTCAGTGAGACACAAGTAGATTGATATGCATGAGGTGGCACAAAATGCAAAATAGGTCAATATGGTAATGTTATCACTGTGATCAAAGGACAAATGAGTAAGTGTTACTAAATGGCATGATAGATGAGCCAAAGTAGACTAACAAGAGGGTGATGAGGTGGTTAGGTTGGTGGGATAAAGGAATCTAAAAAGTAGGTAAGAGCCTAGTGTAGTTATGCTAAGAACTTGTAGGTTACAGGTAAAAAGTGAAATTGGAGTTCTAAAGGGTTTTTTGATCATTGACGGTCAGGGTCCTTAGAAGGTGATTCTCTATGGTCACCCTAACTATTAATGATCAGGGGAAACCTTAAAAATCTATGGGGTAAAAGTAAAATATAAAAGTCATTTTGTCATTGTTAATATTTCACTATGTTTGATTGAGCTCTAGTGTTTTTGATATTTTGTGAGAAAGGTATTTACTGAGGTGATTGTTGCTTATTGGCCAGAGGTGTGTTAGTGATTGAATGGTTCTAGGATGTAGGGAGCATGAGGATGTGGATAGGCACCTACTCATGAGCTTAGAATATGAAATCAGGTAAGGGGTGCATTTAAATTGGTAGTGTAGTTTGATTTTGTTATTTTCAATTTACGTGGTTAGGTAGGTGTAAAAATAGGTTGCTTTGGATTAGATGCCCTAATTTAGGTTTTAAGAGGTTTTGGTCAAAAGAGGATAAAATTGATAAATGGGTAATAAAACTGGGTAACACGTTAGGTGGGTAGGGTGTTTAGGTTAGTGTAATTGAATTTTATTTATAAGTGACTTATGATGATTAGGTTTGACCATTGATAGTTGACACCCTAGGAACTAGGGGTCCATAACCATTTATGGTTAGCATTACTATTGATGGTTAGCTAGGATAGGGAAGGGTTTTTAAAAGTGTTCAGGGCTTAGGTATGGTATTCAAGTTTAATGTTGAAAGGTTAGGGTTAAGATAAGTCATTAGGATTAAATTTTGGTCAAATAGATTGGGTTAAATGAGTAAATGGGTTGTGGTTATGGTTGATCTTAGATTAAGGGTAATGGGTTAAAAAGTGAACCTAGGTTTCTAGGGGGTAATGTATCTAGGGTGAGGTAGGTGGGTAAAAGAGATAGAGGAATAGTTCAAGTATAAAAAAGATAGGTTATATAGGCCCAATAATAATAATTGGGCTTAGTATTTGATTTGGTGTAGGATCAAGAGTAGATCTAGATGCATGATCCTATGTTGCATATCTTCCTTGTGCTTCTTGAGGGGATGACCATGGATGACTAGGTACACATGGAGGTATGGCTAGGAGTGATGAGGTACTACCAACATGTTCTTAGAGATGCATCGATGAGAGTAGACCTCATCAAGAGATGGGATATTGCTACTAATACCTTCTTGTTACTGACTTGGCAATGACTATTCTCCCATATGATGTACATAAGATCACACAAATCCCACTTTGTGGAAAGAAGATATACCAGATAAAGTAAGACGAGTGGGATGAGCATGTGGAGTATCTATATGGGGATGATAGTGACTAGGATTGGTGGCATTTTGGAGGGTTTAGCTATATAACTTTATATGAGAGGGCCCTAGAGGAGAGGAGGATTACTATGATGCTAATGATCATGGTTACATGCTTTAAGATCCCAAATTTTAGTAGTGGAAGGTTTCCTTATGTATTGTTGGTTATTTTTATTGAGTTACTACTTGGGAGGATAGTGTTTGGTTGGATCTTAGTTTTGTTTGTTCATATTTATAGGGAGTTATGAGATTTTAGACACCATCAGAGATATGGTATCACTGTGGACCTAGTTCTACATTTCGAGGATTATGAGCACATCTAGGATTTTAGACTAATGGGATTTCCATGGGTAGGGTACACATAGATGGAGTTACCTATTAGTTTTATGAGATGGTAAGATGAGTATGTTACATCAAGATTAGGAGGTGGAGTAAATGATGTCAATTGGTTTAGAGTACCCTAGGTGCATTAGTAGTTGACGACATCACTTGGAGACCATACATATAGTTCCTGATCTAGCCAAGAGAATGAGGTAGACCCTCACTATGCAAAGTTATTGGTGGATAGTGGGCTATAGAGAGGGTGAGGTTGAGTTTATTCCATTAAACTAAGTGTGGTACTAGTTTGGCTTGTTATAGGGTGTACTGGGTCCATATCTATAGTATATGAGTTAACATTTAAAGGTTTAATTACTAGTGCTTCAACCTACTCTGACAGTTTTAGATGATGGTTTTGAGGAGATTTATATTAGGGATCCTATGGATGATCTAGGGTACATAAATGGTTATATGGCTTGGTACTAATTGATATATGTAGTGATAGATGTGGGTGGAGATGATAGAGGAGTGGGGTTAATGGTGATAGATCTAGCTATCTAGGGTGGATAGGTAGGTGTAATTTTATCTATGACTTGGGCTCATATACAAGTGTTGCAGGGATAGGTGGCCATATTACAAGGCTTGATAATAATATTTCAAGGTTAACTTACCACCATTATAGGTGAGAGAGACTAGGCACAAGCATCCCTAGGTATAATTACTTAGGATAGGAACCTATTGAGATAGAGGGTTAGAATAGGTGCATCAATAGGAAGGACACTAGGGAGAGTGCCATGGTCATGGTACCTATCCACTATAGAGGAGATAAAATAATATGAGGTGATATTATTACACAAGCTACCTCAATCTATGAGGTTTGTAGAGTACAAAGCTAGTTTGGCCAGTGGGCCATCGATAGCTACTCTAGGTCAGTGAGCTTCTATAGTAGGTCAGGAAAGGGTCCTAGGGGGACCACCACTAGGTATAGGTATAGATGGAACTAATTATAGTGACATAGGTATACGTGGGGTAAGTGGTGGTGGGGGTCCATGACCAAGTTCAAATATGTGTTATTGTGATGTACTATTTTGATACCAACCTATGTGTTAATGTAAGGATAAGTATATTTTTTTAGAGAGTTGATACATTGTTACATGTACTATTTTTTGATGATTCAATGTATATGATGTATGGTTTTTTATGGTATATATGATGGATTCTTATGGTTCATGTTGTGTTTATGTTTATGATTATGGTTATGGCTCCTGGTCCCTAACTTGTGGTGTATGATGTTAGTGTTTCAGTTAGTAGCTTAGATATATTATTTTACAAAGATAGTTATGACATTGTGATTTTGTTCATGGATATGATAGGATGTGTTATTGATGGCTTTATGTTATATGATAATGCAATGGTTTTGTTTATGGTTATATGGACAAAATGGTAAATGGTATATGTTATGATGGCTTGCTCATTGATTTGGTTTATGCTTATATTGGTGTAATGATATGCTTGTAGGCTCATGTGATGTGATAATTGTAAATGGATAGGTTGATGTTTATGGTCTATTATGATATGCTTATATTATGTTTGGTGCAAAAAGAGATATATGATATTGCTTGTTGACACAATTGATAATGTTCATGTTTTTGATGTGATGTTTGTTGTTCATGATTAGAGAGGTAGAATGTGAATATGGTTAAAGATGAAAATACATGAAGTAATTAGGTATGAAACTATATTTTTAGGAAAGTGATAAGAAGAATGAGAGGTATATCCACATGAACTGATAAAAAATAGGAAAAAGGAAAATGATGCCTTTTCATTGGTAAGGACCAAACCAAAACCTAAAGTTAGATTAGCTTAGTGAAGATAAGCCTTTCAAATTATTTTCATTAACATGCTTAGGTTGATAAATAGGTATCTTGATCACATTATGTCAAGTAAGCTCATAGTCCCATGCAAATGATATGTGGAGGGAGAATGGGTGAAATTGGAACCGTTAATGACATTAGTATGCCTTTTGTGTAGGTTTCCAAAGAGGTAGTATAAGAAAGTCTATGTTTATATATAAAGTGTAGACTAATTGATGTGGGAAGTCTACTGAGGATAGCTGATTGTGGCTTTCCAATATTATTTCATTTATCAGATCCAATTATGGCTTTCAAAATTATTTTGTTTTTACTTGAGAGTTTTGCTTTTTTTTTGTTGTAGGGTTGGGTAAGTTCATTCATGTAGAAAACTTCCAAGAAATTATTATCTTTGACAAATGATTTACTCAACCATCCTATAAGGGAGTAGTTAAATTTTATGTGGATAGTTCAAATGCTTTTGATAGCTATCCTTCAAGGGAGCAATCCACCATATGTTTGGAAATTTTATATGATTTTTCAACACTTATCCTTCAAGGGAGTAGTATATGAATGCTAAGAATGACTCATAGGTTATTTATGACTTTTGATATTGTTTTTTCTTGACATATACTTGATTATAGATGATCAAGGGAGTACCTTTATGAAGGAAAAACCGGGTTGACATGAAGGTTTACTGAGTGAAAAAGGGGTATAGGTGACAATGACCATAAAAACTAATCTCAAAGAGATGAGAAGTACTATGAGAATCATGCCATAGATAGAGATATGGTACCGATAGTTTAAGATTAGTAGAATGAATAAAAATCATATCAAACAACTAAATGCCATGAGGTAAGAAAGATTCAATGGTTACAATTATACATGTAATCAATTTGGTCATAGTGATAGATAGTGCAAGAGACTTGTTAGAAATGAGTTTACATGGGACTATGATGGGGGTCATTAGTCAAAAGGAGTAAGGAAAATTAAGCGCTTCAACTATCTTGATGTGGGATACTCTTTAATCCATTTTCCATATAATATTAGACAAGGTGAATCCTCTTCAAAAAGGGGAGGTTTTTTCATTTGTCATGACAAAGGACATATTGTAAGTTTTTGTCCAAACATGGTAAGACAAACTATGTTTCCATGAAGGAGTGTGGTTTACTACAATTGTGAATAGATAGGTCACATTGCTAGATTCTATAAATAAAGGCCATCAAATCAAAATGAGTTTAATCAGGCTCCAAAAAGTGCAAGGTGGAAGGAAAGTTAACACATGGAAGCCAAAGTTGACAAGCTTGAGTCATTATAAGACTGTAGGTCCAAGTAATTTGTCTGCTATGGTGGAAAATGCTTCAGAAGTTGAAGATTACCAAGATGTATCATTCTCTACTCATATTAAGAATGAAGAGATCAATCTCAAGGAGAAGACCAAGATACTGGTTGAGGTTGGTCCTAAGGTATATATTATCCAAGTGATTATCTTTTTTTTGTTGAGCATGTATCATGTAAAGAACATTGATTATGTATGCCTAATGAAGAGGTTTTAAATCAAAAGGTGGATTATTTAGATGATAAGGTATGCCACGAATATTTATTGTCTCCATGTATTATCAATCCAATTCTAGAAGAAAAGGAGAATGTTGTAGTGGCTGAGAATTTTACTTCTCCTAAGCATTAGATGACCAAGAAGGAAAAGGAATATGAGCAGTTGTGGGTAGCTTCTAGTTTCACATTATTTTAAGACATTGTGAAATAGGTTATCTCTACCTATGCTTCTTAAGAGGCATATCTCTTATGGATAATAAAGTTTGTTGGCTCAATATCATAACTCCATTATATACAAAGACTTATGCTGATATTAGAAGGTCATTGGTTAAGGGGGAGAAATAACTTCATGAGTTTTCTCCATTAGTTTATGAAGGAGCTATAGTACAGAGTCATAATGGGTGGTTCCTAGTGGCTTAACAAGTTTGATGTAAATATTGAGAATATTTTGATGCTAAAAAATGTGTATACACTTCTTTATGATGTACTCTATCTGAATTTGTGGTCTGAAGGTATGTTTGTGTCAATTAAAGATTTTTGTGTGCTCTCAATTTTCTTACTTCTTAGCTTAAGGGTAAGTAGGCTTAGAATGGGTTATAGGAATTCAAGGATACCAAATATGTGAAAACTAAATTTTTGGTCCATAAGTGTGTGATGGGTGTCTCTATGTGTGCACAAAGTATCAAAGGTGTGCATTGACTGGAAGGAGGTTTGTTAACCTTATTTGTTTTGACATTCTAGGGTTTTTGGGCTTTGATCGAAAAGTGGTTTGCCTTATAAATTGAGGTTTGAGGTTCTTTAATACATTTAATGGTTAAAATGGGTTATCAAATAAATATTCATAGATATTCAAAGGTTTGTGGTTCTCAAGTTATTCTAGTTTTTATCAATATGGAGGGCTAATTGGCTAGTAGGTTTCTGAAGGAAGTATGTTACAAAGGATGATATCAGTGATGAAAATTTGTATTATTAAGGGGGCATATGATAGTGATCTAGATATGAATTTTTAGGTCTTGAAGATGTGTCTAATGAAAAGTGTGGTTTTTGCAAGTTCCAGGTAGGGCTATAAAGAGGTTAGATAGGCCTAGTTTGAAGAAGAATGTGCTTTTCTTAGTTTATACAAAAGAGAAACATATGTTTGTTTTAATGTGATTTTTTATGTTGATTTAGATCATGTTTCCTATTTTGTGATTGGAATTATGTTTTATTGGTCATCCTCATGGTAGCCTAAGAGAAAAGGTTAGTAAGCATGTATGTTGGTTCTTCATGGTGTGTGGAGATCTAAAGATGATAAAAATGTGAAATGGATTAGATATCTCAATGGGGTCCCTCTAAGATGTTTCTTGGTGAGTTATATCATATTCCAATAATTTTTTCATGTTCTTTCTTCATTAGTTACAGTTTTGGGTTGAAGAGAGTGTTGGCATGGAGCAAGAGGAAGTTATCAAGGTAAGAAGAGGTAGGCTCAAGGTAAAGGGGAGTTTTTATTATATTTATAATATGGTAATTTTCTATTTATGGTATTTTTAGGTCCTAAATATTAGTTGGTGCCCAATGTTTCATTTTGTTAAAGGGGCAAAAAGTTCCTGTTGGGGGAATGCTTAAAGAGAGAGATTGTTATATATGATGGTTGTTGACATCAATTAAAAAGGGTGAGATTGTTTGATTATTATCAATGATGCCATGGTGATTTCATGGATGTGCCCTATTGACTAGATGAAGTTCTTTGATATCCTAAGTAACAATGACAAAGTGTGTAATGTGTTTGGCATGGCTAGAGATGTTTAGGGATGAGTATGGTGATTTGAGGATGTGAAATAGGCACCTAATATGTTTTATATGATTTTGGTTCTTGTGTTCATCAATGGAATTCATATATTTTCCCATAGTTTTTATCTAGACACTTTGGGTCTAGTTGCAGAAAATTTGAGTAGGCAGTTTGATGATGTCACCATTGTCAGTGTGGATGACTCAGGAGAAAATAGTCACATGGGTTTGTTCAATATTGTGCCTAGTTCTTATGTACAAAATATCATGTCATGAACCTAATTGTTTTAAAATTTATGTAAGTAAAAAGTTGGGTTCCTAGGCATTTTGATAGTATTTTCCAATACTTAACCAAAATAACATGAGGAAAAAATAGCCGAGTAAGCATTTTGATGGTAGCATATCTTGCATGTGTGGATGTTTTAGGAGAAGGTGAGAATATGCATTTTTTTTTCCAAGTTGATTTGTGATAATTTTATGGTCATGCATTGAAGTGTGTTAAAATATTTGCATATTCAAAGTTAGCCTCATAGGTAAGTTCTAAGCATAGTTGGCTCTATGATAGAATATTTTGAGAAAGTATTTTAATCACAATATATGTCAACTGTGTGTGGGTTCTAGGATTAATTGGTCATATGGTTGGATTATCCTATATGAGGAGATCATATGGTTTGATTTTTAGAACATGCATCTAAGCACAAAAGAATTTATTAAGGTTAAAAAATGGCTACTCAGGAAGATAAACAAGGTTCCCATAGTCAAATATGCAAGAGGTAAAGTTTGAGAAAGTCTTAAGGAGATCGATGCAACACATTTGCTCCAAGATGTTATGAATAAGAAAGATGGAAAGAATTGCAAATGGTTTAATTACTAAGAAAACATAAATGGTAAATATCAATGGTGAGTTTGTATTCATATAGATTGATCAAATGGTGAGAATTTATAGTTAAATCCCTGATTTATCCATAGATATCAATGGTGTGTATTGAGTCAACATTACAAGAGTGCACGAGATGAGGTTAAAGTGATTTAGGTTTAATTTTTGAGTATTAGAACCTATGAATTTAATTTTATACAAGTTCAATGTCGTGTAATTGATCTAATCATTGAGGAAATGAGTTGCGAGCAAAGTGGTATAAGTTTGACTATGACTGTTTACATTTAAATATTTGAATTCAATAAGGGAAAAACTAGTCTATGGTTTTTTTACCATATCTTTTGATCCAAGATGAATTTTCTCATGCTATTAAAAGTGAAGATTAAGGGGACTACATAAATCATCTAATGAACCTGATTTTAATATATAGAAGATTTTACATTCAAAGATATTAAGGTTCAGATTTGACTATGTGTTCATGCTTATTCTACAAGTGACTCGCGAAGATTTATTGATGAATTATCTATTGGGGAGTGTGGTAGACTCTATAAGGAGTATTTTTTTTCATTATGAAGGTTTGACCATTTTTATACAATATGAACAATGGTTTATAAGGTGACTATGTGTTCATTCTTAATGACTATGTGCACAAAAATTTGTTGAGTGATTTGTACTTAAGTAGAAGGGTACTATTTTGATTATTAGAATTTAAAGGGGACCTATATATCATAAATAATGGGTCCATACTTTTAGTAATGTTGATATGTTCTTTTTTTGTTTGATGAAGTGATAAAGGAGTTAATGGGTTGACATGAGACCTATAAGATCTACAAGGGCCTTATTAAAAGGTGTAACTACTTAAGGGTGACCCATAGATGTTATGTATGACCTATGAATATTGTATTGAGTTATGTTTTCATATGATAGTTTCATTAATGGTTAAGACATGCTTAATGGCTGACCAAGGTGTTAATTATCAATTATTCTCTATAAATAGTGGAACCAAAGAAGATGGTTTCTAGACTTTGTGTGAGACATTGGGGATAGATTTAATAGAGTATTGTGTGTGTAAATTAGGGAGTGAATGAGAGATAGAGTTCCCTATGTATGAGTTGATGAGAATATCAATTTAAATACTATTTTTATGACCTGTTAGGGATAGTTTGATTGGAAAAATAGTTCTCTTCATATTTGAGTATAAGAGAAGGTGAAGAATGATAATTATAGGTCCATCATTAGGTGTTGAAGACATCAGTGTAAAGGTGGATGCATTCATAGGTGTTGTTGTGGTAGCTCAACATCAAGGTTGTTATAGCCTCCTTGCAAGGTAAAACTTGTTAAAGTTCTAGTTGTTGTTGTAGCTCAGCTAGACATGTGTGGCAAAACCTTGTGGGATTGTAGTCTCATGAAATAGGGATTATAGTTCTTTGATCAGTTATATCTGGTCTAAATTGTATCTTGTTAAATAGGAAAATAGTCCAATTATAAGTTTTAGCTAGTTTTATCCCCCAAGAGGGTTTCCCATGTATGTCATGTGTTATGTGATTGATCTTGCATTATCTCTCTTGCTTATTGATATGAATGTTGTGTATGATTTATGACTACTTATAGTAATAGATCAAGTGTTTCTAAAGATTAAAATTTAAATTGGAATAATTGGGCTCACTAATTCACCCCCCTTCCCTGTCAGTGATTTTAACTATAACAAGGATACATTTTTAGATTTATTAAATGAGTTACCCATGGGTTGATATGAAAATTATAAATATACCATATGAAAGGGAAACAACATGTACATGAAACTACAAGACTTTGTATTAATAAGTGATATTAAACTATGAAATTTAAAACCCTACATAAAATGGAAAGAAATATGGAAAACTCTAATGGAAATGTAAGGTTTCCAATATTTGATAATAAATAGGTTCACGAATATGTTTTATTAAATTTGGGATAATAATATCCTAGGTTACAACACTTATACATAAAATCATGTGAATAATATAAAAATAATAACATTAATTGATTTGGAATTAATATATTTTATAAAACATACTAAAAATAGTAAAGTGTAATGATAAATAAAGACTTAACTTTAAACAATATCTATGAGAGGAATAAGAGGCTAAAATTTAGTGTGTATGGAGGCCTGATGACTAGAATCAAGAATGAGGAACTAGGTTTGGTCTTAAACAACAATGTTGGGAAAACAAAGTAGAGGGGTGGTGATCTTATCCAATTTTTGGCTCTCCTAGTTTTTGGTTTTTCCCTGTCTTCATCTATAGAACCTATATCTGGTGTAGGAGCTTATGATCATTTACATAGACCATTTTATGACTAATTTTCCTAAAAAACCATATCTATTCTACATGAAAACATAAATGAAAATAAATGGGTAAAAAGGAATTAAAATTTTAAGCTGGTGATACCTTAACACCCCATGTGTTGAGCACTCCCTTATTACTAATAAACTGAAGAAGGATTGAACTTCATGTAGTTATCCCATGCTATAGTGGTGTTGGAATAAATGGTATAATATGCTAGATGTTGGTGGAATACTAATGTGATTAAGTGAATTAAATATGTCTTGTGACATGTAAAATGTATTCATAATTTAAATATTGGATAATTATGCCATATGAAATCATAAAATTATGATTAATAGATAATTTGATCTCAATGTGCAATTATGGTTCTATGTTTTTCAATATGGAAGCCTATTTCTCTCAAAATGGTTTGACAGGTGTTCATATGTTCATATCCTTAAAATCAAATTAAATGATGATCATTAAGGACATAGGATGACCTTCTTATAATGTTATATTTTTTAAATTATACATTATTTTGTGGGAAGGTATGAGAGGGGGAAATGGCATTATATTACTACATTATAGTCCATAGGGCACTCATATCTAATGTGTGGTTTGATCATGATAAGTTTTATGTAGGGATTAAATAATGCCTAAGACTGATATAAATAGATATGAGTATATTTGGTATTCAATTTTCATCATAGAAGGGTGTGTATGGTTGTTAAAAGTGATCAAAATGATCCCTAAGATATGTCTACAACTAACTGTGTAAAATACTGGTCACAAGTGCATAGTTTTGGCTTAATTTTAAATTTATGTGTCAATGGATATAAATTAAACATTATTATTTTAATTATATTTTATGTGGAAGCCTCCTCTATATAAAATTGTTTAAAATGTGTGATGTAGGAGCATCTATCCAAAGAACATCATTTTTGAACTAATAGTCACAATTGGTTAAGAGAAGTGAAAGTGGAGTGCCAAGATGTGTAAAAGGATTCATGTGGTATAGTTATGTCATTGGAATCAATTATAATTCATAAATTTTTATTAAGTATGTCCTAGGTGTTTTCCCTCCAAAATAAGAAACTTAAAAAATTCAAAATGTTGTCAAGAGTCTAAAACAATCATTTTGTGTATATGAAGATTTAGGTGAGAAAAGTTGGTTGTAGGGTAATTATAAGTTTTATATGTCAATTTCATAACTTTTAAGTCATGAATTGGAATGGTAACCCTTACCCATGAGTTGGGTTGGCAAACAAAGGGTTAGTTTTATAACTAACTTAGCAATGAATGTTGGAGTTGGTGTAAAAAAGAGAGATGATACATGGATTTTGAGGTTATTAGAGTGATAAGGAGGTGAGGAAAATAAGAGGTATCTCTCCAAAAAATATTAAGGAGAGGGATCCTGAAAGTGTGATGAAAATAAATAATCCTCAAGTAAGAACTTAGGTCCATGTGAGGATTGTATGTAATAGATGTTGAAATAATGCATAAAGATATGTAGAAAATTTTGGTTGTGTCAATTGATATATTCTATGGATTGAATATTTACATGTATTTAAAATTTTTATATGGAATTTGAAGGAAATATATAAATAGGTTATCTAATATTATATTAGAAAGAGTGATTGTAGATTGTAACCAAAGAATGACTGTAGAACACACTCTAGGGAGAGGAATTAAAGTATTTGCATTTGTTTGGTAGGTGGAGAGTCCTTGAGTAAGTGTATTGGAATGAGTGATGCATATTTATATTATTTTTTGAATCTATGTATCCCATATATGCCCTATTATAAATTGTTAAGGACTTCCCATGTAGGAGACTCAATGTCAATGTTGATCACTACCACTGTATCTTATGGACTATGACAAACTAGTAGATTGTTTCACTTAAAATTATATGTATTGTTTGTTGAGAATAAAATATGTAAGTTGAGGAAATATATCAATTATAGAGATGATATATCAGGCATTATCTTTAAAATATTCTAAGTTCTTTGAAAATGTTTATGCATAGTCTTGGTAGACAGTCAAAGAATACCCTGTCCACACAAGAATAGGATTGTGTGTAATTATTCAAATGGGTAAAAAAGAGAAAAAAGAAGAAATAAGTGAGTATTATGTTGTATAAAATACTTTAATAGACTTTTAATTCAAGGAATAACATAACAGACTATTGCATTTTGATTGTCTAGATTGTAAAAACCCTCGAGTGTATTCTACCTTGTCTAAAGGATATTAGGGAATGAAGTAAAGAGGTGGAAAGAAGTAGGGATGAATGGATTTATTATTGGTAAATGGACACATCATTTTTTAAGCTTATTATTCCTTAAAAACGTTTTTATACTCTCAAATTTTGCAATAAAGACTCCTATTATATTAAGGCTTGTAGGTACCATGTTTATACAATGAATGTTTGGTAACTCATATCTAAGATAAAAAGGAAAGGTTATTGACCCATAGGGGTTAATGGATATTGTGTGAAGTTATATTAAGATATATTAAAGTTTATGAATCATTTATTGAAATTTTAAGGTAATAAGGTTAACTTTTAGAATAGTCCAGGCAGTCTCGCGATTAAACACATATCATTTCATCTAGAGAAAGCATTAAGACTTGACATTGGGAACTTGAGAGTTAAAAAAATTGTATGGAAAGTAAATATAAATAAATTATGCCTTGTTTCATCCTAAATAATTATGGTATTTGAATCCCCAACAATTTTAGACCAACCCTACTATGCATAGTCAATTCGAGCTCATAGTTGATTGAGTTTTCACTATTTTAAGCATGCAATGGATAAACCCAGGAATATAGTTATTTTTTAAAGTTTAAGATAAATAATAAAGACCCAAATAATCTTATTTTGGATGTTTACATGATATACAACTCAATATAGATTATTTTGAAGGCCCTTGGCCATGTTCAAGACTAATAAACCCTAGATTTAGGGTTCTACCTATAGAGAGAGAAAAAATCATCGGAATGATATGAAAATTTATAATATGATATAAATATATGTATTATAACTAATGGAACTGTATTCAGGTTTTTATATACCCCACAAGTATGGATTTTGGTAGGTGAGCTTCAACTAGGTCTAACTAGGCCTAAACAAAGGTGGTTTTCCAAAAGAAAAAGTAGAAAGAAAATGAAGTAGGAATTAAAAATTCTTAGGGAGTTACATAACCATAAATATTTATCATAAATCAATTCAATCTATATTTGTAAATCTTATTAAGATTGTACAAGCCACATATCATTAAAAAGGGATATAAGCTTATATTGCAATGAGAACAATGAAAGAAAAATTGAGTGTGGAAGAGTGTATGAGTGTTTTAGAGAATTGAAACTAGAGGGGATATGATAATTTAATGTCATATAACACAATATGTATTTAAATTTAATGCTAAATCAAGAATTTACTTGAAACCTAGAGATTGGATGTTTAAGGAAAGCTAGTGAGAATAAGGACATATTGAGTAAAGAGTGGATTAATAGAAGTAATGATTCCATGTGAATGATTTAGAGAATAAAAAATGTTAAAAAAAAAATATTTTTATGAATACAATATGTAGGGACATACAATAAGTATATGAGGCCCAAGAATCCAAATGAGAGGTATCTAGTTTGATGCAAGGTTGCCCAAGAAGCATAGTAATAGGATGAGACATTTAAGACTATACAGAAGTTGTGGATGACTTGTCCTAAATTTTGTTCATAATTTTGGTATCATATCTAGTAATGTATGCTTGGGTTAAATTTTATTTTTATTGCTTTATAATTTGTTGATTTGAGATACATACATATGCAATGAGGTATTCCTGAGAGATAACCTTGCAGGGTGTTGGCAGAAAAGAATGTTGTAGGTCTGATCTAATAAGGTCATCATATAGGAAAGTGAGAGCGATAAATATAAGAGAAGATATATCCCCAAAAGTCCTTTGAGAAGGACAAGAATATAGTCAAGAAAGGCTAGAAGAGATAAAGGAAAAAAGAGCACTGAAGCTCTAAGAGAAAAGAACGAAGAGAGAAGACTCTAAAAGAGAGTGAGGAGAACAAGAAGATATATTATAGAGAGGATTCAAGAAGAGGAAAGGTCCATAAGAAATCTAATAGGAAAGATTGAAGGACTTGCTAGGAGGAAGTCTAAATAGGCCCATAGAAAACAATAAAATGGGGAAGATGGATATATACAAAGAATTAACAAACATATAAAAAGAGTTTGGAAAAATATTTGAGAAGATCGAGCTCATGGTGAAGCTCATTAGAGAACAATAAATTAAATGGAGTTGCTGGAGTATGAAGATAAAGTTGAAGTGTCTAATAGAGTCACTAGTGAGAAGAAGAAGGTACAAGAAAGGTGTCTTAATGAAATAGAAGAAGATAGAGAAGGCGTCCCAAAGAGGCATGAGAAAAAATATGTTGTCAAGTAAGCAACAATAAATATAAGTTGAGAAGAGAGTTCTCATTTAAGAAAACAATAAGGATAAATATGTGCCAAGAAGAACACATGAGAGTGAAGATAAGAGAAGATGTAAGATGGCTATGCCAAAGGAATTCAAAGAGACTATGTGGTCTCTCATTTTTTACGCTATTCTTTTTTTAAATTTTGTGTTTATAGGTATGAATACAAATGTGATGAAGGTCAAGCATGAGGTCTAAAAGATCATGAATAATGGGACAAAATGACACCCATCAAGTGGTAAGAGAATGATCAAGAAAAATAACCTCTTGAAGAAGACAAAGTGAAGGATAATGAAGGCATATCACATGTAGAAGAGGATGAGAAACAGGAATAATATGATGCATTGACATGCATATTAGATAAAATAAAAGATATGGTGCAACAAGAATATAAGAAGATTACTCGATAAGACTTGAAGTTCATCCATGAAGATAAGAATGAAGAAACAAGCTATCAGTAGTTGCCATTAGAGGTAAATGAGTGTTTCAATGTTGAATTTGATTGCATTATTGAAAAAGGCATAGTTGATATGCAGGTTGAGAGAAAACATGACAAAATGAATCCCTAAAAATTTAAACAAGGGCATGGATATGTATGGCATAAGTGGTTGAAACAAATAGGTGAAAATAAGAAAGAGGTGAACCTCAAGCAAGATGTCAAAGAAAGTAAAATAATTAATGGAAAGTAAGCACAAGAGTGGAGATAAAATACAAATGACAAAGCACATCAAGTTGGAAAGATAGTTGACCAAATCATGAGGTGTGAGAGTGATGCAAATAAATGCAAGTGGCAACACAAAAAGGTACAAGGCAGCAAGTGGGTATCAAAAAGCATGGTAAGATCAAAATTGGATCATATTATAAGTGTGATCCAAGAAAGTATGAATATTGAAGAAGATGATAAGCTCACGAATCAAGAGAGAGAGAGAGACGGTGCAGGCAAACCAATAATGTAAAGGTAAGGTACAATCATGTGAACAAGAATAAAAGTGCATAAGAGAAGGTAAATTTTATCAAGGTATGTTTTAAAATTTGGTTTTTAATGATTCATTTGAATTTGAATCCAATAAAGAAGATTACTTGTACATGGAAACTATGGCATTGATGAAAGAGAGTGTAGTAAAGCAAGATGAAAAAAAAAACACTTCAAAGAGTGCTTGATAAGGATGAAATACAGCCAAAGGGTGTTGACATGACTCTCAAAAATGAGGGCATGCAAGAAGGAGATAAAGGATCAGTTGCCCAAGATAATAAAGAACAAAATACACCAAAGTTTGATGAAATAAATGAGGATATTGATGCATTTAAGTTTCAAGAGGAATTGATAATGTTGGAGGAATTGTTTAGTATATCAAAATAACTACAAATATGTGAGGTACAATAGGTTAAGAGTAAGGATAAACTCCAAGGAACACTTAGAGAGGATCAACAAAGAGAAGTACAAGAAGATGTAGAAATTGGGAATCAAGCAAGAAAGTCAATGATCCAAGAAGAAAACGAGGTGAGTTTCATAATTATTCAATATAATTATGAGTTTTTACTTGATAAATATGGATATAGGATATCAAGGATTGGTCAAGTCATGTTCTACTATGAATAGGAAGAGTCAAACACGAAATTGATCTTGCATAATGAGCAAGATGATGGGAAAAGGCACCAAGAGTAGAAGGACAGTGAAGTAGAGGTAGTAAGAGAAGGTCAAATGGGATATATTATGAAATTCATCATGCATGAGAGGCCAATATATTCTCATGACAAGGATGAAATCATGAATAAGAAGCAAGATACTCTAAACAAGCAAGCCACAAGGGAGATTGAGGAGAAAAGAAGCCATGTAGTAAACATGAGTACGATAAATGTATACAATTTAGTTTGAAATGAGTGAAAATAGGTTTAAAAATATTGGGAAAAGGTGAAATATGCATCAAAAACAAAACTATAGTAGTGGGAGTATCTTATGGAAGTGGAGGATGAATGGATACAAAGAATAGGCAAGGCCAAGAAGAAGAAGAACAAGCATATGATAGGAATAATGAACCTATAAAAATGGAATATAAATCAAGCACATATAAATAACCATAAAAGGACAAATTGGAAAGCAAGGAAGAGACATGCAAGTTCAAGTTTTCTCCCTCATGTGGAGTATGATGTAGGAGCATCAAGCCAAAGAATAACATTTTTAAACTAATAGTCATAATTGTTGAAGAGAAGTCAAAGTGGAGTATGGAGGCATGTAAAATAATTAATTTTGTATAATTATGTCATTTTAATCCATTATATTTCATAAAATTGTGTTAAATAGGTCCTAGGTATTTTCCCTCCAAAATAGGGAATTTGAAAATTCAAAATATTGTCAATAGTCCAAAAGGGTCATTTTATGTGTTTGAAGAGTTAGGTGAGAAAAGTTGGTTGTATTGTAATTATAAGTTATATGTGTAAAATTACTAAATTTTAAGTAATTAATTATAATGTTAACCCTTACCCATGAGTTGGGTTGGCGAATAAAGGGTTAGTTTTGTAACTAAATTAACAACCAACACTAGAGTTGGTGTAAAAAAGAGAGATGGTACATGGATTTTGAGGTTTTTAGAGTGAGAGGGAGGTGATTAAAATAATATGGAGATATAAAAATGAATAGGAAGGAGAGGTAACATGAAATTGGATGAAAATCAATAATCTTCAAACTAGAACTTAGGTCCATGTGAGGACTATATGGAAAGGATGTTGAAATAATGAATTAAGATAAGTAGAACATTTTGGTTGTGTCAATTGTAATATTTTTTGGATTTAATATTTGAATGTATTTATAAATTTTAAATTTAATTTTAATTCCATATCTACATAGGTTATGCAATATTACAGGAGAAAGAGTGATTGCAGGTTGTAACCAAAAAATGATTGTAGAACATAGTCAAGGGAGAAGAATTGAAGTATTTGCTTTTGTTTGGTAGGTGAAAAGTCCTTAAGTAAGAGGATTGGTGTTAGTGGTGAATATTTATGTTATTTTTTCAATGTATTGATCCCATATAGGACCTCTTACAAATGGTTAAGGTCTTTTCATGTTTGAGACTCAATGTCAATGTTGTTCACTACCCCTATATCCTATGGACTGTGACAAACCAATAGATTGTTTCACTTACAATGATATGTATTGTTTTATGAGAATATAATATTTAAATGGATTAAATATATAAATTATATATATGATTTATTAGGTAATATCTTTAAAATATTCTATGTTATTTGAAAATGTATATGCATAGTCTTCGTAGACAGTTAAGAAATACCTTGTCTACATAAGAATAGGATTGTGTGTCCTTATTAAAATAGGTAATAAATAAGAGAAAATATTTTTAAAAATATTTATAATAATTATTTAATAATTATGTTTTAGAGAATACTATGGAGAGACTTTGAATTCAAAGGAATAGCATAACAAACTATTGCATTTTGATTATCTAGAATGTAAAAACCCTAAAGTGCAGTGTACCATGTTTAAAGGATATTAGGAAATGAATTAAAAATGTGGTAATAAGTAGTGATGATTATATTTATGTTTTTTTAGTGGATAAATCAATGTGCGAGATTAGTATTCCTTAAAAATGTTTTGATACTCTCAAATTTTTGAATAAAGTCTCCTATTGTATTAAGGCTTGTAAGTACCCTATTTGTACATTAAAGGTTTGGTAACTCCTATCTAAGATAAAGAAAAAGGTTATTTATCCATAGGAGTGAATGGATTCTCTGTGAAGTTATTTGAAGATATAATAAAGTGGATGAATCCTTTGTTGAGACCCTAAGGTAATAAGGTTAACTTTCAGACCAGTCCAGACAATCTTGTGATTAAAGACTTATTATTTCATCCAGAGAAAGGATTAAGAATTGACATATGGAACTTAATAGTTTAAAAATGTTTATGGATAGTAAAAATAACTAAATTAGTCCTTGTATCATCATAAATGCTTATGGAATTTGAATAACCAACAATTTTGGACCAACCTTGCTATGCACAGTCAATTGGAGCTCATAGTTGATTGAGTTTTCACTATTTTAATCATGTACTGGATAAAAATAGGAATATAATAATTTTGAAAGATTAAGTGAAATAATAAATATCTAAGGAACGTTATTTGTGATGATGAAATGATATAAAACTCAGGATATAGGATTTTTATGGCCCTCAGCCATGTTCAGGGCTACTAAACCTTAAATTTAGGGTTATCCCTATAGAAAGAGTACCAATCATCATAATGATAGTAAAGTTTTTAATCTATTATAAATATACTTAATCTCACTAATGGAAGTGGTTTTATGTTTTTAGAGATCACACATGTACATATTTGGGTAGGTGAGCTTCAACTAGGTCTAACTAGACCAAAAAGAAGGTGGTTTTCCAAAAGAAAAGGTAGAAAGCAAATAAAGTAGGCCTTGAAACTTATTAGGGAGTTACATAAGCATAAATAGTTATCATAATTAAATTCAACTTAGATTTTTCAATCTTAGTTAGATTGTACAATCCATATATCAGTAAAAAGGGCTACAAGCTTATATTACAATGAGAGCAATGAAAGAGGAATTGAGTATGGAGTGTATGAGTGTTTGAAAGAATCCAAATCAGAGTGGATATGATCATTTAAGGTAATCTATGAAAATATATAGTTCCATTGAATCCTAAATCAAGAGTTTATTTTAAACCTAGAGATTGGATGTTTAAGGAAAACTAGTGAGAATAAGGACAAATTGAGTAAAGAGTGGAATAATAGAAGTAAGGAGTCCATGTGACTGATTTATAGAATAAATAATATTATATTAAATTTTTTTATGAATACAATAGAAAGGTTCATATAATAAGGCTATCAAGCCCAAGAATCCAAATGAGAGGTATCTTATTTGATGGAAGGTTGACCAAGAAGAATAGTAATAGGATGAGACATTCAAGACCATATATAGATTATGGATGACTTATCCCAAATTCTCTACATCAATGTGTATATATATTAATATCCTTGAAATTAATTTGAATGAGGTTCTCCAGGGACATAGCTTGACTTTTCCATAACTTTTGATTTTGGAAATTAGTCATTATTTGGTGGGAGGATAGGAAAGTGGGCATAAATATTACATCAGTACACTATATTCCCCTAGGATGTTGTAGTCCAATGGTTGATTTTGTCATGCTAAGTGTTAGATAGGGCCTAAAATATGTCTAAAGTTGATATAAGTAGGGAGGAGTACACTTAGGATTGATTTATCATGTTATAAGAGTGAGAATTCAATGTAAAAGTTGTTTTAAAGTGATCAACATGGGTCTTAAGATATGCCTAGAGATACGTGTATAAAAATGTGGTAACTAATACATGGTTTTAGATTAAATGTTAATTTATTTGTCTACACCCAATTACTAATTAAATTAGGTTCTCTTAGACTTTTTTTCTTATATTAGTGGTCCAAACATTTATTATCCATATTATGATCTAGCCTCAAGTTTGATTAGCATATTCTCCACTATAGCCCCTAAATGATAGATGAAAATTTATATAGTTTATTCCAACAATTTCTCAATTTGTCAAGTTGTGTCTTGGTCATACTATAGCTTGTTAGTGGTTAATGAAGTCAATTTTTTTTTAATGCCTTCTTCTATGTTTACACATTGTGTTATCTAGCCTAACCTATTACATTGAATGATACTTTTTCCAAACACTTCTCTATTTACAAGGGTTGATTTTCATAGGGATACTAATATGTCATCTTGTAGAATGTTTAAGGAAACTAGGTGGTACCATGATTATGAATGTTGTCTATTTATGTCCTACCAAATCTACTTTTATTGAATTCAATGGGTCCATAGGAGTAGCTATACTAATATAAACCATTTCCAATACTCCTATAACACATTTTAAACATATATTACTTATAACCCTTATTTATGTAGAACTTGATGAAGGGATTCTAGTTTCTATAGACATCTAAATTTTATCACCATTGTGATAAAATTGTAGATATAAATGACATTCCAAAATAACACACAATCTGAACCAAAGTAACTAAAATGTTCTGATTCATTCACACACATCATGTGCAGGTGTCTATTTACACTCTTATATGCCTGAAAGGGGAAATGCATTTTATGAAATCATTATCTTCTTCTCATTCACTTCTCATCATGTTTGTGACCAAACAAATTTTCATTTTGGGCCATTTAAATGATCTATTTTATTTGCACATGTCATGATCAAGTCTTGATTTATGCTTATGTATCCCTAAATGGGGCAATGCATCATTCACAACTTTTAAATTCATATAATTCAATTATATTAAAATTATGACCAAGTAAATTGACCATTTTGAACATTTTTTATTAAACATGCCACTAATTTTTTACAATTTCAAAATAATAAGTAAAATAGTTAAGCAAATCTATTCATATTAACAGCTTAAGTGGAAAGTCCATTGAAGCTTATAGAATATATATTATTGTAAATTCATGATTAAAAATATCTAGACCATGACATCACCCATGACATCATCAAAAGGGTGTGAAGCACCAAGAATTTTTGGAGATAAATATTAGGTTTAAGGGAACACATGACTTATTAATTCTCTCTTATTCCAAAATATTAATGGCTTTGTCCTCCCAAATTGAATTAATCCTTGGACACACATCTTGAGATCAAGATGTATGGTCATGGTTTATTCTCAAAATTTAAGGAAAAGTATAATTACATGAGCTACCATAGATAAGAGGATAAGCTTTTAAGTGCAAATAAACTATGCAAAAATATTTCTAGAAAGACCTTCAGTAATTCATTCAAACTGACCAATCCAAGCACTCAAGCCATTGGAGATAGAAGAGATGATGTAGGGACTTGTCCAACGATATTGACAAGGATTTAAAGCACTAAATTAGGGTAAAAACACATTTATGGACTATCTTTGAAGGAGATCTACTTTGGGAGGGTATTGTTTGTCTTGATTTTCTCATTGGTTTCTTGTTTTCATTTACACCACCCCTTGAGGGAGTGGGATTAGCTTGTTAGGTTCTTTATGATTATTATTTATTTTCCTTACTAATGCATGAGCTAACATACTTTGTAATTATTTTCTACATTTTATCACACTTGGTGGGACTACACATCTCACAAACCTCTTTGGGTGCCCTTTTATCCTTCTAATTGCAAATTCAAACCATATTTTGATGCCATTTTACTATTTTCTATTCAATTTTTCATGTTTTATGTCTTATATACCAAAAAATAAGGTTACCCTATATATTAGTGAGGTCATTCTTAACATAAAAAAATATCAACTTGTGGAATGTGAAGTCACTCTACATAATAGCAAGGTCACAAATACAAATGGTGAGATTGACTATTGTAATTTGAAGTTTATTGTTTGTTTGTAATAGCTCTGAGGGATTAACTTGTGTAGTAGTGATATCAACCTATGGAATGACAAGGTCATATACTAAATAATGAGATTGTGTTGAACTATAATTGTTAGTAACTTTTTTTTGTGTTTAAAACTTAACTAATAATTGGAAAACCCATCCTTCTAATCAATAAGGTCTTCCTGATAATTGGCAAAGTTACCAAATAGTTTGTTTTCCTCTATGGAATATCAAGATCACTCTTTGGAATGGTAGGATCACTTTGAAAAATAATAAATTTGTCCATTGTCTAAATCCAATGAGTTAAAAATATCAACCTTTAGTTTCCTTTTGATATTGTACACCCTTGACTACCAAAACTCTATTTTTGTAAGATTAAAACACTTTACACATTACTTACAACAACAAAGGAAAACTTCATTTCACACTCCACTTATTACTTTAAAATGAACAAAAATCCTAGAATAAGTGCTCTTAGGAGCTTTTGTTTTTATTTATTATTTTTTGCTTGTTTTATTTTCTTATCGACTTGAATTTACACATATGTTCTTCGCTTGTCTCATTTAGGTGACTCATGTGACCCAAAATGACTTCATTCATTACCTTGTCACTAATTCCAAAGCCTATAAGAAATGTCATCTATGTTTTCCTCAAGTTTGAATAACTAGGGTGATCCAAAATATGGAATTTAATGTCTTTATAGTTTTATTTCTTTCATGTACTTAGCTTGTGGGCAGGATTTAATCACCCCCATAAGTTATTTAGGGAAGCATTGACTCTGGATTTCATCTCCTAGCATCATTTCAACCTCAATCCATAGTGGGGTATATAAATTATGGGTAACCCACTAGGATTTTAGTTTAAGAAAATAAAATCAATCCATTAATGATATCTTCCTTAGAACAATAACCTAATTTGGACATCCCACTACATTGAGAAATCTAAGAGTTGTAGTGGTTGTAAAAAGGACAAGACCTTTTAAAACAAGTCAATTATCTTGAATCTAAATGATGTGTTTCACTTTCATGTTAAACACACATATTAGACCATATAGATTGATTGAAAATTAAAGTATTTTTAGACAAACCCCATTTATCATGGAGTACTATTGGTGTAGGGTGAGTATCCTGAAGTTCCATGTCACCATATGATGTATTTAGAGAAGAGGGGTATTAAAAACTCGACTTTACACATGCATCTAAATTTATTAGATTAACAAAATATTTCATCTCAAAGAGTACATCAATGGAATCCTATGGTACAAAACAACCTTGTCAATTTATATGATAACACATACACTTTGGTTTTTTCTTTTTCTTATTTACTTACATAAATTTTGTATTCTAAATCTATTTGTGTGTGTGTGTGTACCACACTGGAAATAAAAAATTAAAATCATGCCCAAAATAAAACACATGTTAAACACCACCTTTTGAATAAGAATGTGTTTATGCTAGTCAAATTAATTCAAAACAAATCACCTTGTTTGATAATAAATCAAACCATTTGTGCTTATCTCCAAAAAGCATCATTATGTTGCTCATTTAGGTCAAGCATATTCATTACTTGGAATTCTAAGTTCCTTTAGTCAAAATTGTAAATTTTACATTTTTAAGTTCTAAACCAAAACAAGATTGGTCTACATCAGAGTATTGCTTACAACTTAGGCTTAGGTAATACACCTTTTGTACATAGCTTGTGTAACTTAGGTGATTTTTTTTGTTTGGTTTGAAAGCCTTTTTCTAGCTACTACTCATTTGATTCATGTTTGAACTTGGATTATTTTTCATTTGTGTATGCTAAATTATCTAACCATTAAACTTTATTTTCTATTGGGGACCATTGTGCTACCCATTTATTTTTTATTTTAGACTTACGATTTCATGTGTTAGCATACATCCAAAGCTTCTTAGATCACTCAATCCTTATTCTAATTTTTTTGATCATGTCCTATCAAAGTTTCTCTTAGATATTTATGACACTAACATACTTCAAACTTAGTTTTTCATGTGTTATATTGTACCTTAAGATCCAAGGTTGTTCGACCTTACTCTAAATTACCTATTTAGCCCAACCAAAGTTGAGTATTATATGTAATTATTTCTAATCTTCTAATTTTGAAGCATCATGCCATTTGTCTCTGATTATAGACCAGAATCCACCTTGTATTTGTTTGATCTTAAAAACATAACACCTTTAAACATTTACAAACAAAATTTGAAATACTTCATAAACATATAAAGTTTTTATCAAACATAAAAAGGTATACTCATAGTGGGGTATCTTATGGCCCTAGTTATGAGGAAAATAATTTTCATGATGGGAAATAACACCCTATCATGTTTTATGACATCCCAACTATGGTAGGATCTGAGCAAGGTTACTTTGAACACAAAACTATAAATGATAAAGATGAATATCTCCTAAGGTTTATAGAATATAGAGCTAAAATTTGACCTAATTTCCTAATGGAAAAATTACATGCACTTGTTCTATTAGAGGATAAACTATTGAAGCAGCTTCTTACTCATTTAACAAAACCAAACATTTTTTTTTCTAACAAAGGGAAAGACCCATTTCTGAACTCCTCCACAAATGATCAAGATATTATAACCAAAATATAATAAATTAGTCAATGGTATGCTGATCAATGCATCATAGACATAACAAATTATCTAGCTATAACTTCAGTCGATAATATCCCTTTCATGGAGAAATAAAAACCATTAGAATAAATGAAGCAATACCTAGCTAATCTTACATTTGATGTAGACCTTGTGGATTATCCTAAACAAAACAAACCCATAGATACTTTGAAGTAAGTTCTAATTGATATGAAGAAAACTTTATTTAACCATCAAGAGACTCCTACCTAGACATAATAACATAGTTCCAAAGATTCATAATAGGTTGTGGGTGTTTTATATAATACTTTATCAAGTTTTTTGTAACCATAATAATCTCCCCTTTCAAACCAACAATGATGATGCCCTCTAGTAAACCAACAATAGATACCAAAAAACTAATAGATATCCTATAGTTCATAATAACATATTCCTAGGAATTAGTATCAAGTATCTAAGAATTGAGAAACAAATATTTTTAATGGATAGTGTCAAACTTATTCACACTCAATGATGAACCAAAATCAAAATTTTGGGCAAAGGGTCTATATCCCTATTAAGAATACATATGGGGTTACATTCCTCCCTAATAAAAATACCTTCCACCAATGAATGCTCCAAATTTTCAAGAGTGAAATTAAATGAAAAATATAGTCATGAGCTTTGAATAGGCAATGAGATTAAAAAATACAAGTTTAACAAGATATATCCTTATCCATTCGACTTGATAATTCTTCAAGTACCTTTTTCACCTCATTTTGAGCCATCAAAATTTTATAAATATAAAGGGAAGAATGATCCTTGATAACATATTTAAGACTTCTTCAAGGTATGCTAGGAGGTAGCTTATAGTATAATCCATTTTATATGTTTGTTTCCACATAGCTCTGCTAGACAATCATTAGATTGGATCCTAAAACTACCTAAAAGATTGGTGACAAATTTAAATTATTTATCATAGAAAACTATCAACCATTTTTATAATAATATTGAGCATGAGATGACAATGGTTGACTTTGGTAAATAAAGATAAAGAGATATGGGAAGCTTCATGACATATCTACAATGGTGGAGAGTACAAACTAGTCACTTTCAACACATTTTCCTAGATAGGAAGCTAGTTGACATCTTCACACATAACCTACACCCTAAGGTTTCCTATAATATGAATCTCTTGTGGTAACAGATTCAAATAAATCATTGATAATGGTGTGGAGATCGATAAAGCACTTATTACTAGAGGTCTAGTGAAAATGTATTCACAGGATCAAACATATAATTAGACTCAACCACGTATTCAAGCTAATAATATGGAAAAATGTAAAGATTTTAATAAAACTAAAAATATTGTGAGTAATGGAGAGAAAAAATCATGACATGCATAAATACTAAAGGCTTTACCTACCCAAATTATTTAACCTAATCCACCACCCACTTTACAAAGAGCTCCTTCATGCAAAGGACTCAACAAATATAGACCATTAAATAAGCTAGGAGAACCTATTGAGGTAGTATTATAGAATCTAGTTGTAACCAATTTAATAATATGGCCTATATAAAAACCATTTCTTGAATATCAACACAAACCTAATTGGTATTGTGAAGATGAGTTCTGTGATTTCCATCATGTTATTAGCCATGCCATTTATTAATGTGTACAGCTAACACATCTCATTGAATACCTAATTAAGATAAGAGATATTGAAGTAAAACAAGAAGCACATCACACTAATCAATATATTAGCATTTATAAAGACCTATTTCCCAAGCACAAACAAAAATAACAATGTAATAATCTGAATGAATGATGGGGCCAACATCAATAAGGACAAGGTCATAAATAGAAACAACATCATCATAATCAGGATGATGATACCTAATCTAATAACCTAGGATAAAATACTATGCCATTATATTACAATCATACCATGGGGCATATTTCAAGTAACTATATCACCACCATTATAGTTGAATCTCATATACCATCTGAAGCTTCTCAAATCACTGGTCCCTATATTTTCAGTTTGTAACCCTCTTACTCAAGTAAGGTTACACCAATTTTAAAAAAATTTATTGTGCTTTGGTGTTTATGGGTTCTTATTCCTATACCACCACCTAATTCTTCTAATTGTGATAATTCCCAACTGACTCAAAATCACGTATTTACAATTAGATGCTCAAGAGTTACCCTTTAAGGAAATTTACCTTTTTCCAATATTGAGACAAATTTGAACCATTTTACTTCCAATCCTAAATCAAACCATGTATAGCTAAGACCAAATCTTCTGTCCCTACTTTTAAGAAACCATATAGTATTTGTGAGCAACTGCACAAATTTATATTCTAGATCTCTTGTGTACATCAAAAGTTCACAAGACCATACTAAATAACTTCCTCCAATAGTCTATTATTCTTGAGGACATTAACCCTAGCCAATTCAAATCACTCATGGGACATCCATCTCCAAGCCAATAACTTACCTTTGATCAACTAGATATGTCTTCCCTTAGTCCTAGCCATAATAATCCCTTGTATATTGAGGCCATTACAACACATCACAAGATCCATTGGGTTCTTATATATAATGGTTTAGGTTTGAATATAGTGTCATTAAAATTGATATAATGGTTTGGATATACATCCAATGACATGAATCCAAAAATAATCATGATCAAAGCATATGACAATGCTAAAAGAGAGTCTTTAGGGACCATTTATTTTCTTATTATTAATGGGCTTGTAACCTATGATACCCTATGCCATGTTAGAGAGATAGTATTACCTTATAATTTAGTTCTTGGTCATCCTTGTATCCATGAAGTGAAAGCTTTCCCTTTTACCCTACATTAATACCTCAATTTTCCCCACTATGCAATTGAGGTCACTATTTATGTTGATCTATAACCATACCAATATTGTAAGCACTTAGAGGTTGAATACATGAATTATAATTATTGCCCTAGTTTTGAATTTTTATCTAAGAAGAACAATGAAATAATTTTTGAACCATCTAAATCCAATTATATCGACCCTTATGATTTTTCTTCCACTTCGATCAATCTATTTCCTATAGCCATTACAAACTATTTTACTTTTGAGGATGTTGACATTTCCACATATCATTTGAAAGATGATTTTCATATAGTAAATTTTCCCAAATCTTCGAAGTCTTATGGAATAACCAAACCTTATGAAATCCCTGACACACCCAATATTATTTGGTAGAAGAAAAACACACCTCTATAAAAGTAGCCAATGGTATTTATACCATACACTTCACCAAATTAGGATCGAGAGGCCATTGTTTAATGAGATTGGTTGTATGATGATAGCCTCACCAATTTATTTTAGAATATTAAATACAATATCCCTAGTAAATTTATGCATAGTTTGGACTATGCAGGTAAGGGCATAGGGCAATAATAGAAAGGTATTCTTGAACATCTATCTGCCAACAAACCTACTTAGAACCAAAGAATGAAATTTATACCACTTGTGGGTGAACTCATGTATTTTTAAATTCATTCATCTTTCTTGACTGATGAAAAAAATTTGGATAGTAACATAATGTCCCATTATAGTTCCTATGATGAGCTAGATAATACCGAACTATTTGTGTCTAATTCCATTATGACCATCACAACTCATTACCCACTTACCCTATACCATCCTAATGTTATCTATTGGGACTAACAAAGTCATATTATACCTATAGATGAGGATTAGAAAGAGGAATCTATTATAGAGTATATATTCCTTAGATATGGATTTCCATTTGGTGATCACAAACAAGGTTTTAAATTCTCATTGGACCCTATCACCTACTTTGGAGAGCAAGTGAACTTCTTTGGTCATACAATAAAAAACATCAATATATTTAGGTGAAAACCTCTTTGAGTCACTTTTTGGTTGGTGAAATAATAAAGATAAAGACAATCCCTTGAGTTAAAACCCATTTTAGGCACTCTTTGATGGGAATGTTTTCTCACCTCCACAAGAAGTGTAGTGTTCACCAAGTCCAAGATTTATAGCTAGTTCCAGTATTTCTTCTAAATAACATAAAGTCTCTGAGCATATTTCTCTCAACATTCTTGAGAAATTTATCACTTAAACATTACCAAAAAAAGAATACTCAAATTACTCTTAATATATGAATGAACCTTGGGACTTACAACCAATAGTTGAAGAAGAATAAGATAAGTATCAAACATTTCATACTATTCTAGAAGATGGATCCACACTACTTATACAACTAAGGTAAACCTTAGAACCTATAAATATTCTAAGAACATTTATCTAGGTGTATCCCTCACTTACAAATAACATGATTATATTTTCATTATTGTAATGGATTTTATTGATATATTTGCATGGGATTACTTAGACATGTCAGGTGTAAACCCTACCTTGGTTGGCATGAAATTGTAGTACATCTATATGTTGAGTTGGTCAATTAAAAATTATAGAAAATACAACCATGACTTCCCATATTAGTGAAAAAGGAGATAAATAAATTCTTGGGAGCTTACTTCATAAGACCATTGGATTAATCTAAATGGATATCAAATATAGTCCTAGTTAGCAAAAATCGATAGGGCATATACTTGTGTACTGACTTTAGAGACATCAATAAAGAATTTCTTAAGTATGATTTCCACCTACCAAACATCAAAATGATTATTGATTCAAATTCATGGTATGAGATTTTATTATTTATGGATGGTTTCTCTAGATATAATTAGATAAAGATAGCACCAGAGGACCAATACAAGATTACATTCACACACCATGGGGAACATCCTATTACCAAGTCATGGATGTTGGCTTGAAGGATCTTGATGCCATTTATCAACGTGTCATGACTATCATATTTCATGACATGATGCATGATATAGTTGAGGATTATCTTGATGACATATTAGAAAAATTAATAACTTGTGTTAGGTATCATAAACGTATATGGATAATATTTGAAAAACTTAGTGAATATAAGGTTCATATCAATCCTTAAAAGTGTGTCTTTTGTGTTCCTTTGGGAAAAATTCTAGGATTTATTATATCATATATATGGATTGAAGTGGATATTTCTAAGGTCAAGTCCATCATGGAAATGCCTCCACCTTCCAATTTGAAATAGCTTTGTATCCTATAGGGCATGATGTAATATATTTAGAGGTTCATATCATAACTAGTAGACAAGTGCCATCCTTTTACACACCTCTTAAAGAAAGGTGTCATATTTTAGTGGGATATTTAATTTCATAAAGAATTTTCAAAACTAAATACATACCTAGATAACCTACCAGTATTGAGACTGCCAACACCTGACAAACCATTACTTTTTTACATTTCAACAACAAAATATGCAATGTGGGCACTCTTGGCTAAATATGATGAACAAGGTAAAGATTAAGTAGTCTAATATATGAGCTAAACAATCTTAACATATGATCATATTTGTTCACCTATTGATAAATCTTGTTTGATAATGGTGTTCACTTCCCAAAAGTTGTAGCACTACATTTTGAACAAAACTACTACTACCACTACTATGGTAGACCCTCTCAATTACTTATTATCTAAAGCAACTCTTACAAGATACATAATGAATGGGTTATGATATTTATTGAATTTGATGTTGAGTAATAGAATCAAAAATATATTAAATGGAAAGTCATTACAAATTAAATTGTTAAATCTCTTATCATAGATATTACACAACTTACATTTAATTTTCCAAAATCCTCTATCATGATGATAAAAGAAGTAGCTTAGGAATCTGAACACTAGAAACTAAATTTTGATGGCTCACTCACATCTCATGGATGTAAAGCTATAATTTTATAAGTTAAACCAAAAGGGGACCTCATCCCTAAAGCATTTAATATTGGCTTCAATTTCACCAACAACATACCAAATACAGAGCCATTATTGCAAGACTTTGTCTTGTAATATAATGGGATATCCAATAATTAGTGGTTTTTGGAAACTATAAGTTAATAACTAATTAGAATATAAACTATTATTAGACTAGGGATGAAAATATTATACCGTACAAGCATATTTTTAATAATCAAAAGTCATATTTAAGGTTATTACAATTTGAATAGGTACTATGGGTCAATAATAAATTAGTTGATGAAATAGTATAATTGGATCCATGGTACAAGTTTCCAACAATGTTAAAGAGTATTAGTTTCTCACTAAGAACCTTCTATAACCTAATCATGTATTATAAAATTTAGAGAGGGTTGATACTACTATTGTTCCCAATCTCCCAAATGAACCTCATTGGTACCATGATATTTATAACTATTTTCATGACCAAGTTCATCCTCTAGAGATTTCAAAAATTAAAAAATATATTTACTTCATCGTGTATCCCATTATACCCTCATTGGAAACATGATTTTAATTAGGGGCTATGATGGAATGCTTCTTCATTGTTTATCTTTAAGAGAATCCATATTATTGCTTAAGGTTATCTATGAAGGAATGCGTGGGCCCCATAATAGTGGCATAGTCCTTACCAAAAAACTCTTAATAATAGGATACTAATATCCAAAGATGGATATAGATTCTTAAAAATACGTCAAGATGTGTGTTGCATGCAAAAAACAAGGTAATCTGATACACACACTTTCATTTTGGCTATAGCTGACTACTACACCATAGCCATTTTTTATGTTGCATCTCTATCTTATTATAAAAATAAACCCAACATCCTTTGATGGTCATAAACACATTTTTACTACTATGGAGTATTTTACTAAGTGAATTGAGGCCATTCTTATTAGTTATGAACCTGGTAAGCAAATTTCTAAGTTTATCCATTACCATATCAATTATCATTATGGTATCTCTACCAAAATAATATCTGATAATGGAATTTCATTTTGTGTAAAAATATGTTAAATACCTTTGTAATAAGTTCAAAATCAAACACAATAAACCCACACCATACAACCCACAAGGCAATGCCATATTTCCTAGTTTTTAGCATAGATGTTATTATTCTAATTGATATATAACTACCATTATTGTAGGTATCTCTGTAGCACATTGTTGTTGATGGAGACTATATAATTTCTATGTTGTAAGGGATTAAAATTATTGATGGTAAGCATTTAAATTCCCTAAGAAATTTAACATCATATACAAATAGATTAAGATATAAATATAATATTTAATTCTCCATCGAGAGTTTAAATTTGGTGACATGGTCCTAAAATAAAATCAAAAGAATACCAATGTTGAATATAAGAAGGGTAAGTTTTAGCCAAATTGGTTAGGCCCATAAGTAGTTACAACAAACTATGATTTAGGGCATACTGACTAGGTACTCTATCAGGTGAAGAAATCATAGAACTAATAAACATTGTAGATCTCAAAAAAAATTATGCTTGACAACCTTTTGAACCATTGTCTATAACAATCCTTTCATTTGGGCACCCTATGTTAAAATTGCTTAGTTTAACATCATAGTTGTAACCTAGACCATTATACCCTAGACTATTATAGCTTAGACTATTATACCCTATATCATTGTACCTTATGCCATTTTATCCTAAATTAGTATAACCTAGAATGTTATAACTTGGATTATTATAGCTTGGACCATTTTAACCTAGACCATTGTAGCATGGACCATTTTTATCCTACTATAATTGGACTGATATTACTTTGACCTAGGCTATTTTGATTTTATGCTTCTCACCAATTATGATCTTTATTATGATTCATCAACATTTTATACACCTTCAAAGACCATTCTAAGAAGTAGTTTTACTTGACCGGTCTTTGTAGCTTCTTTATAGAAAAGTGTATTAGGGTATGTCAACACATGGTTTCCTCATACTTAATGGTTCTTTAGGACTTATTTTGCATTGTGTACTATTTTATTATTATTTTGATGTTTCTTGGTATTTACCACTACCTTAATATGGTCATTCCTTCACCCTCTTACCACTCGTTACATCTAGTTTAGCTATCATTTGAACTCTTACGTGTGGAAGTGCATCTCCTCAGCTAAGTGGTTACTTGTACCTTTGTTCATATTATGTTTCTATTTCTTCTAAAAAAACACAAAAGCATTATAAAATCA